>JAQMYL010000023.1:14046132-14063156 GCA_030014365.1 Clarias pachynema | reverse complement strand
GGTCCGCCGAAACTCATCCAGTGAGAAACGTTCCGCGGTGCAAAAATAAGTGCGATTAAAATGCGTTAAAAAAAATTAACGCGTTATGTTAGTGTAATTAATTAATCTAAATTAACGCGTTAAAGTCCCGGCCCTAATATTTATTTATTTATTTATTTATTTATATATATATATATAAAAGAAGTTACACATGGCCATGGCTTCAACAATACATGTACCACGTTCTATTTATTCCTCACATTATTTGATCAGGTAAGAAATAAGAAAATTGACCGTTCTCCTTTTAAATGGACTTCTAATGTCAGAAGAGATGCATGATTTCTTACAGCAGACTTATTTATAAGTAGATTGTAGCAGAGCTATGATAGAGAACTGTATTTTCAATGAACCATCAAGGTGATATAAACCTGATGTTCTGTTTAGAGGACAACGAGGACTTATTTTATAATCATGGAAAATGTAGACATTTTTTGTTAAACATTGCTAGAATGTTTGATAAATGTGGAAAGATTGCCAAGCAGGTCAAGGATACAGATTCTGAGGGAACTCGCTCTTACAGAAGAAATTTTTATAGGGTAATTTAAAAAATGTAAATTCCTGAAAAAACTTTGCAATCATACAATGTTATTACACACAATAAAAAATTGCAATGTTATTATAGTGACTGAAATGAATAGTTTACCTATTTAAAAAATGTGGTTCACTGCTTGCCCTTGTAAAAAAACGAAGCATACCTAGGACATACATAGTATACTATAAGTATTTAAATACTATTTTAAGTACATTTTTCATTTCATATACTTTCTCAAAATAAACTTTTCTAAGTTTATATTTTAGTGTTACCTTTTCAAATGTATTTGAACAAACAACATTCCTCCAGGACCAAGGTACTACATACAGTTCAACATAAATTAACAACATAAATTAACAGAACTTACTTCATTTTCAAATGTATTTGAGTATGCTGTATGGAATTGAATACGTGTATTTCTCAACATACTGCAGCATGGTTAAACTGATGTATGTTTGTTTTGTTTTAAAAATAAGTCACACGGTATAATATTTTGTTTGACAATTGTTGGAAATTATTTCTCATGCTTTTAGAACCACTCTTACACTTTGATTTCTGGAAGAAAAAACGCCTTAGATCATTGGTCATAGATGATCATTCAGTACATTCAGGTCGGCATCTGACTTCATTTTATTGCCACATAATGTTGCTGAGTCAAGACCTGAGCAACTGAAGCAAGTCAAGTCAAGTAGTGAAGTAGCCAAGTAGGCTTTTATTGTCACTTCAACCATATACTGTACAGTACACAGTGAAACGAAACAACGTTCCTCCAGGACCAAGGTACTACATACAGTTCAACATAAATTAACAGAACTAACTAGCTAACTAAGTAGAATATAGTTCTTAATCAAATTCTAGTAGTCCTTGTGTATTTTTTGCCTCATACAGGCCAAGAATTTGATCCTTCTGAAATAAGAACTTTTTTTGGCCAGGAAGTGCAGTTTAAAATAACTAGCAGGCATATCAAATACTTGTATTGGATGCTGAAAGTATAATAAAAAATAAAATTCTGGTAGGGTATAAGGTATTGCTTAGGACATAACAGTTGGTGGCTCAGTGGTAAAATTCCTGCCTGCTATGCAAGAGGGTCAGGGTACAAAAATACAGTATAAGTGGAAGTAGAGTTTAGGCGTAGGCTCAATTGACTACTTATCTTAAAGCTTTACTTTCATATTTTTCTTTAACTGCATACCTTAAAATTAAGATTAAAAGCATTTTCAAATAAACAGATCATATTAATTATATTCAGGTCATACTGAGATATAACTTAAAATGTAATTAAGTGTATTTTAGTTGCAGTATACACCAATCAGCCATAACATAAAAAAACACTGAAAAGTAAAGTGAAGTACATAGACTTAAGTGGAATATCTAGTAGACTTGCTCCTGTGAAGCTGTAATATTAGGCAGCTAGTAAACAGTCTTTGAACCAGATGTGTTCAAAGCTGGAACCTACGCAAGCATAAGGAACTGATCGACTTTGACAAGGGCCAAATTGTGATGGCTAGATAACTGGGTCAGAGCATCTCCAAAACTCCTTGTTGTGGGGTGTTCGAGGTAAGCAACACCGTAATGTACATCCAAGGCTCACTGATGAGTGAGAGATTTGAAGGGTAACCCGGTCGGATCCAAGAGAAGAGTACCACTAGCGCAAATCAGCACCAATCAGCAATTTGACCATCAGCAATGGAAGAAGGTGGGCTGATTTGGTGAATCATGTTTTCGTTTTATGTGCGTGTGTGTTGCTTACATTGAGAAGAGCTGGCACTAGGATGGAACCAACATGACAGACAAAGAGTTCAGGGTGTTGATCTGGCCTCCAAATTGCAATCTGTGGAATGTGCTGAACAAAGAAGGCTGATAGCCTGGTCTAAGATAACACAGCACAGATTCAGCGGTCTTGGTGAGTCCATGGTTTGACTGGGCAGAGCTGATTTTGTGCACCTGGGGCCCTATACAATATTCGGCAGGTGATCTAAATCTTATGATAACGTATATGTGATGTATATCAGCTCACATACAGTGAACAGTATGTGTAGTAACAACTGTTTCTACACATTCCTTTCTTAAATTTACTTTAGTGCAACAATTTTGTTAAAAACAAAAGTTCACAAGTATTTTTAATAATACTATTTAGAAGTACCACCCCACAGAAAAAAAACAAAGAAAACCACAAAAACACAACAAAACATATATATATATATATATATATATATATATATACAATATAATTGTGGTACTGTAATTGGACATACACTTGTGTATTGGCCTTTCTGCAGCTGCTCCGTGGTGTCCTTTCTGCCTCTTTCCTCGTCCATTCATTCAGTACAATCGGTATCAAATGTCTCACTCAAAGAGGTATTGTGTGGATCTGTGCAATTTCTATTTCTCCAGCAAGTGCAAGCTACTCTCCTCCCCATACTTCTTCACATGATCCAATCAAGAACCAGTCTTAAAGTGAGCAGCATAAACCCCACCTCTTTTTAGCAAACAAACAGAGGAGGACAGATCAGAACTAAGGAAATAACTAACCTGTACATGTGCAGAGCATCAGCAGGCAGACGTTAATGGAGTGTAAGGTTTGACTTTATTCTATTCTACAGAACGAGTGATCTTAACTGTGTGTTTTCTTGATTTCTTGTTTTTCTTGTGTTTGAAAACATTGTTTCCCTAACTTACTATTAATTAAATGAACATGAAGCCAAGTGAAGCAGTTTATGAAGGTAAATAAATGAAAAAAAAAAAAAAAAACTTTGAATACTAGGTTTACTTTAGTAATTGATTTAGATCTTTATGTCATTTGCGGTCATTCATAAAAGGCTTATTTTTGGTTTTCTGCACTCTCAGAAATAAAGGTACAGTTTTGTACTAATGAATGTACAAACCATTGTCACTGCGGCAGTACCTTTTAAGGACACAGAATTGTACCTTAACATAGAGAAACAAATTTGTACCAGTTCTGTTTGTAAAATCAAGGACATTATTTTTACCATGGGCAACTTTTTGCAAATTGTTCACAATCCAACTTACACTTTTAAGTAAATTTTTTCCCACTTTTCACAAAATACCATTGCATTTAGATTGAGATTTAGATACAGAGATTGCACACACCTGGTATACATGTACCTGACTATACCTGTACATATCTGCAAAACACTTAAATGATTGCAGCAACTTAGGTAAATCACAGCTGTTGCTATTCCCAGCTTAAAGTTATCATAGGCAGTGGATAGTAAACGCTACATACACAATAAACTTAATATTACGGTCATTAATTGCTTTAAATAAATAAAAATTTGTGCAAAAGGCATATATCATTGGATGCAAAGCTGAATGAGGTAATTGAATAAATCCCTTAGGACTCTGCAGGTGTTTTGAGGCCCTGAAGAAGTTCTGACATGTCCTGACGTTTTGTTACTTATAAACATATGAATGTCTCAAGTCTAACCACACTGGATTCAACACAACCTGGGCTAAAGTAACATGTGAGCAGCATTTGTATTTTGGAGAAAATGACAGTTATGGATGGTTATTGAAAACAATAATATGAAGACATAAGTGAACATTGCATACCTGGCATTTCTGTGTGTTTTTTTTTTTTTTTGCTGCTTACCATACACTGATTTACAAAGCACACAGACCCTGTGACCAGCAGTGGCAACATTCCTGGCATCTGAGGTCAGTCCATATGCTGGTTGTATGCAGTCACAGGTGCAGACAGATACTTGCTGTATTGTGTGTCCATAGACTTAAAAAATACAAGAGATCCATCACGAATCCAGACCCCAGTTGTGGTCCAGGTTCCCATGCGGGCAGGAATCGCGAGTCATCATCTCAGTCTGTGTTTTCCATAAAAAAGTGATGGCTGTTTCTATCTTGCCTTCTTGTTTGCATTTGCTTTCTATCAATCAGGTGGCTAATCTTTTTTTTACTGTCACAACTGTTTAGAAAAAAGGAAAAAAACAACATAAGCATAATAACACAATAAAATAAACAAATGTATATCCTCATCAGTGTTGGGGGATGTTACCTTTTAAAGTAATTAAGTTCTGATAAAAGTAACTAGTTAGTTACATGTTTCATATAAGCTGGCCAAAGCTTTTAAAGACATGTTTCATATATGCTGACCAAAGCTAGCCAAAATGAGGAAAAATAAAATAATATCAGTTTTTTATACAATTACGCACCTTCAATTCAGTTGGTCTTTTCCGTACCATTAAGGGTACATTTATCGAAAAGCTACAAAATTGTTCTTCAAGGAACATTATTTGTACCACTGTGTACCTTTTTTCTGAGAGTGTGGACTACCCTTAACATACTGTAGACATCTGTTCTCACAGACGTAAGTATACGGTTAATTAAAATTCTGAATAAAGTTGCAAATACATAACTTAACTAGTGATAGACTGTTAAATGTTTGTTAAGTTAAACTTCAATATGCCTTCATTAAATAACTTTACTCTAGCTGTAAAAAATCATGGAGCTCACAGTGGATTTAAGTTTTGGGAATTCTAATAGAAACAATACAAAGCTTTCTTGTTGTGTGAAGTTCAACACAACAACCACAGCAGTTGATTAAAACCTGTATGGCCAATAAAAAAAAAAAAAATCACCCTATGCATTTCTTTTTGTTTATTGGTATCATTCATATGCACATTGCTTTATAGTAGAAGGGGTGAGAGAGGTTATAAAATCATAACTGTATGCCAATTAAGGCAAGATATACTGACACAGCAGGAAATGCCGACCACTTTGTTGCACTTTTACTAACAAGCCATGAACATTTTTCTTTATGCCAGGCAAAACTAGCTGCGACATACTTTTACAAGGAAAGATAAAAGAAGACATACATCTGTAGTACAGTATACCGTTTCAGTCAATTAACACAGACAGTTGTGTGATGGCTAAAATGGACAACGGTGACATCACAGATAAAACCGCTTGCCAAGACAGGCAAAGCCAGGAAAGCCTGGACAGCAAAGCTGCAGTTCTACAGAAAAATGTGAGTATACATGCAGTGGAGATGGCTAGAATGTGACCTTCATCTACAGTGGAATGTAATTCTTTACTCATACATTAGCTGCTACTTAATTTCCACACACTTACCTAACCCTGCTGAGTTTTATTTGTTTCAGGATGCAAACTGAGCTGATAGAAGCACTCCAAAAACATGTCACAGTGACAGTTAATAAAACCGAAAACAAAATAACAACTTCAAAAACAAAATAACAAAAGCAAAAACAAAATAACAAATTTGAAAACAAAATAACAAAATGAAAACCAACTAACAAAACTGAAAACAAAATAACAAAGCAAATGTAGTTTGCGGTTGAAACTCTTGGACGAGACATTTGTCACTCAAGATATACAAAAAGTACTGTAGCCTCACAGACATTCAAATGCCGTAAGGCTGCAGTACTTCCAGTATATCTTAACAAACAAACCGGAAAAGGTAGGTAAAGTTAGCAAATTAAATTCTTGTTTTTTTTTTTATTTGTTATTTTCTTTTTTACTTCAGGGCCACCATATTAAAGTTTGTGTTGAAGATAGGAAAAATAAACACTAATAGAGTAATTTAGCTCAAATATAATAAACACATGCTACACTTACATGTATTGAAGGATCTGTGTATATTTCATTACATTACGTTATTTTGTATTTTAGGCTGTCATTTATTTAATTGTTTGTTTATTTGTTTTTTCTTCTAGAAAACAAATAAACAAACAATATTTGTTTTCATTTTTTGCAACTTTTTTCCTATCTGTAACCTTATTTAGGTGGGTCTAGTCAGTGGCACCTGCTTGATTGTGGGGACAATGATCGGATCGGGAATCTTCATCTCTCCCAAGGCTGTGCTGGAGGAAACAGGAGCAGTGGGACCATGTCTGTGTGTGTGGGCAGCATGTGGCGTGCTAGCTACACTTGGTTAGTAAATAGACAAGGATACAATTTACTCACCTTTTTTGTATTTTTTCCCAAATTGTTTTTTTCTTCTCTTTTTCAATAATTTTTTAACATAAGAAAGGCTGTATAGTTCTGGAGACATGATGGCAATTCATGGGATCTGAACTAAAAGCATTCCAGTCATTGTTGCAGAGGTTTAAAGGTTTCACGTTCATTCCAGTCAGTGCATTTATTCTGAATTTAGTGCATGATAAGATCTTGCTAATACAGTCAAGGGGTATTCTTGCTTCTAACACATCAACTTCAAGAACAGATGGCTCACTTGCTGCCTAATATATCCTCTTACCACTTAATCTGTTAATTGAACAAGCTGTTTAGTTGAATACCAATGACACAAATCAGTAAATACATTTTTAAGGTGGCATTTTTTTTATTTTATTCAAGGGTTAGGAAATCATTATAGGGATGTAAACAAATAAAAAAAAATTAAGTGGATTGCACAGAATATTCTATGGTTTTTTATTTATTTTTACTGTAAATTTTGTGATGGTACCGTGGCTTAGTGGTTAGTACTGTGGCCTTGCAAATCCAGGGTCTTGGTGTTTCCGCCTTGGGTCTGTGTGCATGAAGTTTGCATGTTAATGTTGACGAATGATGCTTTTAATAGATTTCTGTATTAATTTTTTCCATGTTTGTTTTTTCTGGAATGTGTGCCTTTCTTGGCCAGGACACGTACAAATATGTATGAACATAGAATATTTATCTTAATGGGGATTTCCTGGTAAAATAAATGTTAAACTGAAATAATAATAATAATAATAATAATAATAATAATAATAAGTTGCATATTACATGGTAGTTTTGGTTGAATCTTTTTAAATATTGCATTTGTTAAATTAAAAAGCCAAAGTTTGATTAATTGCAAAGGCACAGTTCAACAACTTTCTTTAAAAAAAAAAATTTGAAAAAAAAAGGGACTGCTAATTTGCAGAGATGGTGAGAGCTGGTGCAGCTTGATAAAAGCTTTACACTGTAGATAAACTTGGTCATGGGAGTATAGTGTAGAAGAACATTGTGTTTGTACATGCTTGGTTATTCAGATCATGGTCACTGAAACACTTTGCACACATCGTCAAGGTCAAAAACTACTGAAGACCGGAGAAAGAAAAGTACTCTTTACTTTAATATAGTAAAAGCTTACCATAGTTCACTCTTAACCCCAATATCAATGCTGAATGGTACACAGATGTGTATGTGTTTCTGTGCTTTTGTGCATGTGTGTACAGGGGCCCTTTGCTATGCAGAGCTTGGCACCATGATAACAAAATCAGGTGGTGAGTATTCATACCTGATGGCAGCTTTTGGACCCACTCTTGCCTACCTTTACGCCTGGACAACCGTCTTAATACTGAAGCCTTCATCACTGGCCATCATCGCCCTCAGCTGTGCAGAATATGCCTCTACACCTTTTTACCCAGGATGCATTTCGCCGGTGATTGTCACCAAATGCCTGGCAGCTGCCTCCATCTGTATGTGAAAATCATGAGCACTACTTTATTCATTATTAAAGTTACATTATTATTATGCAAAGATATGAAAGAATGCAGTACCAGTCAAAAGTTTTAATCTGCAGGAAGTGCTTTATGCTCAGCCAAGGTCACTAAAGCTGGACCCTAAATTTCTCTTTTTTCTCTTTTTTACTCACTCTTTGTGTAGGAAACAAGGCTAAAATACAGATATTATCCACTACATTATCCAAATGTCCCTCTATCTAAATTTGCAAAATATCCTTAGTGTATATCATAGTAATTGCACTTACAAATTTAATTTAATTTCAGTTGTTTGTTATAAAAGATGATCTTAGCAGCTGCAAAGTATTTCAAAGTACCCCAATCTACTCCACCTCCTCTGAACATGGGGTAGTATTATTCCTATCCCACTTAATGGGCATGAGGCGAGACGGCGTAACTGGGACAAATGAAACGTGGGGTTGATCCGCCGCATAGTAGAGGAGAGCAAGAGCTTGACAGCGCATGGGTTGAAAATCTTGGTGATGGTGAAGGGACCGACGTAACGGGGGGAGAGTTTGCTGGAGGAAGTCTTTAGAGGGAGATCTCGAGTGGAAAGCATGACTCTCTGCCCTATTCTATATTTAGGAGCCTGTGAGCGCTTATGGTCCGCTGGTTTCTTGTAGGTCCTGCTGTGTCATAGTAGTGTCTTTCTGGCTTGAGACCAGGTTCTCCTACAACGGCGAACAAAGGCTTGGGCAGACAGAATGCTGACCTCTTCCTCCTGAGACGGGAACAAGGGTGGTTGATACCCCAGGCAGCACTGGAAGGGAGACAACCCGGTAGATGACGAGACTTGGGAGTTGTGGGCGTATTCCACCCAGGGTAGGAACTTGCTCCAAGAGGAGACATCTCGGGAACCCATGCACCATAGGGCTACCTTGAGGGCCTGATTCTTTCTCTCGTCGGTCTGGCCGTTGGATTGGGGGTGAAAACCTGAGGACAGACTGGGGGTGGATCCAATGAGTCTGCAAAATTCCTTCCAAAACTGTGAGGTGAACTGGGACCCATGGTCGGAGACGATGTCTTTGGGGAGGCCGTGCAGCCGGAAAACGTGCATTATTATGAGGTCGGCGGTCTCCTTGGTGGATGGGAGTTAAGGTAGCGAAATGAAATGGGCGGCTTTAAGGGACGTTGGTGAGATCCGGTGGTTCTTCCACAGATGCAGGGCTGAGGCAAGACGTGGCTGCAGCTCATAAGCAGATTGTGGCACATGATGGGTTCCAAGCTACAATAGTGTTCCTGATCCTGGTCGATTTACGGGTTGTGATGGGTTAACCAGGGCAGGCCTCCATGATAAACAGTGATGTCTGCTTTGAGTGGTTGTCCAAGACCCTTAGGCCGACGAGGGGAGTTCTGTGGGTGATAGATGGGTGCGGGCTGCCGTCGAGGACCTGAACCTTGAGGTGGGTCTCCAGGGGTAGAGCGGGGATTCCCAGAGCCTTGGTTGATGTCGCATCAATCAGATTGTGGTCTGAACCTGAATCAATCAGTGCCTGCACCAGGTGGGTCCGTTGTTTGTGGATGAGGAAGACAGGGAGCAGTCGCATTGGTCTAGGAGTCATGCCGTCCAGTCCTCCCAGCTGAAATAGAGGACGTCTCCTTCTTACTGGACAGTTCTTGAGCTGATGACAAGATCTTCCACAGTAGAAACAGACACCATCCACTTGGCGCCGTCATCGTTCCTCAGGAGAGATGCAGGCTCTGTCCAGTCGCATGGACCCCTCCTGTTGGTTGGTTCATAGGAAGGAGGGTCGGGGAGGCCAGATCCATGAGATCTTGGAGTGACAAGGGGAGTTCTTGGGAGATTAGCTCATCCTGGAGAGTCTCAGTCAGTCCTTAGAAAAAGGTGTCACACAGAGCATTTCACCTGCTGGAGAGAGCTAGTGTCTGGAACATTATGGCGTAGTCATAGGCTGAGCATGAGCCTTGGCGGAGGCGTGGTTCACGTTGCATCCAGGAGCCCTCACCTCGTGCCGGAGAGAGCTGGAGCTGTTGGAGCTGGGTCGTCACGTCAGCCAGTGTTTGCTTGATTCTGAGCAGCTCCTGCTGGTGAGCTCCAAGAAGGGCACCTTGACTCTCCAGCGCCGATCTCATGCGGTCAACATCTGCTGGGTTCCTATCGTTGGCTGGATTATTCTATCAGGGTGCGGAGCAGAACGAGGTGAATCCAGGCGCAGATGAATGATTGCAACATTAAACAAGAGCGCAGTAGGAATGCGGAAGCGAGGGTCAAACACTGGATAATCAGTCAGCGTAGCGCCTGAGCCAAATCGTAGTCAAAAGAGGAAGCGTTAAATCGAAACGGGGGCGTGGGAAAGGACACAGACAAGCTCCAGGGATAGGCTCCAGGGCCCCCTTAACCCTGTATACAGGATAAAGCGGTATAGGCGATAAGTGAGTGAGTGAGTAATTAAAGTGGGGTTTTTATATATCATATTTTTAGGGGATATTTAATGAGCATGATTTTATTCTAAATAAAACAAATTTCTGCTATCTCATTCTTAATCTATCTTTATCTATTTAACAGTGGTGCTTACACTCTTGAACTGCTTAAGTGTAAAGCTATCCAGCTATGTGCAGAATTTCTTCACTGCAGCAAAACTCCTCATCATTGTCGTCATAGTGGTTTCAGGCATCGTTATGCTGGCCAAAGGTTTGTACCATGCTACACATGAGAACTAAACACGTTGCTGAAAAATGATAAACTGTGACTTAATGAAAAGCAATTAGTCCTCAATTAAGAAACATTAGACAAAATATTGCAGCAAATGATTTTCCCCCCCCTTTTTGTAATTTAAATTAATAGGTAGTTTGAGCAAACCTTTGTTGATATAAATATACATCAATGTCTTCTCAATCATAATATTTTCAGGAAACACACAGAATTTGCAAAATGCATTTGACGGAGGAACAACTTCATTTGGAGCAATCGGACTTGCCTTTTACAATGGTCTATGGGCGTATGATGGATGGTGAGTTGATTTATTACTTTCCAGCAACTGTCACACGCCAAATAATAGACATCAATACAATATACAGTACAGTACAAATTTTTTACATTTCAAAAGTCATCACTTATATTCAGAGGTTAAGGTTACAAATGGTTTAGGAATGTAAAATGTATCTTGTTTTCTATAAAAATGATAACATCACAAGAATTTTAACGTATATTATATAATTACAATATATATTATATATTACAATATATATAAAATATAGATTATATGTATTACACACAGTCTTGAGCCACCCTTCATTTCTTCATAATAAATTTAACTAAAGAAATGGGAACAAATATTTACTGTGACAGACTGCAAAATGAATAAAGATGCAATTTAAATGTGGTTGTTTATTTAACAGCCTCAGCAGCAACCTTATTTCCCCTCTCATCCGTTCCAACCACTCAGCATTCATCATCACCAGAATATTAATCACAGGCCTGATCGTCTGTCATCATCTGCAGCTGTTTCTCACTGGTTTATGCCTTAAGTATTTGAAGTGTTTGAATGCTTTCTGTGCTTGAATGATTCATAGGACACAGTGTGGCTTAACAAACAAAACATATTCCTTTGAAACTGGGCTGAAAATGAGAGCCAATAAAAGTATTTCATGAATCCTGGAGAACTATTCCTCAAGACTACATTAAAGATTAAAGAAAGTCTGGCTCTTTGAAAGCAAAACATGAAGAGGTGATGGGTGGCTCACAACTTTTGCACAGTACTTTATATTTAAAACGTGTAAAATTACGTATTAAATAGTAAATGTTAATGGACTATCATGTGACATTCTAACTACTGGACTGGTAGCAGATTCAATTGTTGCCCATCTGTCTTCTACAGGAATCAACTCAACTTCATTACAGAAGAGCTAAAAAACCCTTATAGGTGAAGGTCATGTCAGTGCTTTGTTCTGCACACAGATTTATTTTGCAAAGACTGATTTGTACAACTGATTTGTAATGTAGACATTTTTCCACTCCTAGTCATTTTTTGTGATGTTCAGGTAATTGTAGTGCATTCATCCTTGCAGATTAATTATGTGAAACCTTCCCAGTGCACACTGGTGTTTTATTTATAAATTGTGTGAACATGCACTTGTCGTGATTTTTAAAGTCTGATCATGATCATTCTCCAGCATGTGTGGGATTTTTTTTTAAGGATCTCTTTTAAATTTCTTGCTATTATGGAAACTGCCATCTCGACAGGAACCTCCCCATGGCCATTATTATTGGGATTCCTTTGGTGTCAGTGTGCTATGTGTTGGTCAATATCGCATACTTCAGTGTCATGACACCTACAGAATTACTTCAGTCTTCTGCTGTTGCTGTGGTGAGTATAATTATTATAGAGACACAAAGTTCACAAATGGCCAAAACACGGTATTGGTACTGGTTTTATTTTTTTATGTTATACATATAATACAGAAAGTGTGTGTGCCAAAGAAGCTACTTGTGAAGTTTATGCAACATAGAAGTGACCAATCTTGCTTCCCTAAAAATTTCAAGTTGCTTGTAGATTATTTTATATGTGCCCCAAAAATGGGCATCAAACAATACCAATTTTAAATGCAAATCATTCATATTTCTTTTTGAGTATTGATACTAAAAGTGCTGTAAGCTTCTAGAAGCATAGAGTATGACCAGAAGCATATGAAAATAGTTTTTTTTAGTAAAAGCTTAAAAAGCAAAAAATTTGTAGTGTCCGTAACCATGTCAAATTCATGTTGTAATATCTTAACAATATACTTTTCAGGTTTATGATGTCTTTTAATGTGTAATCTAAATTGGCCAAGTTTCATCTGAGTGGCCATTGAAATATTTGAATTAAAAGAAAAGTTACGGACACTACATAAAAGGAGATGAAATTGTATTTAGCAAATATCTTTCTTTTTATCCAAAAAAAATACATAAATGAGTTTGCATATTTACAAAAAACAAAGCACGGATCGGGAGATAAGAAGCATTAAGTATTATGAAAGATGAAGATGGTGTTATATGATTTAAAAATTCACTTTTTCACCTAGTTTTTTCACCTCACTTTTTAGCGTTAATACATATGACATAGTTATGGGAGAATCTAGAAAAAAATGATTCAGTACTAAAAGATTGTTGTAGATGTAGCTTTAGATGTAGAAGGTAGAAGTCAGCCAATGTAAATGATGTGCAAACTTCTATCCTTTCTGTTGATCAGGAATCTGTGTACGATCGTCCTGAATGTAAATTAAGCTGATTATTTTTAGTCTTGTGTTGTGTGCTATACAGACTTTTGGGGACAGAGTCCTGCATCCACTGTCATGGGTGGTGCCATTGTTTGTGGTCTTCTCCACTTTCGGAGCTGCTAATGGAAGCTGCTTTACTGCTGGAAGGTAAATTGCATTTAGAATTTTTTTGTTAAAATAAAAGGTATTTTGGATCCTATGAAAACTGACTGGCTGATATCCTGGTCATGAGAGTGTCAGATTTCTGTGCCATTTTGCACCGTTGCTTTGCACCTTCAGGGTGCGGGTTCGATTCCTGCTTGGGGTCTGTGTGCATGGAGTTTGCATGTTCTCCCTGTGTTTGCTGGGTTTCCACTGGGTACTCCGGTTTCCTCCCACAGTTCAAAGACATGCAGATTAGGCAAACTGATGTTCCCAAATTGCCCGTTGTGTGTGAATGAGCGTGTGATTGTGTGTATGTGTTAGTGCTCTTTGATGGATTGGCACCTCATCCAGGTTGTCTCCTGGGATAGGCTCCAGATCACCCGCGACTCAATGCATGAGTGAATGAGTACATTTCTACACTCACTGGTCACTTTATTAGGTACACCTTCCTAGTACTGGACTGAACCCACTCTTGCTTTCAGATCTGCCTTAATGCTTTGTGGAATAGATTCAACAAGGTGCTGGAAACATTCCTTAGAGATTTTAGTACATATTGACATGATAGCAGAAATATTCCTCCAATAAACAAGTTAATTAAGCACACTTTTCAGTATCTATATACTGACATAAAAAATGTTCAGCAAATCAGAACAAAGATAAATAACAAATATCAGTGACTAAAAGCATTTCAATCATTTCTTGTTTTGTGCCTGTTGAAGGTTTTAGTGGCACCAGCTTTAGAAGGTCAGTCTCTCTCCCTGACCCAGATTCCAGCTCATTCTGATCTATTCTCAGACATTGTCAAGTATACTGTGAAATAAAGTATCTCCAAAACAACATCTCTACTATGTCCTGTATTTTGGGTCTGCCCTGTGGTGTCTGTCCATTGACACGTCCCTGATAAAGCCCCGAACTTGGGTGACCTGGGAGCAGGTGTCTGAATCACCTTAACTGGCTCCTCTAGTTTTGAAGATGCACAAGTTGTAATCAAAAGCTCTGTAAATTGGCAAAAGCATTTTCCTATCACAGCGAGTACCCCTGCTACTGGGAAGCAATAATAATCTTTTCGTCAATACTAAGAACTTATAACCATGGTGAGGATAGGGATTTATATTTACTGGTAAACAGAGAGCTTTGTACAAAAACTGAGCTCCAACTTCACAAAGAACCCACCCACTTCTTATGGACACTCTTCTCACTATAAATACACTGGATTGCAATGCCGGATACCCTGTACCTAACACAACAACTGTTGATGTACGTGAACAGACATTTCTCCAAATTCACAAAACAAACCTAAACTGATTTAGCATAATTTCATGACCCCTTAAATACTGTGCAATAGGAAAGAGTTGGTCTGCTGTTTCACAGACTGTGCAGGAACAGCATTGCTCTTTAGAAGATACAGTCTTCTCTCCAGAATCCTGGCATAGAATTTTCCTGGGAGGATTAGGAGTGTGATTGCTCTGTAATTGATGCACACCCTCTGGCACGCTTTCTAAAAAACAACAACAACAAAGTGTGTGCATGTGTGTGTTTACCAGTAATACTGCATTGAAGAGGTCTTGAACTACACAATCCCGACCCTGTTTGGTGACTTTGAATTCTCAATTGTCCCTGGAGCTTTGTCTTCATGGTTTCTAATTGCCATTGTAATGAGATTGTGTGTATGTGTGTGTGGCCTGCGATGGATTGGCGTCATGTCCTGGGCACTGCCTCCACTGTGTTAAGAAGTTCTGCATGATGCTCTGCTCTGTCCTTCAGAAAGCATATTTATTAATATCCTCTTTAAGGCCTACACTCAGAAGGATTTCTTCCTCGACCTGAAGCTTTGCTCACTACTGTCTTCCACCAGCCTTAGTGCCATGACACTAGGCACTAACTTTCTTCTGGTCACAGCTTTCTGCTGCTGACTCGATGATGGAGGATTTGCACATTGTCTATTCAGACTCAATGTCTTGCCCTTTGGCCAAGGTGCTTGGTCACTGTATCTGTTTTTTAAATTAAGTGTTTATTACTGACAAATCTGTGGCTTGTATACATTTCACTGATGGTTCTTTAAGTCATGCCCGTCCAAATATTTCCATCATTCCCAGTATGAGCATAGTATAAAAATTATCTTTAGCCTTATGAATTGTTTTAAATGGGTGAGTGTTTAGGAGCTCAAATACATTTCTGGTAACCTAGTTACAAAGTTACAAAGTACGTAAATATCTTAATCTTTAACAAATTATAACTGATTGAAGAACAGCCATTCTAGACTTGCTGCTTAGGTCATCTGCCACTTACACTATACCCCTGGTCTCAGCCGCTGACCCTGTGTTTACTTGAACATTAACCATTTGGCAAATGGTAGGCTACACTGTATGACAGTTTCAAAACCATCACAGTAAATTGATATTTGTTTGTTTTTGTGTGTGTGTGTATGTAACGGTAAGGCTGACTTATGTGGCTGGACGTGAGGGTCACATGGTGGAGGTTCTTTCCTATATCAGTCTGAAATATTATACCCCTGCACCAGCACTCATCTTTAATGTAAGTCACAGATTTTGGGTGTATACTGTATACATTTTGTTTGTATTCATTTGCTTTTGCATGTTCGCATGAGCTCCCATATGAAGACATTTCTAAAGGCATTTCTGTATAAAGGTGCTTATTTTTATGTTCTACTTATATCCAAATCTAGGCATTTTTGAGCATCTGCTATGTAATTCCAGCGGACATTAACACGCTCATCAACTACTTCAGCTTTGCTCAGTGGGCTTTCTATGGGCTTACTGCCCTCTCTCTCATCGTCATGCGGTTCACAAAAAAAGAGCTACACAGACCTGTGAAAGTAAGTGTGCATGCCAATATCCATTTTATCTCCTATTTGCAAAGTCCACATGTCCTGTATTTGAGCAAAAGTACAGATACCCTAGGTAAAATGTAACTCAAGTAAAAGTTTTTATTTGTACTTTATACTAAAATTACTTATGCATCAAAAATACTGAAATTGTATTAGCTCTCAGTAGCTTTTAAGTCGAACTAAATCTCTCTCTCTGTTTCCCAAATGTGAAAGTCCGTTTCATTGCTATCTGCAAATGATTAAGCTTTTCATGGAGGACTTTTAATTTAATATAAAAGTCAGCAAGTGCAGATATTACTTCTTTAAATTCTACACACCGCTGTGGTTATGTGACGGAATGTCATGCAGAGATGAAGTGAGGTAGAAGGTTTAGATATCTGTTGTAGGGTGTAGTAGAGTGAAAGTGAAAACTATCCAGTAACAAAACTACTCAACTAAAGTACATAAACATGAAAAAAAAATTACTTAAGTACACTAACAAAGTAAATGTACTTTAAATTATGTAAATGTATACAGAAATAGTTAAAGCTAAAGAAGTGTACAGAAAGAATTTTGTGTGAATACCGTGGAACATACTTTGAGCATCTGCTATGTAGCGGAAGCTTTATAACCTAAAACCTTTTTGTGACACATAGCCCAAAAATAGCTATAAACTAGTGATGCGCGGGTCGTCTGGTAACCCGTGGACCGGGTTGGGTAACCCGCGGGTCGGGTTGGGGCGGGTAAAGAAATTGTCACTTTATTTGCGGGGCGGGTTGGGGCGGGTCAT
>JAQMYL010000023.1:14030269-14044171 GCA_030014365.1 Clarias pachynema | reverse complement strand
ATGCATTTGAAAGCCACTGCTGGGGAACTTCCGTTACCAGGCCGACTCCTGTACTACACTATGCTTTGTTTAGATTGCCTCCACCTCTTTGTATCCCTCCCTCTTGTAAAGTATAAACTCTCCAGAGCTGAGTTTTCAGTCAGACTTGGATGACAACAGCGATGCTCGGCGAGTTCTCAATAAAGAGCAACTTCTGCTTGAATGATATCCCAACGTCTCCTGGTCTCTGGAAAAGTTCCCAACACCAGTTACAGTCAATTATTTCTGAAGTATTGTGTTATTCTGTAAGTTGCTGTGTAGGGTAACATAGGAAAATTAAATTAAAATTTTGAAAATTAAATTTATAGCAAAAGTTTTTGTTTTTATTATTTAAACTTTAAATAATTTTATCTGCACTATTCTCAGATCCCCTCACCACGTATCTTCAGCTGCTTATGGAAATTGTACCAACAGAGAAGACAGAGTGAAGAATATAATCAATAAAAGGCTTAGATACTGTAAACTGATGACTGATTAGTGATTATGTTGTTTCAGAATGTTAGAAGGAAATCATTAAAGAAGAGATAAATACTGTATGTTACTACCTAAACTGATGGGGCTTATTTGTCAATCTTTTAGTAAATGTTTGTGAAATTGTTTAACTCTTCTGAACTGAAGTCATTTTTACAGCATTTACAAATGTTTCAGAACACAGATTTCCTTCACACAAAAAACAAGCTTTATTTTTCTTAAGTTTTGGGTTTGTGTTTCTTTACTTTTTATATTTAATTAGTTCCATTGATCCAAAAATCTGAATTTGGTGATGTTTACTATTATTACTATTATTATTATTATTATTATTAGGGCCCAAGCACTATAGGGAATTTATACAATCGTCACCAAACCGATGTGATCTAAAGACATTGAGGATGCGAAATAGCGGAGGGATTTTTGATATCTCAAACTTACACTGAAAAATGATAACTTTGTGTGGCCTTATATTGAGTGACATTATATGACACATTCTGTGACATCATGTTCAGTGACATCACATTGAGGAACATCATAGTGTAATGCTTACTTTCCAGCATCTGCGGCCTATTGAACACACGTACACGTCACAAATGTTAACACTCACACACAAACACACACACACAAAGACACACACACAAACACAAACACACTCATTCATCGTACACATGCACACACACACAAACACCTCTCTATTGACGTACATACACGCACAAACTTATACCACAATGTTAACACACTCACACAGACGCACACACGCACGTATACACAAACACACTCATACTCATGTATATCACACGTCACAAATTTTAACACTCACACCTCTGTCTCACATGCCCACATGCAGAAACACACACACCCACACACACTAACAAGTCACATGTCTCACACACACATCACACACATAACTAATGTTAACACACAGACTCACAAACCACACACAAACATGCACAAACACATTTACTCGTCACACACAGACTGACACATCCACATGTCACACACCCGTCTCACACACACACAAGCACAAACACCTCTCTCCCTCACTCTCACACACACTAACCCTCACACACACACGCAAAGACACGCACACAGACACGCACACACACACACACACACACACACACACACACACACACACACCCGGGCACACAGTGCGCCCGGGGTGGCGATGGCACAGGGTGCTTGGGCCCGTCATCTTTGCTTGCAACTATATTTTTTATTATTATTATTATTATTATTATTATTATTATTATTTTGCTTAAAAGAACTCTTAATAGACTTTTACGTTTTTGTTAATCAACACATGGCAAGGAAATTATATTATTCTGGATTTCCCCTGAGGGGTTTCAATTATCTTAAGTTCACAATTTGTAAAAACTTTGTGATAATAAAGATTTAATTATATAAGAATTTATCAGTGGTTGATTCAAGTAATAAACCCTTGTTATAGACACACCACCTTTTCAGACATTAAAAAGGTATAGCTGTTTTAAAGGTACGCTTTAAAAAGTTTCGGACCTTGTTTTAAAGGAATGGCTGCACTAGAACACCTACATTTATTTATCAATATTGTGCAATACAAATTTCATGTACAATCTTGTGAAGGTTTAATTGCACAGCATGTGACCATGTGCAATAACACGCATACACTACTGCTCAACTTCTGCTATACAAATGTTTGTGATCACTTAGAAATTGTATTGTGTTTCAAGGAAACACACAAATTAATCGGAATAGAAAATATAGCAAAAGAACAAGACACGCTGACATTGTTAGAAATAAGGATTTTAATTGTTTGTGTAAATAAATTTGCAAGTGATCCCAAACTTTTGAGCAGTAGTGTACATACTCACTTACATACATAACTGTTATTGAATAACACTCACGGGCACACACACTCACTAAAGGAATCCGTGCTTTCTGACAGAGAGACTATGGATCTTTAAAAAGGAACCTCACACACACACACACACTTAGTCACAATGTTATAGTAAACAGTACACGTGCTCACACTGAAACTGAACATGAGAGACGATTAACCATAATCCCTAGCGTGCGAGAAAGAAGAACCATTGGCTCAGATGTGATCCTGTGAAGCTCGGCAGACAAAGCGCATGTGTACTACTCGTATATCAAGCCCTCGATCGTTTATTAAGTTAAAATATATTTAAAAAGTTTGCTCGTCTTGCAAAGCACCCAAGTTACTTGCAATCCAAGGTTCCACTGTATAAACATGCAAGCACACAAACATGTGCACACAAATACCCACACAAACTCACATATGCAAGTTAGCTGGCTCTTCTCGTCCTAAGCATTTCATTGTACTGTTGGCCCTGTGTTGACATGCATATGACAAATAAAGTTAATTTAAACTCACCGCTCAATTTAATAGGAATGCCTGTACACCTGAATATTTATGCGGTTATGCAAACAATTAACCATGTGGCAACAGCACAATACATAGAATCATGTAGATACCAAGAGATGGTACCAAGAGATGTCAAGTGCTACATGTAATATGCACATTAAACATCATAATGGTGAAAAAGGTGTGATTTTTGTGACTTTACTTATGGCTTGGCTGTTAGTACCGGAAAGACTGCACCAATTATATAATAATATATAATTAGCTCATATACTTAGTCACTTATGTACTGTGGTTAGCAGAAAACCATCTCAAAATGGACACAATATTAAACATTGACATGGATGGGCTATTATTTAAACTGCATGGTTCTATATAATATAATATATTCAGTAGTTTTACATGAGTCTTACAACTAAGAGTTAATGCTCAACTAGCATAGGTAAAAAAAAAAAAAAGTCCCATACTGATGTTTGATGTGAACATTAACTGAAGCTCTTGTATCTGTAAGATTTTTTTCTATTGTGCTTTTTCTATTGACTGGATGACTGTGGAAATGTGTGGGTGTACAGGTCTTACACCTTAAAATTTCACTCTGAAAGCAATAAAGTCTTATTTTATGAATGATCAGAACTAGAGGTATGTGTTGGTTTGGGCCTGGGGGGGGGGGGGGCAGGGGGGGGGGGTAAATCATGCAATCTGGAACACTAGGTGGCAGTATGCACCCTGGCTTTGTATTGCAAAAAAGTAATAAGACATACAAATATAGGCACACTGGTCACATGATCACATTCTGCACACCTGCAATATTACCAAATGGGAATCATTTGCACTTGTGACACAGCTTTATACACACACACACACACACACACACACACACTCACACACTTAAGCTATTTATGCTCTGTAAACTGTAACTCTCGCCATCTATCTATCTACACTATATGGGCCAAAGTGCTTGCCTTCACATGCATATGAACTTGAGTAACATTTCATTCTTAATCCATAGGTTTTAATATGATACTGTCTCCACCCTCTTTGCAGCTATAAAAGGCTTTCCACAAGGTTTAGGGGGGTGCTTATGGGAATTTTTGACTATTCTTCCAGAAGCGCATTTGTGAGGTCAGACACTGATGTTGGACGAGAAGGCCTGGCTCACAGTTTCTGCTTTAATTCACCCCAAAGGTGTTCTATCGGGTTGAGGTCAGGACTCTGAGGTCAGGACAAGTTCTTCCACACCAAACTCGTTCTTCCATGTCCTTATGGACCTTGCTTTGTGCACTGGTGCGCAGTCATATTGGAACAGGAAGGAGCCGTCCCCAAACTGTTTCCACAATGTTGGAAGCATGAAATTGTCCAAAATGTCTTTGTATGCAGAAGCATTAAGAGTTCCTTTCACTGGAAGTAAGGGGCCGAGCCCAACTCCTGAAAAACAACCCCACATCATAATCCCCCCTCCACCAAACTTTGCACTTGGCACAAAGCAGTCAGACAAGTACCTTTTTCCTGGCAACCACCAAACCCAGACTCGTCCACTGGATTGCCAGACAGAGAAGCGTGATTCATCACTCCAGAGAACGCATCTCCACTGCGCTAGAGTGGCGGTGTGCTTTACCTCTATGCATCCAGTGCTTTGCATTGCACTTGATGTAAGGCTTGGATGCAGCTCCTCGGCCATGGAAACCCATTCCGTGAAGTTCTCTGCATACTGTTCTTAAGTGAATCTGAAGGTCACATGAAGTTTGGAGGTCTACAGTATATCTATTGACTCTGTAGAAAGTTGGTGACCTCTGTGATGATCCCGCTTTGTGATTTTACTTGGCAAATAATACCACTAACAGTTGACTGTGGAAGTGATTTAGTGGTGAGGAAATTTTATGACTGGACTTATTGCACAGGGGGCATCCTATCACGGTACCACACTGGAATTCACTGTGTGCTTCGTGTGACAAGTTCGCGTGAGAAGGTTTTAGATGTGTACGTGCACTAGCCCGCCGCCACAATATATATATATATATATAATATACATAATATTCTTAGATGCCACACTGACCGTTGAATCGTACATCACCTCATCTGCTCAATCATATGGCAGATGCACTGATGTATAGCAGTTAATGTCTGGGGTTGCGTGGTACTACGGTACCCTAATTACTTTAACACAGAAATGTATGGCAACATGAATTACATTAATTATATTAAATTCAGTTTAAATGGATTAGCCTAGGCATATGAAAGCTATTTACCTCAACTAGAGGCTTCTTAGGACTTTCATATACATTGATGGATGTTTGAGACAGAGTAAACAGGTGAGTTAAAGTTTTAATAGGCTGATCATTAGAGCATGAGTGATGGACATATGGTTGGTCGAAAAATAAACGGATGTTAAACTGCATACCTGTAATGTGACATGGAGCCGAATTGGAACTAAAACTGGAAGAGAAGGTGAAGGACGATGCTGTAGACTTGTAGAAATTGTGGAGTTTTGTAATCTTTGTAATTAAAAAGGGATTTGGTGCAACAAAATTCACCACTCACCACTGGTTCAACAACAATTCAAACTCAGTGGTCTGTCCGATCCAGGACAGGATTTATGCCAAATGTCCTTTATGATGTAACGCTACCCTTCTCCAGGCTTGGGACCAGCACTGCATCCAGTGGCTAGGGTTTGGGTTTACCTGTGCCTTCCACATGCTAGACACCTGGCACTGACCCACATAATGCCTTGACTTTGTACTTGTAATATGTTTTTCTAAAAAAGGTACAGTAAATAGTAAAGGTACATAAGCTTAAACAAAGTTGATCTTTTCAAAAATTACAAATGTTAAAAAAAAAAGAAAATAATGAATAAAATTGTGCAAATTGCACCTGGTTTCATGATGACATTATGAATGATCAGTAAGCAATCATGGGGAAAGTGAAAGCAGCCTCCTAAAGTTCTCAGGGACAGGATTACTAAACAATGCTTAATTTGAAAGCTACAGAGGCCTAGAAAAGAACTAAAACATCCCTGTCAGTGTAATTGGTTTGATAATACGCAGGTGGAAAGTTCATGGAACCACAGCTACTGTAATCATCTCTGTACAGGTGCACCATGCAAGATGAGATGTGCTCTCACACTAAACAAGAAACCAGCAGTCACTCAAAAACAGTGTGTCCCGGAAGCGGCAGTAACCAAAGTTACACTACAATCTTCCACACAAAGTTGCAATAAGTAAATAAATAATAGGAAGATGCATGTTTAAATCATTTAGACAAATCAGAAAAACAATGTAAACAAATCATAATCATAGCTCTTTGGCAAATATTTAGCTTAATGTCTGAATAAAGAATGGAAGTGTATATGATCCCAAACACATCGTACCCACAGTGGAGTGTGGAAGCTGCTTCTCTGCAATTTGGCGCATTACACATTCCATGAAAGGAAAAATATTTATAAAGGAACATACTGGGACATAAGAAAGGAGAAATCAATCTTATTGGGCAGTAAACAGAATGGGGAGAAAATCCATACATGCATAAAATCTATCAGTCAGGATTTATGCCTCGTCACAGTACTGAGACAGTGCTGGTTAAAGTGGTAAATTATCTATTACAGGTAGTCCCCGATTTATGAAAGAGTTCTGTTCCGGGAGCATGTTTGTATGTCGGATTTGTTCTTAAGTCCAACAAAGAGTGTCTTAAAAGCCTTTGACACCAATATACAAATATAAATTTGTAAAATTGTCTCCTTTCCCCACACTCCACTTAAGTGGTCAAAAACCGTAACCACGCCTAAGGAAATGAATCTCACATATGTCTAATGTAACAGTGTTGTCTCTACGCCGTCAAAACAAGAGGGGAATCCCGGACGCCATTTTGTCTCAGAGCTGTTTTCCACTGTATTGGACTGTAAATTCTGTTTTTTGTTTATTGAATATAATTGTAAATATTGATGTCTGGTGCACTGAAGGGTTTATTTTATTTATAATACACATGAGCTACTTCTGTGATTTGTTCGCATCTACGAATGTTTGTAGAACTGTGGCCTTTTCGTATCTTCCTAATTTGGTTTTATCTAGCATAGGTTTTCTAGCATAGATTGTACATATTCAAGGAAGGAATTTATGGTAACTCTGTATGTGCCATCTCTGGGTACCATTATTCATAAACATGAATTAACTTTCACTGTTATATTGGTGATACAGTATATAGTATATGCTTAAGAAAAGCCAGATGAGAGACATGTGTAAAGGAGATTAGTAATTTCCTCCTACTTAGTTCTGAAAAGACAAATCATAAAGCTCGTTTCTAGATGTATAGCAGTAAAATAAAAACCTTGGTGTGACTACTTATTTCTGTCTCTCATCTGACGTTCATGTAGACATGATTACTAGAATAACTTTCTTTCAACTCAGACATATTACTAAATAATAAATAAACAGTGATGTCATCATGTGATACTAAAAAACTAAATCATGCTTTAGTTACTCAGTGGGTTGGACTATTGTAAAACTTTGCTGTCTGGATGTTTACAGTAAGTAGGTGCGTTAACAAGCTAGCTCTATTTCTCTACTACCGATCAATTTTTGAACAGTTAATAATTTTAGTTTGTGAGACTCAGGGTGCTTTTACAACTACAGGCTTTAGTTCATGTTCCCTCTTAGTATGGTTTGTATCGTCTGGTGAGAAGACAGTAATCACACTCGGAAGTGGACCAAAACAAACACACCAAGACACCCCAAAAAAGAGGTGGTCTTGCCCCAAGTGATCTGGCGAACTCTAGGTGCGTCCCTTTGCGGGAAAATTTTGGACCAAAATAATGATTTAAAAAAATAATATTTTTTAAAAAGTTGTAAAACTTGTACCAAAATGATGAAAATAGAAGAGAAGGAATTGCTTATGGTCCAATGCCTCGTCAAGCATGGCCTTGACAGCTTCACAAATAACGCTCTCATCTTTGGCAGTTTTCAAATTGGATAACATTGTTGTGAATGATACCAAAAGCAGCCATGTGTCATAAAGCAGCTGTGGCTATGGAGATGATGGTCATGAACATACAGTAATTTCATGTTTTTGTATTCACACTCCAACAGACACTACACTTTAAAACATCCTTGTAAGTTCAACTTAATTCAGTTTTATTTGTAAAGCCACTTTTAACAATGGTCCTTGTCGCAAAGCAGCTTTACAGAATCAAAATAAAATTATGGAAACTTGTCCAAAATATGTGAGGAAATATGTATGAATCAAAACGATCAGATTATCCTGATGAGCAAGCCGTGGGTGATGGTGGCAAGGATAAACTCCCTGAGATGGCAATAGGAAAAAACCTTGAGAGGAACCAGACTCTACAGGGAAAACATCCTCATTTGGGTGACAACAGGAATGGCGTCACTCAGGTATTGTGGCACGAGACCATTTAGTGCTTTATACTGTAAGTCAATAGTCAAATTAAAGAAAAGTACTGTAAGTTAATTAACTAAATTAGCAAGGCTTATAAACTAGCTAGCTAGTGTACCTGCAATTAAGGCAGATGGTTGCTTGTAGCATTGGATAAATAACGTGGCTTGGCTAGCTGACTGACTTATTGACCATAAACTCACTCATCAAACTTACTCATGACACTCAAGCAGTCACATTTTTTCGCAAAAATATCACATATTACCTAGTTGTTTAACTTACCTTCGACATGCGACATCAGCGATGCATTAGGAGAATAATTAGGTTTTTTGAGAAGGGCGTCTATTCTGTTGTTAAAAAGGTCAAGGGGAGCTCACAGTACATTATCGTCACCTTCCTTTACACCAGGTGTACCGTATTTCCTTTAACATTATAGAATAAACAGACTCATGACTGCGATTGATGAAAACATTACAACTGGCCAGTCAACTTTGCTAATCGAAACCCTTCTATTGGTAAATATTGTACTGTGCGAAAGTTATTAACCATCACTCGTTTCCTCCTATTAAATGAAATGAAATTATATAGATTCAATTAAAGAAATGGGAACAAGTGTTTTACTGCAACAGGCTGCAAAGTGCCTAAAGCTTAAAATCGGTTGTTTGTGTAACAACCTCAGCAGCAACCTCATTTCCACTCTCGTCTGTTCCAACCACTCAACATCACCATCACCAGGATGATCATCTGTCGTCATCTGCACCTGTTTCTCACTGGTTCATGCCTTATGTTAGATCATTTTTATGCTTAAATGATTCATACTGTAGGTCAATGTGTTGCTTAACGAAAAAAAGAAAAAACTTCCTCTGAAACTGCTCAGGTACAGGGACTGGACTGAATATGAGAGCCAGTCTGGAGAATCTTGGAGAACTATTTCTCAAGACTACAAAGTCTCTTTCGAAACAAAAAATAAAGAAATGAGAAGGGCTCAATACATTTGCACAGTACTGTATATGATATATACCTGTACATGTAGAAAAAGGCTTCCTGGATTTTTTTTGAACTGGACTTTATTTATTAATAAGCATCTGAGTAGTACTCATATACTTTAAAAAATTATGATTATTTTTTGATAATACATTAATGATAACTGCAAATCAGTTTAATCATATTCAGAATGTTACATATACAGAATATAACTATTTTGGCAATGCTTCAAGACAATTAATTTGTAACCCAGTTAGAAAAAAAACATTAAGTTCTTTAAACATGATCAGTAATTAAGATTCGACATTAATGCAATCACCTGGGCCTCTGTACTTATCTGAGAAGAATCTCAGATAATCAGTTCCTGTCTTAGTCGCTCTCAAGGACAGCACTCAATATTATCAGTATTATCTCAATAGAATAAGTCCAGCCACGGAGCAATCACAAGTATGCTCCCCTCTGTGTACAGCCCAGAAAATTGAGCTGCTGTGGATTATTTTTTCCATAGCTTATTTTTTTCTGCCATATTTTAATGTACTTTATGTTTTATATTTAAAACCAGATAATCAGCACATGAAAGACATTTGAATTTCAATGCAAGAGTGAATCAGTTCATAAGATCAAAACATTGACTGAAGATAAATGAACTGATGGAATTAAATAAATCAAGAGATGGAACATGGCAACTTGGTTTTATCTACAGTACATCAGCCCAAAAATGTAGACCCCCAAATGGAGAACTTTTATTATATTTATGGTCAAGCGAATCCATTATTAACAATTAAGGTGCAGAAAAAAAGTTCTTTATACTGTAAGGATGCAACAGTATAAAGTATAATAAAAATACATTTTTGGTTTCCTTAATAATGGATTTTTTGATGGGTACAGTATGTTTTATTAGTGTCACACAGAAGAAATGATCACCACCTACTGTATGTCTGAATTTCTTTTTTTAATCTTGGTAAAAACAGAGTTGTTGAATTATGCACCAAAATATTCTTCAGGGAAGTGAGAATGGTTCATTCTCACAGGGACTCACAATGAGGAAGTGAGAATGGTGAATAGATCGAGATGCAAGAGAATCCCTTATTAGTCGCACATACTGTAGCATATCTAATCAGGTTTAGTTCTTGTGTACTATAGTGCTTGCTTAATGTATTTTTAAGTTTTCCTATTTGTTATTAGGCACATGAATGGCACACATGTTCAATCAGGAGTAGAAGTCTAACCCATTCCTCTCGCTCTCATCAGATGACAGGTTGTGGTGCTGTTGAGAGTCATGAGTGAGTATGGCACTGCTCTGTTTTGGTGTCATGATAAATTTAGGAGATACTGTGCTGCTCAGATGGCATGTTTTGTTAAGATTATGCTGTGGCATCCAGGCCAGAGACAGACGTGAGTCATGAGGGCTCGACAAGACATCGCCTTTGCTCATCACAATGTCCTGCAAATGCTGGTTTTCTCTTGCAGCAGCTTCCCACACCACCTCCAGTTCATTCTCCACCTCTCTGTCAGTGGAAGAAAGAAAGAAAGACAGAAACATAAAGAGATGTAAGCACACACACAAATACATCCTCCAGAGGACGAGACCAGTCGTGACTTTTATTTAGCTTTATAATCACAGGAAGTTAAACCTCAACTGACTAGGATGAAGAACACTTACACCAGACACCCAAACACTTTACTATAAAGACAGAAGATAGCAAAGACATACATCTACATAATAACATACGGCAAATCGTAAGCCATGGGCTTAAATGTGTAAGGAGAAGTGATGATGCAAAGACACGAGGAGACCAAAGACAGGTAAAAGAGGAGGAGGTGGAAGATGCTGCAAGCCACGGCTGGCTTACGATACCCATTATTATCTGTAATTGAGACAATTCATGGACGTCATTGGAGAAAGACAAAGATGGAGAGTGTGAAAGAAATCTTCCAACTACTAACTACTACACCACGATGACCACATACTCCAGACTTCTACACACTCATCAGTGATGATTCAATCCCACAGAAATGAGCTCCTGTAAAAAGGTATGATTATTGTAAATGACAGCTAAACCTTTGGAAAGGAAACATGAAAAGAAAAGAATCTAGCAAAGGAAGCAACAAAAAGAAAAAAACTAAGAAAAGGAAGGAAGCCTCTGGGAGTCAAATCGGCATTATAAAAGGAGGCCAGAAAGCCAGTCTGGTGAGTGTGACGTTCTGTGCTGGGAAAAGACTGAGACTGTCTCTCTCTGTCTGCCTTTTCGTCTGAACATTAACCCCAGTATTGCGGAGGTTCCCCTTGTGCCACTGGGGCAGCCCTGGCAACTAGGGGCATGAATGACTCCACAAGACCTCTGGGGATGTGCTGTGCTGTTTGGCACTGGGCAATCAGTGGCGTATCATAAACATTCATATTCGTTCTGTGGGGTTGCAGTGTGGGGCCTTGAATCAGACTTGTTTGATTCTTGCACTCCATGGGTGCTTGAACAGACTGGGATCTGTGTAGTTTGGAGGCTTGGTTGCTTTTTAAGTTAAGCCTTTATTTGTCACATATACAGTACATTACAGCACAGTGAAATTCCTTCTTCACATATCCCAGCGTAACTGGGGTCAGAGCATGGTCGTGGTCAGCATGAGCAGGGTCAGCCGTGATAAAACACCCCTGGAGCAAATAGGGTTAATGGCCTCGCTCAAGGGCCCAACATTGGCAAACTGGTGGAGCTGGGGATTGAACCGCCGACCTTCCGAGCGATAACTCAGTGCCTTACCCCTCTGAGCTACCATTGCCAGCTAAGCCTCATACAGGGCAGGCTATGATGCACAGATTGTTCTGATACCTTTCTTTACTTGTCAGTCCTGACCTTTTTCAGCAATTTGTGCTACATTGACTTTTCTGTGGGATCGGACAGGACGAGCTAGCCTTTGGTCTCCACGGGCATAGATGACCCTTGGGTGCCCATGATCCTGTTATCAGTTTTACGCTTATAATTGCTTAATATTATTAAATTTACCTGGCAGTGGTTTTATAGTTGCAGCTGATCAAAGTAGTTGTAACATAAACATGTAAGATAAAATCATAAGACACAGACATCCATAGCCAGGAGTCCAAGGGGGCAAAGGGAGAGAGGAGTGTTATACTTCTTTCGCCATTGTCAATATCAGTAACACTAGCCATCTAAGTGCGTTATGCCGACCCCATGACTTGATACGAGCAGCAGTTTAAAAAGGTGTATTTGGATGCCTATACCATCCTCAGGTGCTAGCTAATGTTCGAAAGGTAAGAGGCAAGACCGAATTCGGATGATACAAAAGGGGGGGTGGGGTGGGGGGGGGGCTGGCTAATACTTTTACACAGTACTGTAATGTACAGAGCCTCTAGGAAAGAGTTCACAATGAAATGGGAGATCAGATTAGTCCTGCTCTCATGAAGACCAATGAAGTTTTAAGATGAGGTTGTTGGAGATGGAGAAGATTATTAAAACATCAGCAAAGGTTTGAGTTTTGAACCTTCCTAGGAGCACTGTGAAATCCATTATAACAAAATGGCAATGATATGGCACAACCCAGACACTAGCGTGTAGGGGTGCGACCCTGCCAACTTCCTTTTAGTGTGTTTTTGAAAAGAAAAATTGATAAGCTTAAAATTTGTCATTTAAGATTTCCGTGTTATGTTTTGATTACTCATTGCAAGTAAATATCTATAATAAATGTAATAAATCTTCGAAGCTGAGCTTATGTACTGTCATATGAAAAATGGATCATTTGTTAATGTTCTCTGCAGTGTCAGGACGTCATTTCCCCCCCATGAATAAACACGTAGGTCTATAATAAAGACAAAAGTTTTTTTTTCTATGCTATAAGAATAAAATGACCTGTTACACCATATAGACTGGAGCCTGCTGTAGTACTTGGTCCTGTTGCTGTCTTGGGTCATCATGCAAACTTCCCTTGGGACTCTTAGTGAGGTGCATATGTCACTGTCAAAAGCTTATGGATTAAGGATGAAATGCAAGTTCAGTTAATTGCAGTAGTTATATTTAAATGAAGACTTGTATCTCAATTAAATTGGTCTGAAGGCCATCAATGCCATCATTTCTTTGATGTACTGTATGTGCTGTATATCCAGGGTTGTCAATTGTCGGAGGTCCTAAATGGCCCTTGTTATTACACATCATAATTAACTGTGGACATAAGGACATAGCTAAGGACATCGAGCTCCTAATGACTGGCTGGACAATTATAGGTGTTGGTATTATTGTGCTTGCTGAATTCACCCACACTATGGACAATATGGGAACTCCAATTAGCGTACTCTGCATGTTTTTGGACTGTGGGAGGAATCTGGACTCCCTGGAGATAACCCGCCAGACCAAATACCAAGTGTAACCGAGATATCCAACAATACAACATATGTCCATTGGTGTGTATATATATATACACATTGTACAGAGAAGTTTGATCGTTTGCCCTGGAGATGTTTCCGCTGCACCAGAATCCAAGCTGATCTATGGCTAGAACACTCATCCACATGCACAGAGCAGAGCTTATTCATTACAGCAAAAACCACAAGAGATGTTAAATGAAGTGGAAATCAATGAGACTGTGGGAGCTGTTCAACACACACACACACACACACACACACACACACACACACACACACACACACACACACA
>JAQMYL010000023.1:13994277-14004952 GCA_030014365.1 Clarias pachynema | reverse complement strand
TAAAAAAAATAGCCAATAATAATAATAAAAAATGCATTTCTCTAGGGAAATGTTATATCGCAAGAAATATCGTTATCACAATATTCAACAACAATATTGCATATCGCATATTTTCCTAATATCGTGCAGCCCTATCCTAAACATTGTGTTAAGCCTTCCCAGAAGAGTTGTAGCTGCAAAGGGGGCAGGGCCAACATCATATCAAACACTATGGATTATGGTTTATTCTCTTCACTTTTGGCTACATAGTACCAGTAAGAATTTAAAACTACTTTCACCCCTATTAATTACACTAACTGTCAGTGTTAGTGTTGCTAGCTGTCAGTCATCAGCTCACCGCTAGCTACACCAATCGCTACTATGGTGTACGCTAGTACACCAATATGTGTTATATGTGTTTGTGGAGCAAAATAACTGGTTAAATAAATAAGCAAATCATAATATGTTGGAAATAAACGGTGTTTGAAGAACTGTTCAATATCACTCTCGAGGTTGTCTTGAATATCAGCACAGCTGTGATATCTTTGTGTTTTATCTTCACTGCCGTGCTGATATTCAGTACAACAGCACTCCTTCTTGTGTGATATTGCCTAATTGATCCTTACAATTTAACATGATTCGAGATTATCATGCCACTATATAAAAAATTGACTATAAATTTACCTGTTTAAATTAGTCTTGTATTAAAGAGTAAATGCTACCTGTCTGGTTAAGCGACCTAACCACCACTCGTTTACCATGTAGGTTTATGACATGGGATGACAAAGTAAGCAATTTTATCATATTATTGTGATATAAAACCCAGTGTTTGGCTTTTTCCTCTGAGTAGTTGTAAGGTGTAGAATGTCCAACATACCGGACAAATTAAAACGATTACATTATATTCTGTGTTTATGAAGTTTACTTTTAAATTTACAATAAAACTAACATGGTAATATGCATCAATTAGATCTCCTCTGGTACTGTATGTACAGTAATTGATGGAAAAATAAAATGCTGTGCACCCACAGTACTGCTGGCACTGATATCAGAAGCTACAGTATGTGTACAGTATATAAGAGACTCAATGCAATGAAAGCTTGCAAGGGTGTCTCTAAATTTATACATGAGAACGAATATCCTGCCATTTAACATGCACAAATATAATAATAAAATAGAAATAATACAGTGAAATGTGGCAGCTATAAAAAAAAGACAGTCAAGTTATTTATAGTTTAAGCAATCAGAGATGTTTTTCTTTCTCTAGTATGGTCTCCCATCAGAACACATCAGAAAAGTGTTTTTTTTTGCCAAGAAAGCTGTATGAAATGCTACCCTGAAATCAATCTTTATTTGTCAACGCAGGAAGGCCTATTGCTACTTAGCAGATTAGCTGAATCACATTGGTTTGAGCAGGGAAGACGATAAAATATGCAGAACAGGGCTGTTTCAGGAACAACACTTGCAACCATTTCCTTGAACAGCTCCTTCTGTATGTTACATTGCTATGAAACATGGGATTGACATCATTTTGATGTGTCTAGGATAACAATATCATGCATGTCAAAGCTATAGCAATGTATCTATATAAATAAAAGAAAGGATTTGTCTGTACTTTGGTCAGAACTCGCTCTTTCAATGATATCTCTATGTTTCATGCATTGGAGGACCCGAAACCAGTCTCAGAAAATGTTCTGTTTGTATGTCTGCCTGTATGTTTGTCCAGCCAGAATTAGTCACAGCATCAAACCATTGGACAACTGGCTGGACAGTATTGAATGAAACTTTGCCAGTCCTTAGGTATTTGCCTGAATTTAAACCTAAATGAATGAAATCAAAATGTTGAGTAGAAGGAAAGTTATGAGCAGTTATGTGACAGATTAGAAACCACAAGTTGCATGCGTCAAACTGTGGGCGCGTCTTAAATCGACCACTGGATAGAATTTAATTAAAGTTTTTCAGTACTTAGATTTCTGCCTGAAGTTTAACCTGCACCATAAGTGAAATCACAACAGTTATGTGCTGGATTTAATAATCTACTTTAAAATAAGCTACTTGTTTAATGTAAATCAAACACCTTGCACCAATTGATATTAATTAGAAAAGAATTAATTAGAATATGAACTCTGGGATTAGTTAATATTTTCACTGCTGAAATTACAGCGGTGAAATGGTATGTGTGAATTTTTATGCGCTGGAGTCGTTTTAAGAGAAAACTTTCTTTCAAAAGTCAATCTACTTCTACCTTTTTTTGATTTCTCATCTGTGATTCCCTCTCTGATTACGAACAGGGATTGTATTTGGCTGGCGATGAAAGATGTACAATTGAGCGTTAACAAGGCGTCCGATAGTCAACCTTACAAAATTTTATTTCTTTGTATTAATAAGTTAGGCACAGAGTTCTGTTGTTCTAAAGTATGTGGGCTTCAACCTAAAATAGTTCACTGATTTCGTTTAAGCTGATCAGCTTATTTTTACCTTTAACCTTTAACTTTATCTACAAACTCTTTTTCCATCAATGATGGGTACTATAGCTAGTATCATATAAATTGGTTAAATATGAATTTAAATGATCTACTAGTGAAAACTGGATTGCAGATCCACCATCTTGTGACCATCATATCAATCAAATAATAATCATGCCTTAGTGTTTTTTTAAGGCTTTTTTTTTATTTTTATTTTTTTTACTCGCACTACAGAATGAAAACATAATTTCAGCAGATTTATCTACTTAGAGAGAGAAAGAGATAGAGAGAGAGTGTCCGCATGAGAGATAGATATTGGTCTATGTGTATTTGCTGATAATAATTAAGTGAATTCTAATAGAGAATTTTTTATACAGGGTTCTAATGTAGTTTTATGGGCAAGTATAACTGAAGAGGCTCTCCAACACATCCTAATTTAAGTGACTGACAGCAGCAAGCTCGGCTTAATCAGACTGTCAATCTGTACAAATACTATGCCTAAACTCCAGCATGCCACAAAGCTGTCTCGCTGTTATAATTCAATCAGCAATATTTGCATGTCATGTTACTGCGCTCTGGAAAACCAAAACAAATCGCTTTTAGAAAGGCATTAAGATGCCTGTGCCCAGGTTATTAAAGATGGGAAAATGTTTGTGCAGAGGTTGGAACATTTGCCCAGAGCCAGATTCATTTTATTCTCTCACTTGCAATTAATCTTCTTTATTGGGTTCTTAGACACAATAAAAAAGCCATCAAGTTGCAAGACATAATTAAGAAAAATCCCAAGTCTATATTTAAAGACCAGCTATGAAAAAAATTTGCTGTATATTTCTAAGCAATTAAAATAAATACAATTGGATTTTTTTAAATACTAGTTAAAAGGTAAAACACTTCTCTTTTTTTCCCACAGAGTATGATGCCAAGATGAGCTGTGCTCAGACTGAACCAGATGAGAGGCCTGCTAACCCCAGTGACAACACCAGCCCCAGTGCAAATGCCAATTCCAACACTATCATTAAGCCCAGCGTTTCTGGAAGCCCTGTACCCAATGCCAATGCAGACTCTAAACCAAGCAATACATTTACAACCAATGGCACCAACACCAGCGATGAGATGGAGTGCAAGATCTGCTATCAGCGCTATAACATTCACAGCCGCAAGCCCAAGATTCTGGACTGCTTGCACCGGGTTTGCGCCCGTTGCCTTAACAAGATCCTGGACATTGGCGACAGCTCCGGCTGCATCTGCTGTCCCTTCTGTCGGCACGAGACGAGAGTTAGTGACTATGAAGTGGCAGCACTACCAGACGACTCGAACATCATGTCTTTCCTAGCGGTCCGGGACAAGTGCACGAGCTCGGACCACAGCAAAGAGGTGGTTTTGACACCCAAGAGTCTATCGTCTAATGAAAGTCCATACCACGAATCTTCTAACTGCCTGGTCATTACCATTATGGAGGTCCAGAGAGATGGACAGCGTTCACCCAGTCGCAACGGTAGCTCTGATGATTATGGGGAACACAGCCTAGACTCTGTATCAATGGCATCAAATGGTGGGACTATGGACCAGGATGCATTCACTAAGATTTGCAATCACATACCCCGGATTCTTGTGTGGCTACTCGGCTTCTTTTACTTTGGGTCCTTGCCACTAGGCATATACTTACTGGTGATCCAAAGAGTAACTCTGGGTATTGTATGTGTAAGCCTTGTTCCCACCAGCCTTACTGTGTGTTTAGTGTATGGATTCTGCCAGTGCCTTTGCCAAGGCATGTGTGACTGTTCTACCAGAAGCTGAATGGACATAACCAAAAATTGTGTCTCAGAATGATGAGTGCAAACAAACTAATAACATAAAGACATCTTCATATATGTATTGAGGGCTATTATACTTGTTACTGCGATTTCGAGTGCTGTTGTACTGAATATCAGGTAATCCCAGCTGTGCTGATATTCAGTCCAACAGCAGAATTGTGTGATATTGCTTTCATACATATGTTCTATAAAAATGAAATTAAAACAGAATAAGTGACATTTCAGCAACAAGACCGATAAATAGTTTGTTATTTTTTGCCCAAACAATTAAAGAGTTCCCAAAGACGCCACAGCTGGATAGAGCACTGTGTATTGCCAACAAATAGTCTGACTGACAGCCCATAATAAGCAAAGTACAATTTTCAATAAAAGAACTAATATGCTAATATTGGAGTAATAACAAGTGGAGTAATAAAAACAGTGAAATGTACCAGTGCTTTTAGATTAAACATCAGCACTCTTGGAACACCGCTTTTCCTATCAAATTACTGGACCGGAATTAACTGTTGTATAATTAGCTTACAATGTAAACTCTTTCCTTAACAAACAAAACAAATGTTATGTCTGGTGTCTAAGGCCTGGTTTGTACTTCTGCTTTAAAGTGTATGTGCATCACAACACAGAGAGGGAGTTTATGGCCAAGAGATGCAATAATTGTCTCTCGTGCTGTTATTCCAAAAGCTAATATTGAGTCATGAGTATCTAGGGTGTTGTGTGTCAACCGGCCTTCAGGCAAACGTTGATTGGTTGAGACAGGAAAGTGTATCTGGTTGTGTACTTTGTGTACATTGTGATTATACCTTGTGCCAATACGCTTCAACTGAAGGGCTTTAGACGAATGCTGTACGGATGGTAAAATCCAGTCACTTACAGGCTAGGTTTCATTTTTGTAAGCGTTATCCATTAGCCATTAGAAAATAAATTTAACCGTATTCACGTTTTCAATTCCTCAAACTCAACTGTTTAAACTTGTGACACCTCGATTTCTCATGGGTGGTGTCTAAATAAATGGTGAGACATTGGCTTAGGGGTTAGCACGGTCACCTTGACCTCACAGGGCTGCAGGTTCGAATCTCGCCCCTGCTTCTCCAGTTGTCTTTCCAAATGTTCTCCACGTGCTTGGTGGATTTCCTCTAGGCACTCCAGTTTCCTTCCATAATCCAAAACATTCAGTGTAAAAAAACTGGCGTTTCTAAATACCCCATAGTGCATGATTGGGTGAGTGGATATGTGTGCTTGTGGCCTGTGATGGGACTTAAATTTAAGCAACATTGCACAAAATGCTGTTGCACTGAAAATCTTCCCCCCTCCCCACTGTCTTAGATTTATTAATGCCACAGTGAAAAGCTGCTCTATTCAATTATTCTGGTACATATGGCATTGTACCCACACATATATTACATTACATGGAACCTACGGTATGTGAGCATCCATGCATGATGCCCTCACATCCTTGCAAATGCCTGTTCAAGAAGTATAAACCATGCATAACATTAAGGATGTACAACATGTTGCATTACCAGTTCATGCGTTCAAAGAGGAATGCTTCCTTGCGTAGATTCCTGATAGTATGATATTTAAACCACAAACCATGGCAAACAAGAATGCCCAGGCAACTGGAAAGTCAAATGATGAAACTATTTTCAGTACGAAAGATGCCACAAATGCTTTTAATATGCCACAAATGCTTTCAAGTTTGAGTTTTGTGTTCGTAGCCATAACGAGCTAATTATTTTTTTAACAGGGTACCGTAGCAAACTGCTGTAGCAATCTATACAATGTTAATACTTTCTCAATAGTGAAGTCAAAGTGCTGATTCATAGACATAAAGAGCACATAGCTGAAGCCATCTGTGGGAAAGAGGCTGTTTAAAATAAAGTGGATTTATTTTAAATGCTTGTATGTCTTATAGTGGTTTATCAAGGGACATGGCCTAATAAAAAGGCAACGTTTTATACTGCTGATAAAGACACTGCCAGTTCTCAGTTTATTGCATCCTTGCCAAATCCTTCACAGTTTTATTATATTACACGGCTGTCTGGAAATAGGGCCACAGGTTAGATGAAGAGCATGAAAAGGATGTCTGGGTGAAGATGATGTGGTGGTTTTTGAAAGAAAGTCAATAATTAGTTGTGGTTGTCTTTTGGTCTTTTTTTATTCTCTCTCTCTCTCTCTCTCTCTGCATTCTCCTTTCCTCATTTGAAAGCCAAATGGAATAGATTGGCAGGAAATACTCTTCCATCTGTCCTACTTGGCACAATGACTAAATGTGAAAAATAAACATCTCAACGAATACAAAGATCCACTCAGAACTGAGCGAACTGGCTGAAAACACAGGAAATGAGACACTGTAAATGAGGGGAAGGTTTTTCACTATTTCTGTAACAAGTTACACAGGTCTCAGAGCTCCCCAAAATGTGTGTCTGTTAATGCTCCAGCTAAAATTCGCTTCAAATAATGCAATTTCTCATATCCCAAACTCCCTTTATTTCACTCCACTTCCAAATGCATTGTTTCAGTTCTATGTAAATGAGTTACTGCTGAGCCATGCACCACCGGGGAATAGCAAAGCTGAGCAACAAGCCAGGAGAGAGGATCTTCTTACTGTACTGTATATGAGGTCACATTAGGGGGGAATATAAGTGGCTTGTTTAAGCCCCAGTACAAAAAAATGGACAAGAAACAGGAAATATTTTTTGTCACATTTTTTTGTTTGAACTTGCACACTGGAGTGCCATCTGAATTTCTAAAAATGACTAGAAAGTTATTTTTGCAGTAAATTAACTCTTGTCTTTTGTCTTGTCTTGCCTTATCTTTTATCTTTTATTATGGTTTGGTGGTGGCCCCTTCTCGGTGAGTTGCTCAAAGTTGAGGAAGTAAATACCATGAGTTTAGCATCCAGAATACACTACTCACCGAACTAACTCTTGGATGCCTTTTATAGCCGAGTGAGGACGGTGAGTGTTGCCAGCCATGGTGAATTTTGGCACCCAGAACCTTTAGCGCTTTGGTGCTGAGCGCATACTTTGCTTTCACTTTCTCCACTGACTGACAAGCAGACAGATGTAGATTATAGCAACCCCCCCTCGTGAGAGGTGTTGAGAAAAATAGTGTGGTCTGTGCTTTCCTGAATGGTGCAGCATCAAGAATGAGTAACCCTGCGTTAAGAAGGAACCCACAGGGTAAACGTCCTTAGTCCCTACCATCGACTGTAGTGAAGCATGATCAGTGACGAGCAATTGCCAGTCTGTCAGGTACAGTAGTACTGTATATTAGGTCCTCCATGGCCCACTTATTGGCAAGTGCCTCTTGCTCTACTGGAGCATAATGTTGTTCTGCTGGTGTGAGCTTCTTATGAGGTATCCGTATGAACCAGGAAGGGCCAGTCAAAATCTGGGGTTGCGGAAATGGGGGAAATGGTGAGGTGGGTTGTTGGGATTAGCACAGTTAGTCTAGCTTCAGTTCTTCCAGGACCTTCTGTTGATGGTGTAAGTGATCTTTCCAGAGTAGATGACCTCTAATGACATCTAAATAACATACAGCTCAGAGCTCTCTTTCTAACCCAATTGTTACAGGTGGTAGTTCCCTGGCTCTACTCATTCTGGGACAGTGTATGATCTCTGCCATTTGACCAGGAGCTTGGAATTAGGGCACTTAAGCACTGTAGCAGCAGCATTCAATGACCTGGCTTGGACTCACGGGGCTGTGCTGGCCGAGCATACTATAAGTGTGTCACTATTTGGCTTGAGTTCATTCTATATTCATGCGGCATATGGACAGCAGTGATTGGAATTTCTCCTTCTCTGACTGACTTGGAGGGTGCAACCAGTGGCCCAGGGCCCTTCGGACTGGAGAAAACCTGGAAGGGTCTGGTTCATTTAGCATCTCTTCATCTCGTGGTGCCTCGATCTCTCAAGGGCAGTGCAGGATTTTTTTTGGAGGAACAAATTGTCAGCTTCTGCCATGTAGCCTCTTTTTTCCCTAGCCAAAAGTCCATTGGAGATCACACATTGCAGTGCTTCTTCCATCTCTCGTACGAAAGTAGGAGCACAGGAAACTGTCGATTAACTGCTCTGCACTCTCCATGACCTCCCGTGCTGCCATGAGATCGGACTGTAACAAGTGGCTTATGATACAATGCAGGAGGTCTACATAATTTGGGGAGGGTTTCAGGTCGGAAACTCTATGAAACTCTCGAAACTGTACTGTACTCTGGGAGAAATCTAAAGTAACCCCCATTGACTGAAATTTGCAGATATAAATCTTGACAATGGCGACGCAAATAAAATCTCCTGCGACCCACCTGTGGGTTGTGACCCAGTGTTTTGAAATAATGTACTAATGTTCTTTTCATCATACATAAGAGTGTTATGTGCCAATTAACAGATACATATATCTATCAATCCACAAGAAAGTGTTAGAGTAATTATAGAGTAATTAACACTCTATAATTACACTAACTGTTGGTAGCCAGCATGGGTAAAAGTTGGCCCATACAATCTTCACTACTGGAAAGAAGGAAGAGAAGCTGCCTGACAAATTCCACATTCAAAACCAATTATGGAAGCACTTTCAGCAAGAAAACACATCGGATAACGTTGTCATCTTAAACAACACTTTGTCTCGTTAGTAACTGTTTCTTAGTCATTCTAAATTGCCTCTGAACCATCCATGTTGTTTTTTCTCAGTTAGCGTGAGCTACAATGTTAACTAGCATCTAACCCAAGGCTGAACCCCAAACCACTCTCTAACCTCTGATCAAGTGCACTACTTGGTATATGGAACAAGAGAATCTAACTTAGATCCTACATAGCGTACTACCTTCCCATTTTAAGCTATTTGGGATTCAAACCCGGAATTTAGAAGTAAGTTGATATTCTAAAGTGAAATAAATGAAATATAAAGTAAATCTCACATGTTTCTCATGACTGCCCACCACCCCCATAGTAGCGGTAAGAATTTAAAACTACTTTCACCCCTGTTAAATACCCTGTTGACTGTTGGTCACCAGCTCCTCCTTTCACAGTTAGTTACAGTAGTTCAGCCAGTCATGGAAGGAGATGTGTAACTGGATAACTGGATAATCTGTTGATAATAAATGGTGTTTGTGGTGAGTGAAAGCAATAGCACACTCGAAGTCACGGTGTTGTACTGAATATCAGCATGGCCAGATAACAACACTCCCTCTCGAGTGATATTGCTTTATGTACTGTAATAATGAATATGTGTTAAATTAAAACAAGTGTGATAAGTATAATATACTGGAAATAACACATAGTCTAGATGGTAACAGATAGAACTAACAAATAGTCAAATCCCAATATAACTTTATTTCTATGCTATTAGCTATTTTTGATTTTGTCTCTTGCTACAGTATGTGTTCATTGTTGGTTCTGAATCCACCTGAAAGAAGGCAAGATTTAAATACTGTATATTTTGCTTTTAAAGTGTCTTTTTTAAGTCATATCCAGATATTCAGTTGGCTCTCAAGTACAGTATGTGTGTGCGCATGCTTTTTATCCATTTTTGTACTGGCCAGGGCTTAAAACAAGCCAAATTAGATTTTTCCTCTATTTTGACCTCATATAAAAAGATACTCTCCCCTGCTCAGCTCTGCTGTTCTCTTGTGGGGTGTGGCTCAGCAAGAGCTCATTTACAGAACCACTGAAATAGAGCATTTGAAGGATGAGTAAAATAAACTGAGTTTGAGGTATGAAAAATGCAAGAGGTATTTCAGCTGGAGTATTCATTTTCTGTTGAAGATATATAGGACCGCTTGTGGGCTTGAATGCAAGGGCTTGCGTTTAAAGGGTGACAATCTAGCCCCTACTCACAAATTCTGTCACTGAGATTTGCCACAAGCCACAGCCTTCTTCACACTCCAGTAACATTAAAAATTACTTTCTCACAGCAGTGAGATCAACACAGCCCTTCATCTAAAAAAAGGAAGAAAAAAACAACAACCTAGAAAATATCCTCCTAAAGTTTCCTTTAAAGCCATATTTATATACTCAATCAAATATTTAACATCTCCCTTCTTCCAGTTGTTTTAGGCCAAGGTACTGCATAAATTTTAATAGATCGTGAATAATTTAGAAACAATATTCTTCAAGGTGAGAGCTTTTAGTTTGTCTCAGTCTGTCTTCTGCGTTTCTTCTTTTCTGACTCACCATCTACTGCTCTTTCTTTCTTCTTCTTTTTTTATAATGTATCTGGTGAAGAGACATATTTCTAATCTTTGCATAAATACATATGCACACACACAGTAGAAGCTGGCTGTCATAAAATCACACAAGCTTGAAATCTAAATTAGTGCAAGTAGTACTCCAGGGGTTGCAGTAGAGTTTGTGTGTGTGTGTGTGTGTGTGTGTGTGTGTGTGTGTGTGTGTGTGTGTGTGTGTGTGTGTGTGTGTGTGT
>JAQMYL010000023.1:13947380-13983602 GCA_030014365.1 Clarias pachynema | reverse complement strand
AGGTAAAGTGCAGGTTAATTTGTTTTATTTTTACTTTATATTTTGTATAAATTATTTTTATGTATTTATTTTTTGGGACTGTAGAACGAATAATTTGAGTTTCCATTATTTCTTATGGGAAAATTACATTTGGTTTACGAGTGTTTTGGAATATGAGCCCACTTCCTGACCGAATTATGCTCGTAATCCGAGGTTCCACTGTACATAATATTAGTGAAAGGAACCTTGACCAAACCTTTTATTTCTGAGCATATACTGTAGTAGATATCTACTTATAGTGATAAAGTGGTAGAATGACGTCGTGATGGATAAGTGTGGTGTGGTTTGTGCCTGCTCATGCAGACAGCAGATACAGTCCACAGAACTGAATGAGACATGAATTATTACAGAGCACTGGGAGTTACATTTTCAGGACAACAAGTCACTCAGGCGTGGTGGGGGGAAACCAAGCAGAAACCAACAGAAGCTGATGTCCTGGACTCAGTTAAATTTAGCCAATTTGGCCTGGTACATCTAGGTTACACACTGTTTACTTAGAAGTTTGATGTAAATAGATTGTTTGGTTTTTTCTTTTTCAAAAGACTTACAGCTGATTCCTTTTTGAACCTTCTTATTACTTTTACACCCATACATCTCCTTTTTTCCCTTTTTTTTATATAGTGATTTTTCCTTTTTTTATATAGTGAAAAAACTCCCAAGACGTTATGAGGAAGGAACCTTGGGAGAACCCTGACTCATACAGTAGGTACATTTACATTACCAGAGTCTCAATTCTTCTTACCGTAATGTGACAAAGATCCGATTTTCTTTTAGTGCAGCCTCATTTAGTCTCTTTTAGTGCATGATCATGTGACTTGAATGAGAACGGGAAGATTGGGCTAGCAAGAGCTGCTAAAACAGCTAAAGTGTGGTGCCTGGCTTTTTTTTTTTTTTTTTTTTTTTTTAACTTGTTCTGGACCTTAACAAATACAGTCGACAAACTTTTTGTCATCCTCCAGAGCAAAATCCCAAGCAAAGTTTTGCTAAAATCACAACTATTGTTTGAAATGAATGAGTGGTCACCAACATATGATGTGTTTTAACCCAAATGTTATGAAAGATGCAGGACAGACGCATAAGCATTAGAGTCATAAAAACGTCACCTGTAACTGTACAGGCGAACCTTAGTGACATGCAAATTCAATCTGACAAAAAAATCGGAATTGAGCAATGTGACCATAGATAAAAGTGAGCCCTTGTATTCAAAATAAATAAAAAAATAAATGTAGCAAAAATTTATCCCATCCTCTTCTAAATCATTACAGCATACACATACTGTATATGAATAAAATCAAATCCTGGGATAAGCACTTAGATACACATGTCAATTAAAGAAGTGAGATTCTCTCCTGAAGTAAAAGTTAGACTTTGGCATGAAATGATTTTATGAAGAGCAATATTTAGCATATCCATGTGGGATTGTTCACAGCAGCAAAAATGAGTCACAGTGGAGAAATCTTCTTGCAGAAAGGAGAAAATCTGAATGATTTCACTAGGTCCAGGGGTGAGAGGAGCCAAAGTGGTAAAAAGTTCAGGATCTGATATAATGGTGCTGCCATTATATCAGTATGTTTAAATGTATATGATCTGGCTGTTTTACCTGGCTTTTTTAGCTGTTCTCTCATTTTAAAATATTTTGCGTCAAGAAACAGCAAGACATTTCAAGCTATTCTGCATCCCTGAACCTGAAACTAGTTATTTTTTAAAATTCTTTCTGGCCAGTGAAAGAGTCTGGTCATGCCTACTAATATTAGCTCTTTGAATCCAGTAAGTGACAGGCTGGGCACAGGTGTATATTTACTCCTTAAACGTTTTGCTTTAATGTGTGTTTGTGGGTATGTTTTTGTGTTTCCTACCATGTGTATGAGTTGGTCTCGCTCATACGTGGTTTTCTCAGCAAGCATCACAATTCTGGTGAGGTACCGGTGAGCTACGAGCTCCTTCTCTAAAGAATCTTCAATCTGCTGCTTCAGAAGATCAATATGCCTCTGAGCCTTTCTGCAGAGAGACAGCGAGTCAGAAGAAGAGACAAAGGTGAGCGTGGCGATGAATATTAATACATCTGATACCAGCTCCCATCATATAAACTTATTTTTAACACATCATGCCAAAAAGTACAATAATGGACAAAAAATCATGTAGAGCAGGAAAATTCTTATAAGCAGGATTTGATATTATTGATATACAAGGTATACATACTGTATGTATGGGAAAACAGCATTAATTTTGGATTTTGAATTAGTCGCATGTGTACCTGTTTGCTTGGCGTGCCATCTGGAGCTCGCTCTCGAGGTGTTTGATGTGCGCATTAAGGTCATTTCTTTCTAAAACAAAAGTCTTTTTCTCAGCCTGCAGCGTGGCCACGCGATCCTGCAGTGCCTCCACCTCAGTACTCTTTATCTTCTCTTCTTTTTCCAACTTCCTAACCAGAAAAAACAGACAGGACCTGATTATCAATTACAGACAGGAGATATTATAGGTTTGTGTCCACTGCAGGATCATTGCAGATTTAACTAAATTACTATCTCATCATAAAAAAGTACCCTGTCCAGACAAAAACGTTTCAATTCTCACACTTTAGTATTTGGTTGGACCGCCTTTCGCTTTGCTCGCATTTACCATGGCATCATTTTGATGAGCTTGCTCAATGTCATAACATTTATTTCCATCTAGTACAGATGCTTGTGCGGTAGGTACTAGACACGATGGGTGCATCACTACATCTCTTCAACTCTCTTCTTACCCTGATGTACCAACCACTCTGGAACAGGGTAAATCAGGACAACTCAGACCATATAATCTTTTCCAGTGGTCCAAAGTCCATTCTTTATGCTCCCTAGCTAATTGAAGTTTTCTAATTAGCCTTAGCTGTTTAGTCCCAATCCCTTTAGTTCTCTTCACACTGTGCATGTGAAAACTCTCTTACCTTCACTATTAAACATTGCTATGTTTTTAACATTTAAGTGATCTTCCATCATGCACATTCATGATTCCACATTTCCTCTTTGAAAATTATGGTTCACCACAATCCTTCCAGATTTTTATAATGTTTTTGTTCATTGCACTTTCAGTAATCTCCTTAGTTTTTTATTTCCCCTGATTTGTGCCAATAATTTGACCCTTCTGAAAGAGAGTAAAATCTTTGCCACAACAACAGGATACGTCTTCTGACATGTTTTTTTTTTTTTTTTTTTAATGAGAAGCCACTCACTGCATCAGTTACTTCTTGCCAGCTGAACCAGATTGATCACTGCAGTGATTATCCAATTAAAGACTCTAAACTATTTGCTTAATTAAATCAAGGTGGTGACTTGTCGGTGTGTATATAACTCTCCTGATCCAAGTCGTCTCTTTTAGGCAAAAGGTTTACTAAATCATTTGATTGGTATGAAATTTATGTGCATCCTGTGAAATGATTTGCAGAATTGCAAGATCTCAATCCAGCTGTTTTGTACAACATTGTTCAACACCATGTTAAAAAAAATACGATTTGAGGGATTTTTTTTCAAACACTGGTGTTCATCCCTTCAAGACAGTTCCAGAGATTTGAGGACACAGCAGCGAGGTTCACTTACTGTAAGCTGTTTTGGCAACACTGAAAGCACTGGAAGCACTGATATTATGTTGCTGCGACCAGTTCTGTGCTGAAGATTTTGAAGATAACCAAATCATCCTACAGACTTAAAAAAAAAAAAAAAAAAAACTAAAATATCCTGATCCTTAACAGAATTGATGATGCTACCAAGCTTCCCAAAACTTCCTACAAAACAGTCCCGAGGCCCAACTCTATACAGTATGGCAAATTTTAATCTGCTCCAAAATTAATAATACAATACAATATTTTATTATACATTCTAAATATATAATGTATATTTATCATTTTGCAATGTTTATTATCTTAGCTCATCTCTTAAAGGGTGCCAATAATTACAGAGCAGATGCACATGTCTCAAGTTCTTCCATTTGTAATTGCTGTAAGTAATGACCTGCATGATTAAGAGCTGTACACTCTCCTCAGCCAGTCGTGGGTAATTGATCTATAATCTCTCACAGTGTTGGAGTGACAGATAATTTATATGCTTTGCACCCCATACTGTATGTCTGTGACGAACAGCCTGACTGCCTGAACAAAATAGGGAAGAAACTGTGCAGACCACAGTTTCATGCACCCACCTGGACAAGATGGTAGATAGGTACAGTAGCTAGGTAAAAAAAAAATGAATGCATCATTTAAAAAAATAATTATTAGTGCATGAAGAATATTTGTTTTATTTGTGTACATTACTCGCTCTAATATATAGTCTTAATAAATGTTTCAACATACCATTTGAGTTTATCTGTGGTGGTGGTGTGCTCAACAATGCTGACAGAGTTCTCCAGGGCTGAACTAGCCTTCTGAAGCTTCACATTCAGCACACGGAGCTCTTTATGTGCTGCATCTAATTCAGTCTCCAGGTTCTGCTTCTCAGCCTCCAACAGCATGACCTGTTTTGTCACTCTACACACTGTGAAGAAAATTGTAAGGAGTTCAAATCATGGGCTGTATACACACACATACTGTACACACATATGCATATATAGTACTTGGTAAAAGTTCTGAGCCATGCCTCATTTCATTATATTTTGCTTCCAACAAGCCGGGCTTTCTTTTATGATCTCTAGGCTTCCTGAAGGACGTTTTTGGATTTAATTTTTGAGTTTTTGTTGTTTGACGGTCCCTGTACTTGAACAGTTTCATAGGAATGTTATTTGTTTGTTAAGCCATACAGTGACCTATGAATCACTCAAGCATCTAACTCAAGACATGAACCAGGTGCAGATGATGACAGATGATCAGGCCAGTGATTCGTATCCAAAGGTTGCTGAAAGAAAGTTGCTGTTGAGGTAGTTACTAATTTTGACATTGTATCTTTAGGCACTTTGTAGCCTGTTAAACAATTGTTCCCATTTCTTTCATTTATTCTACACAATTTCATTTAATTTACTATAAAGAAATGAGGGTGCTCAAGACATCCCTTAAGGAAAAAAATATGGCAATATATTAATGCAGTATATAAATAATACATTTCCATATTTAGGAAACTAGTGCTTATATGGATATTGCGATATATGAATGGATCGCAAGTATATATTGCAATCAAGAAAAAAACATTATATTTATACAGTACTTATATTTGTTCTATTGAAACATTATTGAAACTTAATGAATGCATGTTTAAGAATTATACACACACTTTTACTTTGTCGGTGTGCTCTGATTAATGTCGATGAAGTCCATTTTGTTCAAACTACACTAACGTATAAGCATATTGTAAAAATATATATAAAGAAATCGATATAGTCAATCAAATTCAATATATTATGAAGTATATTGTTGAATATAAAATTATATACATAAAGATTATACATTTTATTATGTATATACAATATATGAAAAGCAATTACTTATGTATTTTTCAATATGTTGTAATATATTAATACAATATATTATTCCGTATATTATGAATATATTTTTGAATATGAATATCGTATTGTCTGTTAATTCTTAGTTAGTATCAGTTAGTGTAGCAACAAGGAATATTAACATTATAAAATCTATTCGATTTACCAGTAGATCAGAACCCTAAACCATTTAATATTTTGACAGTTAATATACTGTATAGAGAAATATATTTTCTTTGCGTAAGGGATATCCAGTACTGTATACACACACATAGACACAAACAAAGTCTTCTTCTAATTGTAACGTCATGAACATTTAACATGCTGTAGGGCCTGTAGGGTCTGGGATGTAGCTGTTGTGTTTTTGTTTGTATTTCTCTGACCATTGCAAAGTCTAGCAATTGTCTTGAATGCTTTTCACTTGTGAATAATCTTTCTTACTGTAGTATGAATGTCTTTCCCTCTTAGCATTGGGATTGCTCCAGACGAGCAAACTGCCAAAACTTCTGCTTTTACAGATTTCAGCACAACTGCTGATGATTAATTAATCAAAGACTGCTGATTAGCAGCACATGGGTGCGATATACCCTGTTAAATCCTTTAGGCTTAATTTTAGTTAAATAAATAATGGCATTTGAAAAAAAGTTATATGTTGTTATTCATCTGAGGTTGTATTGATGATATAAATTTTATTATGTCTTTACACAACAAAAAAATTTAATAACACATGACTGTACTGTATATATATAAAGCAATTAAAATAATTACTGGATCCAAGGCAATTTTAAATCAGTCAGTCGTACACACATCTCTCTCACTTTCTCCCACCTTCTTGTGTGTGTTTGGTGTTTGCCTCCTTGGTTTTATCATGCTGGAGTTCCAGCTGTTCAATGAGCACCTGATTCTCCTCCAACACCAGCTTCGCCTGATCCTGCAACTGTTTCCTAAACACGTAAAGTAAAAGCACAAGTTACAAGTTTTTCCCTTCTTTTTATTTATTTCAAACTCATTTTAAAGTGGATTTAAATCCCTTTTTCTTCCCCCTCATCATTCTACATAGACTTTACACTTGCAATTAGGCTCTGCTGCATCATACTCCTATCCTTGAGATCCTTCTAAAACAGTCCATCTTTGCCTAATGGAATTCACTGGACAAAATTAGGAAAGGCACACACCTGCCTGTGTAAGGTTTCACAGTAGAAGATGTATGTCAAAGAACAAAGAAACAAACAAAGAGAGAATTAACTGTAATTATAATCAGCATTTAAGGTAATACTTGTCATGGCATTGTTGTCATTCAATCAGTTACTGTACTTTACAATTATATATATTTTTTATTTTTACAATTATTATGTTTAAAGTATCTGCCATGACGTACAGTACATGAGGAAACGTCAGTGACCATAATTACTACTGCCAAGTGTAATATATGAAAGTTTCAACATTCTGAACCTCAAAACAACAACCAAAGAAGTAGTGGATAAGCTGTGGAGGAGTGAAGGAGCTGGATGCACAAGGTTCCAAATAAGTAAAAACCTGAAAACCTGCCACACATGGAATAAGAAATAAAAAATGCAGAATAAATTTCCCACCATTTGGAGTGTTCTCTGGTCAGATGAAAGAAAAATCTGAACTGTTTTGGAGAAAGATCAGCATTAAGAATAACACCATCCCAATTGTGAAGCATGGGGGTGGTAGCATTATGTTGGAGACAGAAGGAAATAGATGGCACCTCGAGTAAAGAGGATTATTTAGAAATCCTGACGCAAAAGCTCAAGATATCAGCCAGAAAGTTGTTCGTAACTGGGTCTTCTAGCAGGATAATGATACTGACTTAAAGACAACAGAGCCCTGACCTGAATTCCTAACAAAATTTGTGGACTGAAAAAGAAAAAAAAAAAAAAAAGTATATCCAAGCAAGGCGGCCAACAAACCTGACAGGACTGCACCAAATCTCTCAGGAGGAGTGAGTACTGTACATGCACAGCAAAGTGTTATAAAAAAAAAGATGCCTACTGAAAATCTTGTATAGTCACTAAGAAAGAAATCTGTGTATTAGCCATTGTTCTGAAATTTCCTCCTAAAATGAAGCAGATACTGTAAATGACTTTAACACATGAAATGTAAACAATGAGAGAATGTTGTCTTTCCTTAGAGGTTAACGATAAAAGTTTCCACTGAAAACGGTTCATTAAATCTTTAGTTCCTTTTTGAACATACCTGCAACAACCTTCCACTCTGACATTTATTATTCACCTGAGCTGAAGATTCTCGTGAAGATGGAATGGCAATATGGCAGCAGCTGTTGTTAATTAATCACCCAGCATTAAATGTTAAATGTCAGGTTAAGATGTTAATAGACCCTATAACAGTAAATAGGTGCCCTGATGAAATATGTGCATGTGTGTGTTTGTGTTTCTGTGAGTGAGTGAGTGAGAGAGAGAGATTTCACTTTTGTTATACTATTTATAATGTATATGTTAATCTAATATGTATTAATATAATTAATAAAGATTATTTAAAAATAATGTGATGTAATTCTTATGTAACAAACTTTTTGCTATCACAAGGGTAGAAACAGAAAGTCTCTGTTTGAACTTTACTTCTTCTTTTCTGAGATTTTCTTTGAGCGGGTCAGTACGGTCTGCAGTACTGGGGTGAGAGCAGCTGCCTGCCAAAACTCGCATTCAAAACCAGGCACAAAAGCAAAAAGTCACAAAAGCACTTTCAGCAAGAAAACACATCTGATAATGTTACATCATCTTAAACAACATTGTCTCCTTAGTAACTGATGGAGTTTCTCAGAACTTTAAAAATATGATGCGAGTATGATTGAAACGTCAACCTGTTTTGTGTTAAAGTTCACCACCAAATCCTTTATCTTGCTGACATTCAAGACATGCAGCTTCAGGTCAGGAGCTTAATGTACAGTAAGTAAGGAGAAGTAATTTTCACAATAAACATCCTAATAGGGAAAAAAAACAACCTTGTCATTTAGCTGTGGGCACAGTTTTGAAATATTGAATTTGAAAATACAGTGGGAATGGGTTCATGAAACTAGAGCACTGAAGATTGGGGAAAAGTCTTTAGGTTGCTCCCGTCGTGCGATCACCACAGCGGACCATCTGATCTGCACAGCACCTTGGCACAGGTTTTCCGCCAGAGGCCCTTCCCTGATGCAGCCCTCTTATTTTATCTGGGCTTGGAACTGGCACTGCATCTAGTAGCTGGGGTTTGAGAACTAGCTGGGAATTGAACCCAGGCCTTCTGCATGGTTGGCGAGAAACCTACCACTGAAGCACCAATGCCTCAGTTTAGTCACTGTGTAATGTTGCATAAGCAACAGGTTAATAGATTCAAAGATGTTAATAGATTCACAGTGATTGTAAATGAATGTGCTGGTTTTAGCAGATTCCGAACATCCCTAAAAATCTTTAGGTCAAAAAAAAAAGAAAAAAGATTGAAGTCATCCTTGGCATGTGAAATGGCTTCTAAGGACAGACTTTTGGTTCTGATTTGTTAACACTAGCTAAAAAAAAAAAGTTGGGCACGAATGTTGTCTGTAAAGAACAAGACGGCAATTCACCACTGGACAAAGGAACTTCGCAGGTGCATTGCTGGAGTTTTGGAAACTCTTTTGCATCATGCTGATGGACGTATCAGAATTTAGCAAAAAAAACAACAAGTCAACTGAAACTCCACTTCGACAGTACAATTGATGTCAACAGTGTGCTTGCGTAGAGAATGTTTTCCAGGCATATGGACCTGATACCGATTAAACAATGTTTAAATGATATGGAAAATGAAAATGAATTCCTTCATGACTACAGTTCATTCAACCACGAATGCATACATTCAGCATGACAGCGCACCATGTCAGGGGACACAAATTGCCAACCAATCGTTAAAGGAACATGAGAACAAATTTTCATTGCTTCACTGGTCTGCATGTCCTCAAATCCAACAACTAGCTTTGCAGTGAACTGGAAAGGGTTTGATGGTTTTGATGTTCATGGTAAACCTGCAGCTCGGACTAAATGTTCATGTGCATTTTTGCACAAACTATCCATGCCTAGCAAATTCATGCTGTTTTAAAATCTAAAAACATGCTTATTATGCTGATATACAGTAGGCTTAGCTAATAAACTGTCCACAGTGGTTGTTTACAGTATATGTGAGTGAGTAGAAAAGTGAGAAAGAGAGAGACTTACCACTCTTTATTACTGATACTGCTCCTCTTGCTGAGCTCTGTATGAAGCTTCTCATTCTCCTGAATCACTTCCTCTGTGCGCATTCTCAATGTCTTTAATTCCTCCTACAAACATACAAAACAAAGTGAAGCAACTATATTTCAAATGCTAATGTCTGCTAGTCACACTAGTATGCATAATGGTTAAAAAGAAAATGATCTTGAGCTTTAGTGGAACAATTTGCAACAGCACCACCAAGAGCATGAGGCTGGGACTGATTTCTTCCTAACTTAGACTGTACACTCATGCATTGTATCGGTGACAAATATCTCAGTCGACTACACAGAATAAAACAACCTCTATATCCAATCTCCATTTGGGCTGAAATTGTTCATGTCATGTATCATCAGCAGTGATTGAGAAGCTGCATTCATGGGTGTAATGACCGTGCAGAAGGTACATCATTTACTCCATCATCCTTTATTGTATAGAACGTCTTTGGAAGACAAACTGACAACTGAAATGTATGTTTTGTTTGAACACTGCTCTGAGGAAGCGGTATGAGCGTACTACAGCATGACAAAGCTTCTTCTTTGTCTTTCGGCTGTTCCCTTTCAGGGGTCGCCACAGCAAATCATCTGCCTCCATCTAACTCCATCCTCTGCATCCTTTTCTCTCACCCCAACTAACTTGCCTGGCAGTTCCAACCTCAGCATCCTTCTACCGATATATTCACCATCTCTCCTCTGAACATGTCCAAACCACCTCAATCTGGCCTCTCTGACTTTATCTCCAAAACATCTAACATGGGTTGTCCCTCTAATGGACTCATTCTTGATCCTATCCATCCTTGTCACTCCCAAAGAGAAACTCAATATCTTCATCTCTGCTACCTCCAACTGTGTCTTTTCTTCAGTGCCACTGTCTCTAAGCTGTAGAGAATCGTTGGTTTCACCACTGTGTTGTACATCGTTTCTATTATTCTCGCTGATACAGCATACCAAATCTAAAAGCAATAAATGCAGCTGCCTATCTTTATTTACTGTAAGTGTGTGTGCACAAGTGTGCATGCGTAATAGTTTGTCTGACGTCATTCTTAGTCCTAAGTTAATCACTTTTATTAGTGGGTGGAGTTTCACGTTTAGGTCTCCTTTTATCCTTTTACCAGTTTTATCATAGAAACACAGACCCCAAGTGGCCTAGCGGTAAAGAGCTCGGCCTATCGCTGGTTCGATCCCCGGGTGATGAAGTAGCCTCTTAGAATGCCTCTAAGGGCATAGAAAGCCGAGGGCCTAGAGAGAGCTAATTGGACGAGTGTAAAATAAAATACAAATACAAAGCACATTCCAAAGAACAGAAAAGTGTACTCCTGTTTGTAATAGCAGTAAAAATAATGGCATGTTTGCTCATAGCACTGTCCGCAAAAGCGATATTTTATTGCCCTTAGTGGTTTAATGATTGTACAAGATATGTTAAGGTGAGTTTAGCATTATCATTTGATATCATTATCATTAGCATTTGATAAGTAACATTATTTGAACTAGCTGACTGCTACCATTGCATTGCATTTGCCTGGGCCCTATGATAAGTTCAGACTTCCTGTTTACTTGGGTAAAAATCTAATAGAATAGAAATACAACCTCATGAGTTGAATGATGCTTATAATATAATATAATATAATGTAATGTAATGTAATATAATATAATATATGTTTTATTTCCTGTATATTCGCAAGCTGGTTTACAAATTAGAATCACTAAACACATTATTATTCAAGACAATATAACAAGGATAACATAAGGATACATATAAGGATTCATATTTCATTTCATTTCATATATGTACTGTAATTGTGGTAAGATGTTGTTATTGGGATAAATTTCCACCACTTCCCTGAGTGCATAACCTGACTAGATCCAGTACATAAATGAACATTTATTAATTGCCTTTGTCGTTAATTTGATTTTTAAAAAAATGTTAACAATGAGTTTGCTGGTGTTTATTGATCACCTAAACATTATGAGACAAAATTATAATCATCCATCAGAGCTTTTATATGGAGCTTTCTTACATGTAGCATAACAGACAATGACCTATGAATAATGTTTGTGCACATTCGTGTATTAGTCCCTAGTTGAACTAGAAAACAGAAGCTAAATACACATGCAAATCAAGACCTTTGTTCAAATGGCTGTTAGCATATTTTTCCAGTTTGATGGTGTGTAAATCCTGTACCTATCAATTTGTGAACTGTACATGTAACTCAAAATATTTATGTCTGAATTGCTCAGCTGAATAAGCATTAACACCAACCACAAGATAAGAAAACACATCAGGTGTGTTTAACGGAGGTAACATCAGCCGGCCGGTCCACATGAACATTGCAATGGATGATTAGACTTTTGTCTCATTTTAACATTTTGCCTCAAATTAAAGACAATTAATAAATGTTAATTTACTGCATGTATCTACTCAGGTTATGCACTCTCAACGCTCTCTTGTCTATTTTTTTTTTTTACAATAATAGTCATGTTATTGTAGTCAGTGCTGCACTTTGTTACACAACAGCGTCTTATGTATCATAATTATGTAAAGACAGAGCAAATATTATGCAAAGTATGCAAATTTTACAGAATACACAGTGAAATTGAAAAAAAGATTTTGATGTTGAAACACAGTATATACACTGTTATGTGGCATGTGTGGACAGGGGGATCTCACTAAAACTAGACTTTAGAAATTAGACCAGGATGGGATGTCTACATTATGGTCTAATATTGCATTATGAGCTAATATAATATGAGCATTGAACAATTATGCGTAGACAAAGCACATTTTACATTTTAGGCGAAAAGAAAGATCCCTAAGACCTACTGTAGTACGATACCAGTCCTTGTTCAGGCATTAATCCGGGGTATTTGGATATTGTGTTGATGCTGTGGTCCATCCATTTAGGATTGATTTCACATCATGTGCCCAGTGGTTCTCAGTATTCAGCTCTACTTTAATACACCACCCGTTGTTTTTATTAGAATATAACATTGTGTTCTTAGGGTTATTAGAGTTAAAGCGTTCACTCACTACTTTCGCACACTACATACAGTATTAAAGGTTACTGGTTTTAATACAAAATAAAATTGAGTTGTAGCAAGATCAACATTATAGCTGGTAGGCTCATGAGCCAGTTTTCCAGTCTTGAATAGAGTTGTTGGTCCTTTTTTGTTCACTATGAATGTCAAAGACATGGTGACGTTACAGCAAGCAGCCCTTAGACCGTCAATCAATGGATATTTATACAACAGTTAGTTCAGACTAAGTAATCTGAATGCACAATAGGCATTCTATGAGTGCTGATATAGAGTACAACAGCACTGGAACGCATCACTCCACTCCACAAGTGTTCCAATAATCTTTAACCACTGATCAAGGGCAGTACTTTGAGTGTACACCCTACATAGCTAACTTGACATTTTATGCTATTTGGGATTCAACCCCGGCCGCCAGTTCTTCGGCACTCGTGTCTACGAATGCATTGCAACATGCTGATATTCAGTACAACAGTATTTCCTATCATGGATTTTGCTTAATCAGGTCTTCTTCTGTTTACTAATGTGGTCTTCAATAAAGAAGAGTTTTTTTTACTATGAAAGCACACATGTACACACACTAACCTCAGATGACTGGAGGAGCTGGTCTCTCTCGTTCAGCTGGTCCTCATAAGCCAGTAAGAGTGGGGATAAATATTTCATATCCAGCTGCAGGCAATTGAAAGCATGACAGAAGTGCTTTAGTGAAAGAGCAGAACAGATCAAAATCCTTAAAGACATTTTACACTGAGTGTCAGCATCACACACGGCTCATCGCTCTTTCGGGATTATGTGACGACCATTAAATTATTAGTCTTCATTATTTTCACGAGCCATTAGTTTTAGGTCTAAACGGCAGACATTCAGACACCAGCTAAGTGATCCTAAAGTAAAAATTACAAGGATTACAGTTAGTGAATGCTTAATGAGAGGAATGTTTTTATTGTTTGTAGTTTCTAATAGCAAGAGATTAAAAGAGGGAACATTATTTAGCAGAAAATCCCCCAAACAGGTTTTTTTTTTATTATTACAGCCTAAATAACACTTTTATGGTCCTCACCTATTTTTCCAAACAAATATCCTTTGGTGGAAAAAAAAAGAATGTTTTTTTAAATATATATAGTTATTTCTTTCCAAAAAGAAAAACAACATTCAGAAACCAGGTGGGAAAAAATGAGTACACCCTCAGATTCAATAACATGTACTGTACAACCACCTTTAGCAAGGTGAGGTGAATCAAACATTTTCGGTATGAGGATTATCAGTCTTTTCCCGTTCATTTTGGCCAAAATTTTAACTCGTTGATGTTTTAGGGGATTACATCATGCACATCTCTCCAAGGATGCTGACACAATGTCTCAATGGCATTCCCACACCTTGATTTGTCCAGTTGCACACCCAAATTTTGGCAAAGTTTCAACTGCTGGACAGATGGACTTAAATTTGTGTTAATAATATTTTGGTGTTCATCAATTTCTCAGTAACTGCAAGTGTCCCTGGCCCACCTCTTGCTTGATAGTTAGTACAGTATAAGAGTTGTAAGAGTGATAAGTCCTGGTTTTCACTAAACATGGCACAGTGCATGATGAACAGGTTCACCATGGTTTCATCAATCCAAGGGAGATTCATAAAGAACATACGTCATGCAGCTAAATGCCATGAACTTTAACATATAAGATGTTTTCAGATGCCTGTAGGTTACGTGATCTAGAGATTTTCTTGTATCTCTGAGAATTAAACAATTTGACCATGGACTAAATTTGCTAAGCACCCGTTCTTGGGACGACTGGCAGCTACAGTGTATCTGTAGCTGTCTTGAGCGCTTTTCAATCTTTCTCACCAAAGAATGGTGAAGTTCAAATTGTTTAGGGATGGCCTTATAAACCTTCTCAAATTGACAAATGCTACTATAATTTATCATGAGGTCATTTCTTCTTGCTTGAGTGCTCCAGAACACCAAACCGCCAAGCGTTTTGCTTTTATACTGCAGACATAGACACATTTCTTGATATTCATTGTGCATTTCATTAGTAACATCTTAATACTAATTACTCTCTAAATGATTATGGAAGAAAAAAGGGTTTACTTTTTAGTTGTCTTCGTTTTTCCCATCTGAGCTTTTTTTGTTTGTTAATAGTGTTTGGTGGGCACACACAACTGTTATTTAGACCATGATAAATAAAAACCAGGAAAAAATATGAAGTTGGTTTGCGTATTTTTTTCCGACATGGTATGTACTGTAGTATGTCATATACACATGAGCACACTTAATTCTAAATATGGTTTTATTTCAACATCTTTAACTTCTTGATTCCTTAATAACTTTTTTGTTGCATTGGAGCTATAGTAGATACCATTTTAGGAAAGAAAAAAAAAAAAGCTGAACTTAAATAGGCCTCCCTCACCAGCCACGGAGGAACAGGCCCTTTCCCTGGTAGGCCACTGTTACGAGGACGCTGTAAAATGAAGAGAAAGGTTAATAATAAATAAACAGTTTTAACAATTATTTATTTTCCAGACCTTTTCTCCACTTACTGTTACAAATAACCTCCACTTTTATTGGAAGAATTTCCAGAAAGTGTCACTGTGGGGGATTTTGCTCATTCAAGTACAAGATCAACAGTGAACTCAGGGACAGATTTTGGGCAATCAGGCCTGGCACTAAGTCAATGTTTCAGTTTATCTCATAGATGTTTAGGGCGGGACTCTGAATTAAAAACAAAAGGAAAATTTTGAATATAATAATGTCATCTTTATTATTTTCTTGAAGATATGGCCCAACTTGTTCTAAATCCAAGAACCAATAAGCAACAACTTCAAAGTCTAGCTTCTAAATTATACATTTAGTCACTGTGGCCTTGGGAAATTCCCAAATTGTTCCATAATAACTACTCCATCTGTATCAATAACACCACTAAATGGCACAATGACACTGACTGCTTATTGGGTTGTTCCACATAATTTCCATTCTTATTTTTACTTATCATCTTCTGTTCCCTGGTCCATTGTTTATGAAACTTGACAGAAGTGTTCACAGGGTATCTGGTAGAGATTATGAAGTTATAGTTAAGATACTTTCAAAGTTTAGGAGTTTAACTTCTGTGCTTCAAAATGTTATTTGTTTTTAGAATTCAGGACTGAAAATGACTTCCCAGCATCCATGGGTTGTTTTTATTCATTGCTTCCTGGGGCACAGTACAGCACAAAAAAAACTACTTTCAGTCTAGTCCATGCTTACTTTCGGTTTAGATCTGAATACAGATGCAGATGCATTAAACAGGTGCAGATACAGATAGTGTTACATCCTTAGGCCAAATCTAAGCTTAAAAAAAAAGGTGTCAGGATGTAGGGTGGAAAAAAATGCAAAAGTCATTTCAAAGTAAAGTCTCTTAAAAGTTTTTACTGAGAACAAACATGAACCCAACCACAAGAGAAGAATAAGACACCACAAACAACCGGCCTTAAAAAAAATACAAAAACAGAAAAAATATATGGGTTCTCGCTGGGAAATGGCAGTAAAACAAAAATTTACCTTGGACATATAAATATTGTACAGTATGAACGGTCTTTGTGTATAATTAAGAAAGCGTTGAAGGCTATGTTTGTCTTCGGGGTAAATGTTTCCCCAGCAACTAAAACAGCCCTATGGCCTTGGTGTCAATGCACTGATTAGATTTGATGTGTATCCTATGCAATGCTGCTTGATCATGCTTCATGTTATTGTTTGATAATGGATTTGACTAGGGTAGCTCAATTTCAGTCCAATATTCCATAAAAACAAAGAACAAAGTCTTCTGCATAGTTTGATAAGCAAAAGTATGACATCTAGGCTTCAATCTGGGTGCACACACAAACTGATAAGCCTGAAAGAATTGCATGTGTGGTAAAAAAAAAAAAAAAAAAAAGGTGGTTATTGTAGTTTGTTGCCTTTAGCTGTCTAATTATTCGGATGTCTTCAACCACTTAAGCTTTTAATGGTTAGTACCTACCAAAAGTTGTCCAAGGAAGGACAACCAGTGACAGGGTTAAGGGTAAACAAGGCTCACAGATTTTGGGAATTTTTGTGGAGCAAAATCTAGTCTATCTGGTCCGATTCCACTGCAGGACACATTTCTGAAAAAGTTAATGCTGGCTGTGATAGAAAGGTGTCAAAACACACAGGACATCACAGCTCCATTTGGGGTTGTGTACCCACAGATGGCTCAGAGTGCCCATGCTGACCTCAGTCCACCACAGAAAGTGCATGTGAGCATCGGAATTGGACCATGGAGCAATTAAAGAAAGTTGCCTAGTCTGATGAAATCACATTTTTACATGATGTGGACAGCTGGGTGTGTGTTTATTGCTCATCTGGGGGAAAAAACAAAGCATATGGTATGAAGGCAAGCTGCGAGAGGCAATGTGATGCTCTATGCAATGTTCTGCTGAGAAACCCAAAGAACTGGAATTCATGTGGAATAATGCTTGGAAACATACCATGTACACCCTTTCATTACAATAGTATTCCCTAATGGCATTGATCATTTTCAGCAGGATAACATGTCAAGCCACACTGCACAAATTGTACAAGAATGGTTTTAGGAGCATGTAAAAGAGTTCAAGGTGTTTCACTTGGCCTCCAAATTACCTGCACAAAGCAATTGAGCATCTGTGAGACGTGCTGGACTGCTATGGAAGTATGCTCCATGGAGGCCCCACCTTGCATCTTACAAACAACTTGATGCCAGATACTGTACAGTACGACAGCACAACCTCTGAGGTCTTGTGAAGTCCATGCATTGATGGTTTAGAGCTGTTTTGGCAGCACAATAAGGATCTACACAATATTAGATTTTAATGTTATGGCTGTTTGGTATAATACTGTATGCACAATATGTTATGTTATACCTTGTTTTATTCTTCTTTATTTCGCATTTTATTTTTTTTATAGTTTTAAATTCCTTTTCACACTGGTGAACACATTTTATCTAGTTATTCCTTTTCACATTGCTCTTTATTCCCTGATAACTGCTTCCCTATTATAATTTCTGCCTCATATTGCGCAGGAGTTTATGATCTACCTATATCCAAATCACAACAGACACATTCTGACCGTCTCTGACCGGGGCTTTTGAGACAGTTTTGCAATCAGCGGTTTCACACAAAAAAAAGAGAGGAAGACACGATTCAGTAACACAGCAAGGAACTGTCTGCTTAAGCTCAAAGACCCATGAGTCACCATGTGTGAAGATGAAGCTATTTCCATTAACTTCAAATCAGTTCCCTGCTGGGACAGAGAGGAAAATGTAAAGGAGTTAAAGAGCAAAAAGTAAGAGAGACAGAGTCCTGAGGAAAAGGAGAAAAAGTATGCATGTCTGAACTGTGAAATAAAAAGTATGCTGTGTCAGGTCCCTAGTTAGCTGGGGATCAGAAAGTATTTCTTGTGACACTACAGTCACTCAAGTGGAAGCTCACGCACACTGTGCACTAGGGAAGGAAATCACCAGGTACTTCCTGATACAAATATCATCACGATACCTAAGTGCTGATTCAAGTTGTATTGTGATTCTGTTAATATAATATCTAAAAATCATTTTTTAAAGATTTTGTTACAATAAAAAATAAAAATAATAATAAAACACTATGCACATAATTTGCTCCTACTACACAGGATGGTGCACCTCATCAATGTGTGACTAGTTTAGAGTGCACCACCTGTAGGATTAGAGAGGAACTGCAACATTTTACCATCTCAAATGCATACATAAAAATATTAAAATTAATATTTAAAAAATCTATTCTGGAGATATTCAGCGTTGTGACACATGAACATGCCCCACAAAAGAATTACAAAAATTATCTAATAAATAAAATTTTCCCAACTTTTACTGTGCACCACTGTTTCACCCAGATTAAATATTACATTACATATTGTACAACCAGAAATGACCCTTATAAAGCCTTTATTTCTTGGATCTGGATATATCTGGAGTGCAGTATAGAATTAAGTTTCTACATCATGCAATATATATTGGACTAACATCCAAGCATAGCAAAATAAATCAAGAAAGTCAGAAAGGTCATAAATATAACAGCTCGATTCTTTGGAGTTTCTTTGGTTGTCAGCCGGATTTCTTTGTTTAGAAAAAAAAAAGAAATTTCTCTTTATTTATAAATTTTGTCAAAAACATATTTACACTCTTGTGCAGAACTTGTCCAGAAATCTGACAGGGTGGGAGGGACAGCATACCTTCTTTCCCTTAACAATCACTCATGGCTGTCTGTGAGCTGCGGTGTGCAGAGGAGAGTTATGCAAACAACATCATATGTTGATTTTAGAATTTTTTATATTTATTTATAATATTTTCTATATTTTGTGACAGTTCATCTACTGATAGAGGATTCGATAATGACATTGTGCAATTTTAGGATCCAGAAGCTAAGATGAAGACCGAGCATTAGTAGTAGTGGAGGTAGATGTTGCACAGAGTTACAAAGTGTGTGTGTGAGTCGAAGAGGCGTGGCTTGGGTCACTTGCAGCAGTTGCCCCGCCCCCTGCACCAAAACTCACAGTATCAGGATAAACATCAAAACCAACAGCACTGCTGTGATTCTTTTACTTATTTCGGAGGAACTGTACAAGTTAGAGCTTTGTGTTTGGTCTTAGATTGTTTGATAGAGGAGGCGTGAAACTTGTCGATGTCAAGTTCCTTGTGTGTGTTTCAAAACTTGGCGGGGATGGTGGTTTCTCCAAAGAGGTCAAAAAGTATTTTTTACAGTGTGTGTCCACTCTACAAACCCCATTATAGTTTATGAAGTGTTTTGCAGTGATTCAGGACCAGTGTTGAAGGGGTGAATTATCTTCTTATTAACACGATTTTTTACAAAAGGAGTAGAGTTTTCCCCAAGCCCTTCAACGTGCTGTGTCTTGTTTTCCGATCAGACCAAAAATTTATGTTTTCACATATAGCAATAAATCACTGTACCTATAGTCTCATTTTCCTAGCAAATTATAACAAATTGCCTGAGGGGTGACTGATGAATTTTGCACAGTACTGTACATCATTCATACTAAAAACTATGATTAACCCTACCTTTCACCTCATGTTTGTGCTGTTCTGAAAATATAATAGGGCAAATCATCATTTATAATGCAATAATTAGGATGTCAGAGATGAAAGGCAGAGCTGCATATCATTACTGTAATGTCAGCCATCAGTCCAATTTCCCTCGTTGGAAAAAAAAACAACAACAAAAAAAAAAAAAACAGGCTGTGTTAGAAGAATAGCTCTGAGCCAGAGAGACATTTTCCCCTTTAAATGGCTGCAGCATGACACAGCAACCAGCAGAAATGTGCCCTTATTATCTCCGGCTGTTCCAGGAGCAAAAATGAAGAGATATTGTCTACTAATGTGTTTTGTGGCTTATTACCGCCATATGTTCGTACATGCATGCATCTACAGGATTATTATATCTAATAAAAAACATCATCAATGATGTCTAAAAACAATAATAATAAATGAACCTTTTAAAATATTTGTTTGCATTAACTAATGAAAATGACTGTCAGAACATGCAATATGGCAACAACAGTACTGTTTATAATTCTTTATATCGGAACTATTGCTACTGCATGCATCTTGTCAGGCTTTTATTAATAGCTGGAATCAAACTGTGATTTACGTGTGTCATATGTACAGTACATATGTGTCATATGCTCAGTGAGTAATGAATGGATGGCTGGATAAATGAATGACAAAATGCCTGAATGTTAGATTCACAGCCAAATGTCTCAACAGAAACTCTGACTATATATATATGGCAAATTTAGTGTAAGACTACCTCATAGAAGAACTATAGAAACATCTGCTGTAGGTTATATAGTCCCATCTAAATGTATTGGAATGACAGGGCCAACTAAACCAATTTTTGCTGTACACTGGAAACATCTGGGATTCAAATCAATATGCGACAGTATATCAGAATTTCAGCTTTCATTTACTGATATTTACAAATTAAACTTAAACAACTTAGACCATGGCACCTTAAGATAATTTTTAGATAAGGAAATGTATTACATCAGATAGTCTTCAAGTAAATAATAGAGATGGGTGAAAATTGTATATTGTGATTCTTTTGTGCAATAATGCGATAATATACTGTAGGTATCACAACACACAATGACCATATATATTTAATTATTTCTCTTGTACAATCCCTAATTTCTTCATGTTATATTAAATGAAATCATGTAGATTAAATTAAAGAAATAAACATGTAAGTAAACATGTATTTTACTGTGACAGGCTGCAAAGTGCATGAAGATCCAATTTTAAAACTCATCTGCAAGAACTTCATCTGCAACCTCATTTCCCCTCTCGTCTGTTCCTTCCATTCAGCATTGAGTATTACCAGTGTACTAATCAACAACCTCATCATCTGTTATAATCAGCACCTGTTTCTCACTCGTTCATGTTTTAAGTTAGGTGTTTTTTTTTTTGTTTTTTTTTATCAGAGAATGATTTATAGCTTATGGCTTAACTAACTAAACAAACAAAAAAAAACATTCTCCTGAAACTGAAAATGAGAACCCAAAAAAATTCCCAGGAAGCCTAGACAATTATTCCTCAAGACTCCATTAAAAATACAAGAACATCTGGGTCTCTGTAAGCAAAATATGAAGAAATGAAGATGGTTCATGGCTTTTGCATACCACTTTATGTTTGCAATTGAGATGATGAAGCATCACAGTTCCTCTATAATCCTACAGTTAGCATGCTCTAATATGTGTCTCTATTCACACACTGGCAGGCAGCCAGAATCATGTGTAGTAGGAGCAAATTATTTAATATGCTTGCTTAGAAATAAAAATCGAGGCTTTCATTAATTTTATTAATTTTATTTTTTTTTAATGATTTTTTTTTATTTTGGGCGGAGGGTCCCTATTTTCTCCCTAAAAATTGTCCGATTCCCACCCGTCCTTACAACTACCAGTCAGGGACGACTGAAGTCTATCATGTTTTTTTATTCAAGCCATATGACACAAGCCAACCATATTGTTTCGAAAGTCATTATTTAAATTACCATAGTTTTCTATCAGCTCAACCCAGTCTCGTCAGACTTCACTGACTTCTCTCATCAACAAGGTTTGCAGAACTGTGCTCACTTTATTTCTTTTTCCACACCATTCAGAATGTTGTGAAAATCCCAGGGCAAGTTCGATGGTTTCTGAAATACCCAGGTCAACAAATCTGGCACCAACAACCATATCACGATCAAATTCACTGACATCACAATTTTCCCCTGTTTGTCCCCTATGTGTGTTTGCCATGTACTTTTTCCTGCATAATGTAATGCACTGCACTGCTTCCACATACAGGTGAAACTCGAAAAATTTGAATATCGTGCAAAAGTTCATTTATTTCAGCAATGCAACTTAAAAGGTGAAACTAGTATATGAGATAGACTCATTACATGCAAAGCAAGATACAGTAGTTCAAGTCGTGATTTGTCATAATTGAGATGATTATAGCTTACAGCTCATAAAACCCCAAATCCACAATCTCAGAAAATTAGAATATTGTAAAAAGGTTCAATATTCTAGGTTCAAGTGTCCCACTCTAATCAGCTAATTAAGCAATAACACCTGCAAAGGGTTCCTGAGCCTTTAAATGGTCTCTCAGTCTTTCAGTAGGAAGCACAGCACAGAGAACGACTGCTGACCTGGAGAAAACCATCATTAACATCCTCCATAAGGAAGGAAAGCCTCAAAAGGTAATTGCAAAAGAGGTTGGATGTTCCCAAAGTGCTGTATCAAAGCACATTAATAGAAAGTTATGTGGAAGGGAAAAGTGTGAAAGAAAAAGGTGCACAAGCAGCAGGGATGACCGCAGCCTGGAGGGGAATGTCAGGAAAAGGCCATTCAAAAAGTGTTGGGGACTTTCACAAGGAGTGGACTGAGGCTGGAGTCAGTGCATCAAGAGCCACCACACACAGACGGATCCTGGACAAATGTCGTATTCCTCTTGTCAAGCCGCTCCTGAACAACAAACAACATCAGAAGCGTCTTACCTTGGCTAAAGAAAAAAAGAACTGGTCTCAGTGGTCCAAAGTCCTCTTTTCTGATGAGAGCAACTTTTGCATCTCATTCGGAAACAAAGGACACAAAGTCTGGAGGAAGACCAGTGTGAAGTTTCCACAGTCCATGTCATCCACTGGTGTTGGTCCACTGTTCTTCATTAAGTCCAGGGTCAACGCAGCCGTCTACCAGGAGATTTTGGAGCATTTCATGCTTCCTTCTGCAGACGAGCTTTATGGGGATGCTGAATATATTTTCCAGCAAGACTTGGCACCTGCCCACACTGCCAAATGCACCAAAAGCTGGTTTAATGACCGTGAGATTACTGTGCTTGATTGGCCAGCAAACTCGCCTGACCTTAACCCCATAGAGAATCTATGGGGCATTCCCAAGTGAAAGATGAGAGACACGAGACCGAACAATGCAGAAGAGCCGAAGGCCGCTATTGAGGCATCCTGTTTTTTTCATAACACATCAGCAGTGCCATAGGCTGATAGCTTCCATGCCACGCTGCATTGAGGCAGTAATTGCTGCAAAAGGGGCCCAAACCAAGTACTATGCATACTTATACTTTTCAGAGGTCCGATATGTTCTATATACAATCCTTGTTTTATTGATTGCATGTAATATTCTAATTTTCTGAGATTGTGGATTTGGGGTTTTCATGAGCAGTATGCCATAATCATCACAATTATGACAAATCACGGCTTGAACTATCTTGCTTTGCATGTAATGAGTCTATCTCATAGTTTCTCTATCTCTATTAGTTTCACCTTTTAAGTTGCATTACTGAAATAAATGAACTTTTGCACGATATTAAAATTTTTCGAGTTTCACCTGTCAGTTTATTTAATGGCATGACTGAGATGTTCCAATTATAATAACCATTGAGTGTATACAGTATATAACATTTCTGCTACAGATTACAGTACAGGGTAAGGATAAAGTCTTTCCCTCATTTCAAAAATATATTACACAAAACTTATTCTAGTTACGAATCATATGAAGAAGTCAATTAACTTATCTGTATAACGACACAACTTTATGTCTATCTGTAAGGTTAAATGGTAACTGTTTAAAACATGATCTATGTATAGTCAATATACATACAGTACATATATGTAGGACAAAAAAAACCTACAAATATTATTTGTACATAATATTATGTCAAATATTATTTAACACTTTATACCAAAAACAAAATATTTTAAAATAATGCACGTGTAATATAATAAAATATATCTGTGCATGTATGTCTACAGCTATGTTACAGTATGTGTTTTTCCCCCTTACAGCATAGTCTGCAGTACAGTATGCATAAACTCGCTGGTAGATGGATTTAATAAGTAAGAGAATTCGCTGCTGTCCAGCCTTTTTTTGCTGATATTTCCCCTTATCAGCATGTCCCAGTGTACACCAGCTCAATCGTGGGCAGCTAGAACTAGCCTCTGATTAACAAGCACACAAGTGGCACCTTATTATCCAGTGACTTTGTAAGGTTTTCAGAACAGATTTAACTAGATAAACTACATTAAAATTATTCCAGAATGTTAAAGTTTTATAGTCTAAAAAAATAAATTAATTAATTAATTAATTAACTGATATGAAAAATTTAATTCATATAGACTAAAGGTTGTTGTTGTGTAATACAATAACAACACATTGTGCAATAATCATAGTTATTTTATCATACTGTTTTACTTGATGTTGTACCTCATCTCTGGTGAGTGGTCTAAATCGGGCTTGATATCGGCTCAGCTCCGCATTTAGCCGATGCACTGTCATCTTCAATCCGTCGTTCTCATCCACCAGCTCCTGCGCCTGCTGCCTCAAACTCAGCAATTCAGAGCTCTCGCCTAAAAGGATATGCACAAAAAATACAATCTTATTTCCAAAAGGTGCATTTGTGTTTTATTTGGTTAAAGAAATGTACAAAAACAACAACACAAAAATATAAAACACTTTTCATATTTAAAGAGCAATTTCCAAACAATTATGACCACCCAGAGGATATATCATCCACCATTTGGGAAGTATATATACAACCATGGCCAGAAAGGATGTCATGCAAGAAATACTCTAAGCGAGGGCTGCATGATTTGATTTTTATATTTTTATATATATTAAAAAAAACATTTAAATCACATTGCTATTATTTACATATATATTGTGAGTTCGAATTTAATTGCGATATTAACTAGTAAATGTATCATTTTGTATTCAAAACTGATGTAAGCTAACAGCAAATAAGAGCACAAAAGATCTCATTAAGTAGATGCTTGCCAATATGTATTTCACCTTAAAATTATTTAAATAAATCAACAAATACTTAAGTCATTGACAAACTTTACATAAATTCAAGACTATTTGTAGATCACCTGTAAAAAAAAAAAAATTTTTTTAAATCAGTCTTTTGGAGGCACATCATCCCAACTGTGAAGCATGGTGGTGGTAGCATAACGTTGTGGTGGTGGTTGATGGAAAAGAGACTGGCGCACTTCAGAAAATCATGAAGCATCACCAGGCATGAGGGTTACCCAGAAATACTAAAGCAAAACATCAGGCAAATTGGCCTTGACTGGGTCTTTCAGCAGCATTATGATCCTAAGCATATCCCTGAAGTTGTGACGAAAAGCCGACTTAAAGAGAACAGAGTGCAAAAAAAGACTGGAGCAGTGATGACAAAGCCTTTGCTCCCCATGTGCATCAGTAAGCTTTGGCCACCCATGACCCTGTCGCCAGGTCAACAGTTTTCCTAACATGGATTACTTTTGGTATGTTCTTACTACTGCAGACTGGGAAACTCCAACAAGACTTGCAGTTTTGTAATTGCTCTGATCCAGTCCTCTAGCCATTACAATTTGGCCCTTGTTAAAGTCAGTCAAATTTTTTCTGCTTCCAACACATCAACTTCAGGAAAAAAGGTTCACTTGCTGCCATACTGTATATATCCCACCCACTTCCAGCCTCTATTGTAGCAAGGTATTGCAAATGTAGGTACTGTAATTGTGTAATTGTAATGGCTAGACAACTGGGTCAGAGGAACTCCCAGACTGTAGTGGTCAGGACAACCAGGCTTGCTGGTTCCAAAAGTAAGGGGGACCTACTCAATATTAGGAGGCTGGTCATAATGCTATGGCTGATCAGTGTAAAAGTCAACACTACTAAATACTAACAAAATGTATGTAAAAGTTTCTGCATAAGCTGTATAGTCAGGCGTCTGTGCATGGGCCTGTGTACTACTCACCGGTGGAGTGTCTTCTCTCTCTGGACGAGTGTGATCGTTGCTGTTGTATCTGCTGGATCTGATGGTCCTTTTCTGAGCATGTCCTCTCCAGCGCATCCTTCTGTGCAGTCAGAGTGTGATTTTGTTCCTGAAGCTCTCTCAGCTCTTTCAACAACTCCTGCTGAAACTCTGCAGCATGCTGATATGACTCATTCATCTCTGCATAACATAAAGCAACACACCACAGCATGGATATGGGCATCTCATGAAGGGCGTTGTAAAACTCCAACCCATTTAGGGGTAAATTCATGTTATCTCTTCATTCGAATGAACAGGAAACACAAGGCCATAATTTTTGGGGGGATGATTTTGAGTGTGAAATAAAGCTAAGAACTCAGATTTGACAGATTTGCTTTGGTTCCCTACAGACATAATGATCCAAAAACAAGTGTTTTATGGCTTCAAGCTATTGAGAGTATAAAACCAGAAAATGACATTTCCCAGCATAACACAAAAGATTATAACAGAGTGAAGCAAACGACAAACTATTATACAAACTATAGCCTTTTATGTTTTACTTTGCTACTTTGTTTCAGAAGGGTCAAATTATTGTCTTGCATCAAGAAAAGAAAACAACTATGGAGATTGCTAAAACTACTTCAAACATTTAAACTTCAAACTACTAAAACATTCAATCAATCAATAGATAACATAATAATATAAAAGTAATATTATTTTACATTTTTAATAATTTGGATTTGCATATCTTTATGATCCCCTGAAACAGTACAGTTTATACACCCCATCCTGAGAATTACAGTATGTTCAGCTGCCTAAAATTATTCTTTAGGATTGTCATGGGTCATCTTACATGGCTACTAAACCCTGCGTTCCACAGAACCTTAGGAATGCAAGCTCAGTTATAGTATTTAAATTCGGAATAAATCATACCTGTTTAACTTGGCCTATTGCTCAGACTTCACCATAAAATATCTTGTTTTGGTACTTTGAGATTTTTAAGTTAAAATATACAGTACACTGATTAATCGATTACCAGGTGATGTGAACAACATCGGCATCTTGATACGCTGGCACCTGACAAGGGTGGAATATATAGTATACGCCGAGCAATGGAACAATCTGTTCTCAATGTTGATGTGTTATATCTATCTACTACAATGCATGTTATAATATCAAATATTTGGTTAAAATTTGAAAAAAATGTGTTTATAGTATTTGGTAACATTAATTTAAAAAAATTATTTTTTTTAATCTAGCATTAATATTCTGTTAATAAAGATTATATCGTTTTTCTTCGATTACCCTCATTCATAAGTGTTTTCCTTAAGACTTACATAGCTGTTTAGTCCCAATCCCTTGAGTTCGCAAATTGAGTTTGCATTGTGCATGTGGAAATCCTCTTACTTTCACTACTGAACATAGATGTGAATTCTACTGTTGTTGTTTTTTTTCACGAGTTGACTTCACTAAGCATTTAAGTGATTTCCCCATCAAGCTCATGTAGGATGTTTTTCCAACTGTATATTTCTTTCTCTAAGATGATGGTTCACCACTATCCTTTAAGGTTTTAATAATGCGTTTTACTCTTCTTAACCCAATTTTAGTTCCTTAATTGTTTTTTTTTTTTTTCTTGATGCAGGACAATAATTTAATCCTTAACTTTTATAGAGTATCTTTTCCATGATCACAGGATATGTCTTGGTCGTTTAAGAAATGAGAAGCTACTCACTACATCAGTTAGAGTTAAATAACTTAAACATATAAAAAATTAAGGCTCTTTGCCCCCATTTGCTTAGATAAATCCAGGAAGTGACTTTTTTTTGGCCAGGCAGTGTATACAATATACTGTATTCATGAACTCATTCTTCAGTTATTTATAATAGTCTGCTTGATCTTAAAAGTCTATTTATGAAGTAAATTTTAAAATACAATATTGTCACTTGATATACAACTTAATTATCAGGATATTTTCTACTGAAGATGCCCTATTTAACCCTTGAAATGATATAAAAAGCTTGCTCCTCACTGGTACAGGCCCACAAAAATGCATTGCCTCGACTACTGGTCTTTGTGTTAAGCTGAATGTGAGTACAATAAGTGACAACAGTGTGTTGCTGCTACCAACAGCATGTCAAAAGAGGTCTCATGAGACGTGTCTCATGAACGTCTGAGGTGCTCATGAGGTTCACACAATGTGTGATATCAGCTTACCAGAGGAGCTGAACTATTCACAAGCCATACATGTTTCAAGCCAATAGCGAGCTTTCCGAGCAGAAATGTCACAACTGCATAATATTAGCATTGATTTAGCTACACGCGCATACAAACAGGTCCATATACATGAGGGGTGTTCAAGTCTAACCAGGACTTGTGATGAAATTTTCCCTTGATTGAAGGCGTAAAACCAATTGACATTTACAGAAGCACAGTACGGTAATGAGACTCTTACAGTAGCTGCAGTAAAACATTGGAATAGTGCAAAAATGTTTTAAAGAAGCATGTGCATCTGTGAATAACAATCACGGCCTGGGGGCTCAGAGCCCACTGAAGTCGTTCCCAGGAGCATTCAGCGAGTGGAATGCCAGATTATTGAAAATCGATGCATAACTTGTTGCCAACTTGCAAAAGAGAGTAATTTTTCTATGGGAGCTGCACACACAATCATCCACAAACAACACCTGCACATGGAGCAGGTGCTCGGCTGGGATTATATACAGCAATAAAAGTAGATTTTACTCTCATAACTGTATTCTGTTATTCTGCACGGTCAAAATTTTAATGTAGTCTTGAGGAATAGTTCTCCAGGCTTCCTGAATGACTTTTTAGCTCCCATTTTTAGTCCAGTCCCTGTACCTAAGCAGTTTCAGAGGAATGGTTTCGTTGTTAAGCAACACAGTGACCTAGGAATCATTCAAGCATAAGAAACATGTAACTTAAGACATTAACCAGTGAAGAAACAGGTGCAGATGATGACAGATGATCAGGCCGGTGATTAGTATACTGCTGATGCTAAATGCAGAGTGGTTGAAATAGACGAGAGGGGAAATGAGGTTGCTGCTGAGGTTGTTACATGAACAACTGATTTCAAATTGTATCGTCAGGCACTTTGCAGCCTGTGTAATTAATGTTACAATTGCCAGTGTAATATAAAAATATTTTACATCTTTGGTGGATATCAAGCCCTCCCCTTCTCGTGATATCCTTTCTCTACCACAAGTAAATGTCATGCCATGAAAACTAAAGCAGGGTAATTACAACGGGTAAAATTTTCTAAAAGTAACGCAGATGGGATTTTTTTAGCTGGAGATGCCTGATAAACACTGCCCATGTTCTCACCTATTTTCTCTCTTTCAGTCTCCCTTGCTGGACTCTTACTCACTGCCGAGGTCTTTCTCTTCAGAGGGCTGCTGAACTGAGACTGAGTACACAGCTCTCCATTCACATCTGAAAAAAGAAGCTCTAGAAGTAATGAGAGTATTACAAATTATGGCATATAAAGAGACCAAAATTGTGAATTATTAATGTTTGTAATTAATGAAACACACGTTCCTCTTTTAAAACATTAGCTTCTGGGCACCTCTAATTTTTTTAAAAAACCTTTTCAACAGCTTAAGATGTGTACACTATTTGTCTGGGCACTATGGAGGTGTAGTGGTAAGTACTGTGGCCTTGCACCTTCGGGGCAGAGAGTTCATGGCATTTACAAATTGCCCATAGTGTGTGAGTGAGTTTATGTGTCCTGCAATGGATTAGTACTAAAGACCAGGGGGTGTACCTCACCTCGTCCACCAAATGTCATGGGAGTATTGGGGTTTCAATTACTTCTTTGAATTTTTCTGGGTAAGAAAAATTTTACTCATTGCTTGACCAACACAGATCTAAAAAAAGAGAATGGATTTATACATGTCAGTAATATCTCTTACAGCTATTTCTAGTTTCTGGGAGGTGAAGCTCCTTTGCCAAGGTCTGGAAGAAGACCCACACAGTCACCCTCAGCTAAGAGCAAATTGGGTTATATGGTCAGGAACAACTAAGGGGTCACCAAGACACAAGTCTGCCATGAACTGGAAGCTGATGGAACACCAGGGGCACTGTCTACAGTCAAGCCAGTTTTATATTGCCATGAAGTGAAAGACTGCCAACCAAAAAAAGAAGCATTTGCTCCAAATCTTTTGGCTTCCTGACTTTTCAACCATCAACCTGATGGAGAAGAATTCTGAGGAGGTCCTTCTTCTTGGTTATGCCATCCACTTTGTGCAGTGCATCAGTTCCGCTGCACCAGTCCCAAAATCGACACCTTCAAGCTTGAATAATGTTTTCAGTTGACCACATGGACAAACAAAAAAAACCTTCTGGAGTAAAGGTTTGAAGAGAGATTTCCTTTTAGGTGCAAAGAAAACTCGAAAAACACTGTACCAACAGTTAAGCAATGGTGGTAGTAGCATCATGGGACTGGTGCAGCGGAACTGATGTACTGTACTGCACAAAGTGCATGGCATAACCAAGAAGAAGGACCTCCTCAGAATTCTTCTCCATCAGGTTGATGGTTGAAAAGTCAGGAAACCAAAAGATTGGTAGTGTTCAACCAAAATTGAACACTACCAATTCTGCCAAGAAGAGTGGTCAAATCTGCCAGAAGCTTGTTGATGGCTATCAACAAGTTACCATATAGTCCAATATTGAAATTCAGCTTAATGATGAGTATATTTAAACTTCTAACCACAATTGTATAAAATATGTGTTTGCACAATGTCCAAATCTCATCACATTCTTTTTCACAGGATGTAGTGCTAACAGAAAGTGGCAAAGGCCTGTACAATGAATAGCACCTGGTACCTTTGTGTCTGCCCTCAGAATCAACCTATTTCTCGAACAATCACTAACAAGCACTTCATGGAGGACCTAGTGAAGCGAGGTTCATATCCAAAAACACCATTAGGCAGTTCTCATTTTTATATAAAAATAATAGACAGATAATGAAGATAATACTCTCCTTCATACCCAGAGGGCATTTTGGTGATATGCTGAAAAAAAGTACAAAATGCCCAAAATAAAAGAAGAAGATGGTTACATTGAAAAGATACAAGACAGTGCACTGCTGAAAAGCTATTATTCCATTTCTTTTATTAACAACCGTGATAGCCTCCTTTGTGCACATCTGGCAACATGATAGATGATAATACAGGTTATGTAAGATACCAGTCCTTCCCACAGCTGTAGGGTTTAACAAGCCTGAGCATGATCATTTCCTTTTTCCCATTAGCCCTTATAATGGTCTCTAAAAATGGATTCTCAGAGGAAGGGGAGCAGTGCAAGGGAGATTATTTGCACTGAAATGAAAGGTAATGAGAGGAGGCCATGATGACTCCCACTTTTATCTTCCCTAATTTCTTAGCATTTTCCTCTAAAAACTAACAAAAATGTCGAGGCAATATTTATGTCAGCAAGGCTGTTAGGAAAGTTTTATTGGCCAAGTTAAAAGAAAAAAAGAAACAGACACTATTATATAGTATAATGTCACAGACACTGATGCTCACTTCTTTAGATTATGCTAAATGGTGAATTTGACATGAAATACAGTGCCTTGCAAAAATATTAACACTCCTTGAACTTTTCCACATTGTCATGTTACAGCCACAAATATGTGAGATTTTATATGATAAATGGTTTTAAAAAATTTTAACAAATAAAAATCAGAATTGTGCCATGCATTAGTATTCAGCCCCCTATACTCGGATACCACTTACTAAAATCCAGTGGAACCAATTGGTCTTCAGAAGTCATCTAATTAGTTAATACCAGTTCACCTATGTGTGAATTAATCTCAGAGAACGAGAACGTTCGTAAGTCTGATTTGTTCTTAAGTCTTATACACCGTTGACACAAATATACAATATAAAGCACAACAAGCCACTTTACTAAATCTGTCCCATTCCACCACATTGCCATCATGTAGGCAAAACCATCTCAACATGAAATGTTGTCTGTGCGCCTTTAAATCGCGAGGAGAATCTCGGACGCCATTTTGTCTCAGTGCAGTTTTCCACTGTATTGGACTGTGAACTCTGTTTTGTTAAGGATTTTCCGAAATTAGAATTATTATTAGGGCAGCCATTATCTATTATTGTGCTTCCGGACTGAATTACTGAAACCGGTGAGGCAGACTAATTTCTCCCACACTCCCACACGTACACACATATAATATACCAGACTTTAGACATTTTATACACTTACTTACAGACAAATTGCATATAATTAATATATTGTAAATATTGGTATATGGTGCACTACAGTGTCTATTCTTTGTACAATATACGTCAGCTACATCCGTGATTGAAATGGAAGTAGAACTGCGGTCTGGTCGTATCTGCAGAATTTGAAACTCGAATGTTCGTAAGTCAGGGACTACCTGTATAAGCTGTTTTGTGAAGCCCTCAGAACTTTGTAAGAACATTAATGAACAAACAGCATGAAGAAGCCCAAGCAACACACCAGACAGGTCAGGTTACTGAACCTAACTACTGCAGAACAGATCTATTACCTAACATATGTACTGCTACAGTTTTACAAATTAACAACTCATACTGTATAATAATTTCTTAAGACTTCATTTAAAATATTTACCCATTTTTACAGCATTAGCCTCATTCTCAATCCTTAATCATTAGCATATTTCCAATTACTGACTACGTCTTAACTGTCTTGCATGTGTACACATTAAATTTCATATTATTCATGAAAGGCTTATGCCTAGGTTCTCTATAAAAACACCATATTTCTCATTTCTTATTTCCCTGCTTCTTCTCTCACTCTGTTGTTCTTCTCCTTATATAAATTAAGAATGTTCTATGGTTAAATTGAGCTGGTGTGGACTTGGTAGTGGAACAAATTCTTGCCCCTTAATTCCAGTAGAAAACAAACTGGAATGATACAATATAGAAAGACATTCTGTACAATGAAAATGTATACTTGTGGCAGCAGATTGGAGAAGGAACAAATGGGTGCACTTGTCAAGTGTCCACAAACCTTTGTCCATATAGCGTATAGACGGTTGATGTGTAATGATATACAAAATGTACCATACTTTTTATCTTGATCTGATGTATTTTGATCAAGTACACTGTAAGTGGTGCCTGTCTATGGTAATAAACAACACAGTTTGTAGAACCAAGCAACCAGAGAGCACCTTTCATAAACTCCTAAGAACTTTTTTCAGGTGTCATAGTTACTTTCTGTTCAAGCACCATATACATAAAGCACTCCCTGCAAACCCTTGCTAATTGTTGCCTCTTGTGTAAATTATAAGCCCTAGATTATACTGTACTTCTGCGCATTCTGTCTATGATCCTTACTTTCCTTCCTCTCCTGCCTTTTGATTTATCCCTTTGGTTTTGGGAACTGTTGTTGCTTTCGAGGGATTTGACCTCTGCCTGAAGCACAGAGTCTTTTTCTTGGTGCTGTGTACTAGATATGGAAGATATGGAAGAAATAAATTGTTGAGTTTTAGTACCTGGAGATGTCATGCTTCTATGTGATGGAGACTTTGTCCGTAGTGCCAAAGGGGGCTTCTGTAGGAACAGAAAAAATAATAATAATGTGCAATGTCTCACCATTGTGAATAAACATGTCCACATGTAACAAATGTTCTGAGTTGGTAATGGATACATTAGATGCATTCTAAATGGAATATTTATAATCTCCTGGATGCTTCATCATTAAAACTAATTATCCCACATTCACCAAGAAACTAATGTTCATCAAGTCAGATTTTAGAAACGGTCATAAAAATGCCTTTCGGTATCCATTGAAATTAGCCTGCTCTGGGTAGTTAATTGTAAAGGAAGTGTCCAGGCAGCAGCGAACACCACACTGGTGTGTCTAAGGGGAAGTCTAATGCCACTGGAGCTCTAATAGAAGTCTAATTGGTGAGTCAGAGGGACAGTGAGTGCCTCTTGTTTCAGGCCACCACTCAGTCAGCAAAGATGACATCAATATTAATAACCTACTGTTCCCACTGCTTAGAGCCGAGAAATGACTGAAGCATTCTCCATTCCCTCCCTGCTTGTCTCTCCCCCCCCCCCGTCCCTATTAAGGCTGCACGATTCTCGCTAAAAACGTGAATCACGATCCTTCTCCATGGGAATTGAGATCACGATTCTGTCACACGATTCTCAGTTTTTCAGGAAAGAAAATGCTCTTTTCACAGGACTTTTCCTTATTCTAGAACACTTAAAGTGAATACCTTAAAAGCTGCTGAACATTAACAGAATATTAACAATAATAAATAAAATAATTAATAAATAACATCTGTGCTTTTTCAGCCAGTATTGAATTTATTGCTGTCTCTAAATTTTTATTGCTCAATATTAACATACTTCTAATATAATTCTATTCAAGTTAGCTTTAAAATTAAATCAAATTCAAATTTTATTTGTCACATACACACTCATACATAGTACTGTATGATATGAAGTGAAATTCTTGTACGACCGTCCATGACTTAAAAAAACAATAAAGAAAATAGAGTATTCAAATAAAGAATATGGAATAAAAAAAATGAAAATAGAGTATATAAAAAGAAAATATTCAAATAAAGAATGTAAAATATCAAATAAGAATATAATAAACATAAATATACAGATATAGAAAATATAGTGTGACTGACGTAGTAATCTAGGTCAAGTAAATAAGTGAACACATGGATGCAGTGTGATGTGAAGACAGGGAAATACATGCAAGGGAATCACCGTCATTCTGAAATGAGATCAGTGTAGGTATGAATCAAGATCGTGATTTAAAATATATACTGTATACAGTGCATCCGGAAAGTATTCACAGCGCATCACTTTTTCCACATTTTGTTATGTCACAGCCTTATTCTAAAATGGAATTAAATAATTTTTTTTCCTCAGAATTCTACACACAACACCCCATAATGACATGAAAAATGTTTACTTGAGATTTTTGCAAATTTATTTGCAAAAAGTATGGGGTGTGCTGTGTAGAATTCTGAGAAAAAAAGGGAATTTAATCCATTTTAGAATAAGGCTGTGACATTATTAATTATGCAGCTGTACACTCTAAGGAAAAGTGGAGCTAGGACTTGAACCGCTAACCTTTAAATCAGTAACTCAGAGCGTTAACACACTGTCCTTATCCTTACATGCACTACTTCTTCTTCCGCTAAACATGACAGTGGTATACTGTACTGTACATGGTCAAAAGTTGAATTTAGGTCTCCTCTGGCCACAGCACTTTTGAAATGACACTTGATTTGCACGTTACCCTCAGGATAAGTTATTTTTGTGCAACCCTTTCAAACTGTTGTATGCGATTACAGTTTCAAGGATTCCATTTTATTTCTGCATGTATTTATTGTACTATTGTACATCATTGGGGTATCAATGTTTCTGCCAAAATATTTTTGTGAAAAAGAAAGAGGATGGATTGTGTTGTGATGACATCTTTTACCTTTATGTTTGTTCCTTCGTCCTCTGTTTCATCTGAAATATATTTATATTATGATATATATGAAAGTTGTTATATTATAGAAATGTATTTTATTTTCAAATATAATATACATGATGAAAATATATTATTGTCCAAAAATGTTCTCATTAATGCCTGTGCATATTATAAAATATTAAATGAGCAGGTATGTAGACCAAGGGCATACCTTCAGTGTTTAAGGGAGAGACAACTTCAAAGGTCGAGTTGTCAGTGTCATCATCCAGTTTTAAGTGAAAAGATGCCTTGAAAAGAAAAAGAAAATACTAAATAATTCTATATGAAACTAAATATGGACATTGAAACTGAAACACTGGCCTATTTAGTGTTGGAGGTTTTATGGCTAATTTGACCAGCCTGGTGGCCAATCTTCATTGATTGTTCTTATTGGTGGAATGTGCAGAGTGTGAAGGTTTAATTATCAGAGTAATAGCACAGTTTTGCTTAAAATATTGCAATCCACACAAATTTATGGGTGACATATCAGAGTTTAAAAGAGGACAAATTGTTGGTGCGCGTCTCGCTGGCGCATCTGTGACCAAGACAGCAAGTCTTTGTGATGTATCAAGAGCCACGATATCCAGGGTAATGTCTGCATACCACCAAGAAGGACGAACCACATCCAACAGGAGTAACTGTGGACGCAAGAGGAAG
>JAQMYL010000023.1:13921182-13936537 GCA_030014365.1 Clarias pachynema | reverse complement strand
TGTCTTTCTGTAAGTTTGTCTTTCTGTATGTATGTCTTCCTGTCTGTCTCTCTTTCTGTATGTATGTCTTCCTGTCTTTCTGTCTGTCTGTCTTTCTGTATGTCTGTCTTTCTGTATGTATGTCTTCCTGTCTGTATGTCTTTCTGTATGTATGTCTTTCTGTCTTTCTGTGTGTCTGTCTGTCTTTCTGTATGTATGTCTTTCTGTATGTATGTCTTTCTGTCACTTTGTCTTCCTGTCTGTCTGTCTTTCTCTATGTCTGTCTTTCTGTAAGTTTGTCTTTCTGTATGTATGTCTTCCTGTCTGTCTCTCTTTCTGTATGTATGTCTTCCTGTCTGTCTCTCTTTCTGTATGTATGTCTTCCTGTCTTTCTGTCTATCTGTATGTATGTCTTTCTGTCAGTTTGTCTTTCTGTCAATCTGTCTTTCTGTAAGTTTGTCTTTCTGTCAGTTTGTATTTCTGTCTATCTGTCTTTCTCTAAGTTTGTCTTCCTGTCTGTCTGTCTTTCTGTATGTATGTCTTTCTGTCAGTTTGTCTTTCTGTCTATCTGTCCTTCTGTAAGTTTGTCTTTCTGTCTGCCTGTCTTTCTGTATGTCTGTCTTTCTGTATGTATGTATGTATGTATGTATGTATGTACAGCCAGATTTTGTCACATCATCACGCAAAACTGGCTGGAGAGATTTTTGTTAAACTTTTGCCTGAAGTTTAATCTGCACCATAAGTGAAATCAAAGCAATGTTATGCACAGTCATGCACAGTTAAACCCAATTCTATTCAAGTGAACTCGTAGCTTTTCAGAAATTGTTTCTTTTATTTCCCCGAAAAACGCTCACTCAAACATCACCTGTACCTATATATATATATATATGACCAAATGTTTGTGGACAGCTGACCGTCTCACTCATATGTACTGTATGTCGTCTTTAAACTGTTGGCACAACACTGAAAGCACATAACTCTCCAGAATGTCTTTGTTGCATTAAGGTGTCAAGAGGTGAAGCTCAAACCTGTTCTATCATGACGAGACCCATGTGCACACAGAAGTATGGTTTGTCAAGCTCGGAGTGGAATACCTCAAGTGGTCTGCACAGAGCCCTGACCTCAACCCCGTTAAAACACCTTTGGGATGAATTGGTATGCTGACTTACGTCAGTAATGTTCTTGTGGCTGAATGGTCATAAATCCCTACAGCCATGCTCCAAAATCTAGAGTGAAACCTTCTCAGAAGAGTTAGAGTACTATATCAGCAAATTTGGAATGAATGAGGAGTGAGATTTTTTTTAAAAGAACATTTCACTGTGATGATCAGGTGTCCACAAACTTATGGCCATGTAGTGTACGTAGAGTGGACGACAACCTATGTATATGTCTTAGGTAAAAAATATATATAATAATATTATTATTATTATTATTATTATAAGGAACAGCTTTTTTTCTTAGGGTCATCACTTCAGTGAACCAGTCATACAGGATCCTTCCATAACTTCCTGCCTGCAATTTACAGACTCCCAAATATATATGAAGGTGAGTCAAAAATTATCCACACTCCAGTAATATGAAAACTTCTGTTGGCCTTACTCCGTCTTATGATCACTTTCCGTTCAAGGCTTCTGTCTCCTCAGTCGCTGCTGTGCAGGTGTGAACGTGTTACATCAGTTTATTTGTAACTGTGGTGCGAGCAAAACTGGACATCCCACTTGTGATTTGTATGAAAGAAGAGCAGCATGCAGTGATTCGGTTTTTCTGTGGTCTGAGGGTGTACCTGTTGTCGAAACAACTCACAGAAGAGCATAAACAATAGCGTTTGGATGATCTATGGTGAATTCAATGCTCTAAGGTGAAAGTTTGTTAAAGAGAATCATTACTGGTAACGATAACTGATAATGAGCCTGAGAGTAAACTGCAGCCTTTGGAACAATCTCAATCGCCAACCAAGTAAAAGTTCCAAAGTCAACCATCAGGTGAAAAATTGGTGCTTGCAGTTTTCTGGGATTCTCAAGCGCCAGTATTGGAACATTATCAGGAAAAAGGTTCAACAATCATCAGGCATTACAGTGAGATGCTTATTGAAGAGCTGAAGCCTTAACTTTAGATTAAACACAGAGGACCGCTATACAAGGGAGTCGTGATCTTTCCTGATGATGCATGTCCGCACCCACTGTCAACACATTGTAAAAACTCAGTTTTGCAGTTTTGAGGTGTTTAAGCGTCCTCCTAGTAGTCCTGATATCAGATGCCCCTCCCCAGATGTTATAATTCTTTAAATTATTACTTTATTTAGAAAAATCTCAGACTGTGGCCATTTTTTTGCTAATAGGAATAAACTAACCTACACTACAAGTATATTTGGCCAAACCTGCAATGATATTGTGTCCAAATGCATCTAATTCAATATGGAGATGGTCCCCTTTTGCAGGCGTCCTCTCTTCTTGGAAGTCTTTCTACAAGAATTTGGAGTGTTTTTGAGAATTCGTGCCCATTCATTCTGTAGAGCATTTCTGAGATCAGGCGCTGATGTCGGACGAGAACGCCTGGCTCACAATCTCCGTTCCAGTTCATTGGGAGCATTGTCCAAGATGTCTTGGTATGCTGAAGCATTAAGATTGCGCTTCACTGGGGATAAGGGGTCTGATTGAAACACCTGAACTCAATAATTACAGGTTTGACCAATTACTTTTGTCTATATAGTGTATATTGCCCGTCAGGTCATATTTATGTTTGTGAGGTTTAGATCAAGTCTACAGCGCTGTCAATTCTCGAATCTGATCGTTCAGAACAGAACTTGAACTGTGGACATTTTACATAGTCAAAGGCAAATAACAAACAGATTAAAGACATGCTGTTATTTAACAAGGAAAAACACAATACTATTGATATGGGTAAGCTTTTGTGAGGAGGTTTAACTAGCGTTTATGGACGCGCCTTAGCATTTCGCTTTCATGTTTCTTAATAACTAGACAAGCTGCATTTTTTCTGATTTATATCATAAGAGAGAAAAGTGAGGCTGGTAAGTGGAATGACTGATTTAGCTGCTATAAATAATTGATAACAGGAACTAACCAGTCATGGATAAAAACTATGACGTGTTGTTCCTTAATTATTAGAAAGAATGTACTGTAATCACTTGCAAATTCCTGTAATATTACACAAATGAAACACTTCAGTAGGTGGCTGTGAAGATTCTTAGTCATTCAGGTGAGGCTATCTGGAAGTTAATGTGATCTGACATGACTACAACTGGACCTCTTTTTGGTTAGGTAGATACGTTTCACTACTCATCCAAGTAGCTTCTTTAGTCTGAGGGAAGTTGGTAAGATTCCCCATATGTATTTGTATCTTCCAGGGTCAATATGTGGCTTATCTGGTGGACCTGTGAAGAGAGGGATGGAGGAAAGTGCAGCATGAACAACAAGAGACAGTTTCTCTTGTTCTGTTCCGTTAAGGGAACGATTTTCCACTCGTACATGGATGGCCTCTTTCACACCTGGCTGGTATCGTCTAACCTCCGTACATTTGTACATTGTCATCCCCAAATGTATGTCCATTGTCCTTCAAGTGGAGGAACACAGCTGTTTCTGGTCCTGAACAACATCTTCAGATACTTCAGTAGGTGATGCGATACAAAGACAATTAACTTTGCTTCCCATCAAGCCTCATCTTACCACTTGCACCTCCCGTCTAGGTATCTATGTGCATGTAGTTTTGATTCCCCCCCCGCCCCCTTTCACCAATGCTTAGTGAGGTTCCTCCAGATACTCAAGTTTTCCCCCACAGTCCAAAGACATGCAGATTAGGCTAATTGATGTTCCCAAATTGCCCGTAGTGTGTGAACAAGTGTGTGAACGTAGTGTGTGAACAATGTTGACCAGAGGTCCTACAACAGTCGTGAACATTGGAATCAATACAATAGTTACCACAGTCCTCCATGGTCCCTAGTTGGACTACAGATGTTCCTAGATGAATGGATAGATTCAAGGTATAACAGTTGGGTTCGTAACCAATTTAACATACTGTAGGTAGGGCTTTCAGACAACATGGGCAGAAAACATTCCCAGGGGGAAAAAAAGCAGAGAAACCAGAGCCACGCATTAACCATCTCTTATTCTCATACACAAGTAAAACCACTCTGACATCATCATTGGCATGAAGAGCCCCTGTCTTTAATAACCAGCCCACAGTCTAACATTCCCTTGCCTGGGAATAATTTAAAAAGCATTAGTGCACCACATGATGTTCAGCATCTCTAATTCTCATATTTCTCACGTCATACAAAGAATTAATATTGGAATACAGAATAAAATTTCATTCATTAGCTTATTGTATTTATTTGACCTCTTACAGAGGTATTCCAGGTAGCGTGTAAGACTTAAAATCAATCTTACTGTATTTCACATAAAAGTATCCTCTCTTGACCCAGAATGCTTTCCTGGTTGCCCTCATGTGATAGCTGTGTTGCTTTTTGTCTATTACCAAAAACTGTTTAAGTTTATTTTTCAAGCCTTTGAGCTCCTAACTGCTTTTGGCAGCAGCTAGTAAAGCTCAGGTTGCAGACAGATGTACATTTTCTTTTCAGACTCTGCACCAAACCACTGCTGGAAAAACCCACAATATTTCAAATGAGGCCAGTGAGAAGTAAGGCTTAAAGAACTGGTAAAGTCAAGGTCTTGAGATCTAATTCACTTACTTTCACAATCCTTATTTTCAGTTAAGTTTTTATTTTTTTATTTTTAAGTGACTAGTTTACAGAAACGTTTCCTTTTAATTTCAAATCATTTGAACTTTATGGGTATTTAAAGGTTTATTCTGCATCTTTCAGGTCAGAACACTCACTCCCACTCACTCACTCATCGTTTTATCATGTATACAGGGTCGTGGAGGGCCTGGAGTCTATCCCAGGAGACTTACAGTAGGGCACGAGGCAGGGTACACTCTGGACAGGGTGCCAATCCATTGCAGGGTACACATACACATGTTCAGTCACACTTTGGGAACGCCAATTAACCTAATCTGCAAGTCTTTGGACTGTGGGAGGAAACCGAAACACCCAGAGGAAACCCACCAAGCACCAAGAGAACTTACAAACTCCATGCACACAGACCCCAAGGCGGGAATCAAACCCAGAACCTGGAGGTGCAAGGCGACAGTCCTAACCGCTAAACCACCGTGTTGCCAGGTCAGAACACATTGTGAAATATTTGTTTCAATTGATTTTTCTATTTGCTCTGTTGAGAAATTTCAACTGCAGGCACTCTAAAAAAAAACTCTAGGTATGTGTACTTGCCTTTCAACCATTCTGACCGATAGAAATCAATCTCGCTTACATAAGCACTGTCAGTTAGACTGCCGCTAAAAATTCTGGTACTTTCCATGGTTTCTGAAAGGTAAAAGGGTAAAAGGTCACTGAAGTGGATATATGAATCTCACAAGGAGACATGTACATTAATCCTAGCCTGCCTTTCAAAACATGTGCAACTAATACTGTAACTACTGTAGTAAATCCCTTTAATTTACAGTAATTCATGCTCTTTTGCAGTACACAAAATACAAAGACGGTGTTACTAGATTTAGGTTCTTCTTCATATTTCCCAGGTAATGAAGATAATATCAGATGAAGTTATAACAGAAGTCTAAACTCAAAGGAAATAGCTAAGAGAAACTTTATACCTTAAAAACATTATACCTCATCTTTCCAGTTGAGTCAGTTTTTCTGAAGACTAGTAGGCATATACAGTAATGATACACTTTGTTACATTCACACGTGCTGCATTGAGTTTTGATTTGATTTGTTTTTATTTAAACAACAATACAGGTGCTGCCTACTTCTGTAGTAATTTTAATTAATTAATAAGACATTTCCATCAGATTCCAGGTCAGACCTGTGATCGTCACTCACTCATCGTCTATACGGCTTTATCTTGTATTCGCAGCTGTATGTACATACATACAGTACAGTTACTCACACACTATGGGCAATTTAGGAACGCCAAGTAGCCTAATCTCCAGGTCTTTGGGAGGAAACCGGAGTACCCGGAGGAAACCCACCAAGCACGGGGAGAACATGCAAACTCCATGCACACAGAGACTCGAATCGACCCTGGAGGTGCAAGGCGACAGTGCTAACCACTACACCATCGTGCTGCCCCAGACCTGTGATAATTATAAAAAATTATATACACAGAAGAGTGCTAAACTGAACTCAGTACACCAACTAACCCATATACAATACAATCATTATCTAAAAAGGAACACATGCTCATTTATTGTATGCAGTTGTCTAAAAAAAAACCTATGTAAAAATGTGTTAATAACATAACACATACAATTACACAGACAGAGGTCACGAGCTTCAGTTAAAATTCACATCAAACATGAGAATGGAGAAAGGAAAATGTGTTTCTGTGACTTTGGTCATGACATGGTTGTTAGTACCAGATGGGCTGGTTTGAGTATTTCAAAAACAGCTGTTCTTCTGGGATTTTCATGCACAACAGTCTCTAGAGGTTACACAAAATGGTAAGAAAAAAACAACAAATTTGAGTGATTGACAGTTCAGTGGGTGGAAATGGCTCATTGTGTGGAGAGCAAGAAAAATGAACAAGTTTGTTTGAACTGCAAGGAAAGATATGATAAATCAAATAATTACACTTTACTTCCATGATGATCAGTATAGCGCCTCAGGGTTCCACCGCTGTCAAACATCTGATCTTATCACTTGGCACAAACTCACCCAAACTAGACAGTTGAAAATTAGACAAAAAAAAATCACCTGGGCTTGTATGCATATACATTCCTAATAACTTCCTCAAAATATACTATAAGTACTAAATAACATTACAGCAGCCTAAGAGTGCATTGGCGGCTCAGTGGTAGGCTTCTCACCAGTCTGGTTTGATTCCCTGCCAGTGCCAAATTCATCCACTGGACCCAGGTCATCCACAGTGCCGGTGGGTTTGTAAACATCCATCCATCTAGGAACCTCTGTAGTCCGACTAGGGACTATGGATGCAAATGGAAATTGTCATTCTACGACCGTTGTGGGAACACTACAGGCAATTTGGGAACGCCAATTAGCCTAATCTGCATGTGTTTGAACAGTGGGAGGAAACCAGAGGAACATGTAAACTTCATCGAACCTGGATGAACGTGCAAGGCAAGAGTGCTAACCACTAAGCTATCATGCCGCCTTGTAAACATCAGCAAAGAAATAACTATCAGGCCTGGAACCCCTACATATACATTTTGGGAAAGTGGTTTCGTTCTCGCTTTTTGGTGACGACATAAAATTTTGATTCAGGTCAAATTTTCTCGATTTCTTTACACTTTGCTTTGAGCCTCTTTCTTTTCTTGCTCTTCTTTTTTGTTTCTCAGATAACATTGGAATTGGGAGCTTGCAAGCTAGCAAGTGAGCTCCAGTAACATCTGAACCCTCCATTGTTGTCAGGCTGTTTGACGAGTCAGAGTCACAGGAGCTTGTGACAGCACCTCTCCACCTTAAGATAAATTTGGGCGCGTTGAAAAAATGTTACATACTGTAGGTTTAATGTTAAGGTATCTGGATATTAGATATCACAAATTAATATTTAACCCATTTAACTTAATGTTTTTCAGTTATGAATGAACTTTAGATGTTGAGTTTATTGCTCTGATTCTAGCTGAGTTACATAACTTGTGCACATTGTAAGGACGCTTAGAATATTATGCAGCCGTGTAATTTTAATGATCCGGTGATGAAGTTTATCTGATTTTGTATTGACAGAGGTGGCGTTCATCATTGATCTTCTGGCTGATAAAATAGAGCAAGTCATACAGAAAACGTGTAATTACTCTGTTACTTCAGGAAATACTTTCCTCTCACTAATCCAGTTAGGCAGCCTTTTCTTATTCACCATAAATTACACCACAAGAAACAACACCACTCGGTGCATTCACTGAATCATTGTAATGGAGGCAAGTTTCCTGGAAAAGGTCTTTCCCAGGATTCCCATTTATTTTTAGACTAGAAAGTTGTAAGAGCAGTTTTCATTGGTCCTTACCTAAATAAAAATGTAAAAAGTAATAATCCTAAATAGTTGGATCAGTTGGATAGTCATGGGGTTAAGGCCCTGGATCAGAAGGTTGGTGGTTCAAACCTGTCACTGTCGGGCCCTTGAGCAAGGCCATCATTAACATGGTGATTAAGTCTCCAGACCCTCTGCACACAGGATGTTTTTTTCGCCATCCTGTGTAATCTCTAGACACTTGGCTATAAATGAGCAGGTGTACTGGTGTTCCTGTTACAGTGTACAGGGAGTATATTTAGTGCATTACATGGAAATAAAAACACAGAGAAGAGCATGTATTCCCTGATTCATTAACCCATGTACAGTACTGTGTGCTCAAATTTCCTTTACATAAACAATGGGCAACATGCAAGGGACATGAAAATTAACTACTTTCTCAGAACAAAAGAAAGAAAAAAAAAAACTCAAGCAAATATTACCCATTATTTTATTTTTAATCCAGGTTTGTATACAACAAAGTGACAAAAGGAAAAATTTTTTAAAATAAAATCACCCAATAAGCCTCATTTCCACTCAGAATAAACAGTAGCGTGCAACAGAAACGGAACAGCAAATCTAGAACCACAGAGAAAAATGTAACTTTATAGGCTTGTTTAACTTCACTAATACGTTAATTAATTGACCCAGAATATATAAATATACCCTTTTAAAATAGTGTGCTATTATAATCATAATCAAGGAGCCATAATCAACCTGCAAATGTCATCTAATTTCACAAATTTTCATTTTTATTAAAATCCCAATATTACATGTGCTAAAAAAAAACTAAAACAAGCCTAGATATTGCAGCTCTGGTTTTCGCAGAGAAAATGAGATGTATAAAACGATGTTACTCAGGAGTAAGTCAGTTTAAAAAGTGACACAATCAACACACACACACACACACACACAGACAGACATGTACATAAACACACATAAGGATCGGAATACAATGGAGAAAGAAAGAAAGAAAAAAAAACACTAAAAGGCACAGACTTTAAATGACCATTTTACATTTGTATATATAATTTAAAATAATAATAGTTCAACTGCTCACCTATGACATCACCTATGTGCAACTAGCCACAGTGGGACTATATCGCTAAATATGTTAAAGAAATACATACTTATATTTATAGATCATTTTCTCTATGTGCATTTTATTTATTTGATTATCAAATGTGTACAAGTATCTACGTTGTAGACAGTGAAGTACGTCCAACACTTTAGAAGGTGTTAGAAAATAGCCTACATAAAAAATAAGAAGAAGAATAATAGTCTCTCTATACTGAATGAGGTTCTTCTTAAATCCGTCACACTTGAGATTGGCAACATTTCGAACTCAAGCTGCACCGGAGTCCAGGCACGACCCAACCTCCCATCTTCTATCCAAATGAACAATGAAGCATGTCATATAATACAGAGAGAAGCACTGAACTGGTACAGTAACACAATACATGAACCACCCACTGAACATTCACATTACACAAACTTAACACTCTAATATAACGTTTACTTAAAAAAAAAATGCTCCAAAATGTTCCATAGGTTAGTGTTACTTAAAATATTTACTGCATCTTTTACTCTTTTCTTCAGTGTGTTCCAGTGGAACCGTGGGCATTTAACCTAAGCAAATAACTTATGATAATCACAGACTCGTTTATAGAAAAACAGTGGGAAAAAAATAAGTATTTTTACAGCAGCAGCAGTTGAATGTTTGCGATTGGTAAAAGCACAGGGGTTCTCCATTTTTCCTCACTGGCAAGATCACATAATAGTTGTGTATTTCCCTGTAGATTTCCCACACGAAGAGCACACACGGGCGATATACCAGATATACAACACATTTATGTATGCACAGATGTCCAAACAAATATGCTCCTTGAAGTATGTTATCTACATGGGCATAATGACTATGTAACCTATAAAACATCCAGGGTTTTCTCAATCTTTCTAAAGGACTGTGCGCAAAAGTCTCTTTTTTCCTCTCCTTCACTACTTTACCACTGACTGTTGTACCCGTGTCTGAGAGCCCTGTGCCACAATCAGCAGGTCAGTGTCCATTGTGTCCATGTGTTCAGTAGAGGGAACTGTCATTAAAGGACCTGGGGATGGAGGGTTTAATATCAGCCGTGGGGAGGCTGAGAGTGCTGGCGCTCTTATGCTTGTTCTTCAGCCCCCAGCTGAGAAACGACGTCTTCTTGGTGACTTTCCGTGCTTTCGAATGTTTCCCATTGTCGTTCTCAGCCAGGCAGATCATAGAGTAGGTTTTTGGAAGGCCTCCTGAGAACGTGGCACTTTTTGGTGGCTGTTTTGAAGAGAAATGATACACAACCATAAGAATAGGCATCACAAAGCGATTAAGGAAATTGCATTTCATATACGTCATTAAAGAGCAACTCCAACGTTCTTTGTTTCAGTTAATCACAGTTAGATCCTAGGTTCACAGTTAGATTACGAGATTACAGTTATGAAGCCGTCCTTCACAATAACCCCCCCTTCTCCTCTCCTGTGGGGGTGATTCTTGTCAAAGTCTTGCAGGTTAATTGGTTTTATTTTTACTTTACATTTTGAGTTATGTAATGAATCAACTGAGTTTCCATTATTTATTATGGGGAAATTCGTTCTGAGACAAAATGGAGTCCCAGATTCCCCTCGTGATTTAAAGGCGCAGAGAGACGGACCATCCCCAGGTGTGGTTACTGTTTTTGTCCACATATTGGCAGTGTTGGGAAAGGGGACTGTTTTAGTCAAGTTGTGTCAAAAGCGTACAAGGCTCACTTTGTCCGACTTGCGAACAAATCTGACTTATGAACATAACGTAAGTAACATAAGTAGGGGACAACCTGTATTTACATCCGATGATGACAATTAATCATTAATCAGTTAATTGCCATTAGGAATTTTATTTAAAAAATTCCAAGTATCTAAAAATTTCTTGTACACGACTTCAGTTTATGCGATGCACAATACCGGACATAATTATTAGGTATTTATGAAAGGAGATACCTGTATGTGCATAATTAGTTGAGATAAAGTATATGTTCTAGTATGTATGTAATTATTTTTTTAATTACATACGTACTTTTTTTTTTTGAGCTGGAGGGTTTTCAGCACTGTCTTGCCAGTTTCATAAAATGCTATCTGGAAACCCTGGAGTATGAATGTTTGCAAGAGACAGTTTGAGCGAGTGAAAATATAATTTATGAGCATGCCAAAAAAAAAAAAAAGTTCAGTTAATCTGTCTTATTCAGTTAATCTGTAATGGTTAAACTTTGCAAATATGTCTCTTTAAACTATTTGAACTTTATTAATCTGTCTCACATATTTTTTTTTGTGATTGTGCTGCTATCAAAAAAATTTTTTATATTTTTTGTGAATATTTTTTTTTATATTACAGACCAGATTTTCTTTAAAAAAGATACTAAGATAATAGAACCAACCCAGTGATAAGGAAAAAATACTGTGTAGTAGAAGTGGAAAAATCCTGGATTGCACAGTAAATTAAATAAATTACCAACTCCAATTCTGTAATGATCTGCATTCTTATTAACCTAAAACCTTTTGTTGGAATTGCTCTTTTAGACTTCAGAATGTTGGGAAAGTTACCATGGCCTGGATGCTGCTGTCCAACAAGCTGATGACTTTTATGTCGATGCCTTCCTCATCCACATCCTTTAACAGCTTCATGACATCGCTCACACCCATCCATTTACAATCAGTATCGCCAACGGCAACCAAGTAATCACCCTCTTTCAGGCCATCCACCTGGAAATGAAGCGATAACAGAAAAAAAAGAAAGAAAAAGACAAAGGGGGGAGTAAGAGAAAGACAAAAGCTTGCATGTAGAGTAAATCATGTACTGAGAAAGTCGTGCTTTGTTGTGCACTGACAATATTTACAAAGTGCTTATCAGAGGGAGAGCACTGCAGGTTCATTCACAAACACGCACACCCCCACACACACCATGTACTGTATGTAATGTACTCTAAAAGGCATGGTGTGTGCACACAGGCTGTTGTAAAACACATGCAGCTGCTCTAGACAGTTCAAAAGATTAAAGAGAATGAGAACCTAGAAAGCGTGTCATGTATGAGAAAAAGAAAGAAAATGGAGGAGGGGGGGAGGGGGTGCTAGATTAGAGGACTAGGGTCTAATAATGACAAAATTCTACAATAAACCCACCCAACATTACAAAACTACTAACGGGAGAGAAGACTGTAGGAGAAAAAGCCATACACATACAGCGAGTCTAAGCGCCTTTATTAATGAAAGCTTTTTATGAATGGAACATCACTGTGAAATGTGACTTCACAAATATATAATGTGATAAAAAATGACATTTCCCAGGATATAGCTAAATAATTTTAATAAATTAAAAGATGTGTGTGTGTGTGTGTGTGATATTATGTACTCACAGCTGCCGGACATAGGGGGTCAAGTGATTGGATCTGGACAGGTGCATCCCCCTTCAGCGTAAAGCCCAGGTCTCGATCCTCAGGCTTTATCCTAAGTGTACGTGGTGCCGTCCACTTCTGTTTAGCTGAGAATATCGACAACGGGCCCTGAAACACATAATGCACCACAAAAGGTCAGTTGTTAAACAAGAGAAAAAAATAAAAACTAAAATCCGTGCTCTATTGACGTCTTGACTTTACTGCAACACGTTTTAAATACCAAAAGTATACCCAGTGTCACGGATGCTTATTAAAAATGTACACAATATATAACAAAATGCACGCTTCTCATGCTTGGTTTTAATGAAGAAAATACATTTTAAAAAATTTAAAATCAGCAGAAGCTCTAAAAATCAACTAGTAAAGTCAAAACTTAAGTCAATAAATCTTTAACTGGATTGTTTAAAATTCTCTATAAGAAGAACTCAGCTGGCTGTCAGGCTCATTGCAAATACATACAATAATAATGACTGCTTCATAACTAAAGCCTGCCTTTAGGCTGAAATTATGCATCTTTTAGGTGCCTTCTGGTAAAATGGGCAGGAGTGCCTCCAGAAAAATTTTTATTTTATATGCAGAATCTACTGTAGCTCCGTGTGCCAATATTGAATGACATAAATTAATTTACAACTTTGAAACTTGTTCAATTAGGGCTGCATGACTTACAGTATATAATAATAATAATAATAATAATAATACAATCATTTTGACTCACATTGTGATCGCCTACCTTTGCATATTGCAGTTTAAATCACAAATTCTGTACTCGAGTAAATGTAGAGATTCCCATTTTTTGTTTATATTTAGAAAATATTACTGAAGTAAAAGTAGAAGTTCCCCATTTACATGTATACTTGAGGAAAAGTAGGGAAAAAAAGCAGTCACCTTCAAATTTACTGATGTATGTAAAGTACATACTTTTCATAGTAAACCCTCAAACCCCAATCAGCTGATTAAAAGGATATTGGCCAATATTCATCCATCAACTCCAAACGATTTTTAAAAAGTAAACAAAAACATAAATTATTAACAAACTCTACATGAATTCCTTACAATATTAACTGTAATAAATTTCAGCCTTTTGAGATTAAATAATTGTACAGATCCAGATTGAGATCCCGATTTTTATAGGATTAACTGTGTTAAATGAGTTCATATTAAATATATAGGAAAAGCAGATTTTAAAAAACACATAAATTACATATTACATAGTACTGTCCACAGTTAGAGGCAAAGTGGGTACAATTCAGACCAGAACACATTCACTTACCATAAGAAGAAAAATAACAACATGCATGGAGCAGGTTTATGACATTTATGGACAAGTATAAGATAATGAAGTACCTTACCCAGAAATATTCAACCTATATTCAATATCTATAATGTTACATTCATGGGGTAATGTCCGAGTTGTCTGTTTTATTTTTAAAACAAATGACATCATTTGAAATTAACAGCTGAGTCGAGTCACGTTCTCAGAAGGCTGAACTGTGACGTACAGAAACACACACAGATACACTATACAAATATCTAGTCTTATGGTCCATACTAAGCCCATCGTGGGATTATAACAAAAACGCACAACAAATTGCCTTTTCTTATTTAATGTTATTTGAGAACATAAGATGTTCTACCCTCAGCTCATAGTTCATCTGGTATATCTTGTATACTTTTAGCACCACAAGCTTCAGGATCTTGAAGAATGCAACCTGTCAGGCTTTTTAGACTTTTGACTGTGCACACTATTGTAGCCTGGTGCCCAAGAAAAACACCCTGACACGATCAGCTTTTTAAAGTGTGTACGTGCCTGCGAGTATTGTCTCCCTTTTTCCCTTTTACCATCTATAGGTAGAAGCCTGTGCTTAAACCTGTCAGATTTCTACCAGATCCCCCATGTCCCCCCTTATGATGTCATAGAGGGAAGAAACAGAAGTTATTATTTGCCCTCCTCTGAGTTGGTGCCCATGTTAAAGAACTTAATATGTGACCTTTAATTCCCAGTTGTGCTTAGTGATGAAAAGTACTGTAGTGAAAGTGAAAAGAAAATCTGACTTGTGAGACAAAGAACTCCAAATGAATTAAAATAAATAAATAAATAAATAAATTGGTGTGCAAACAGCACTGTTAGGCATGTTAGTGCTGGTAAACAGTTTTAAAGCTTCTTCACACTGTACATTCAGAACCAGCAAACCAGAGATTTATAAGGAACTCAGTATTATAGCTGTGATATTGGACAATGTGGAGAAGCTTTTGTGAGGGTCTGTTTAATACAGCATGCAAGTCGAACAAGCGACACGTCAAACTGAGGCTTTTTACCAGCAAAACGAATTCTAAACAACATGGCGTTGCGATGCTGGAAACAGACCCTGAGAATTATGTGGAAAAACTAGTAGAAAAATTAGTTGCCCACATACCAGTCGGTGGAACAAGTCTTTGACTTTCACCTTAGTGGTGGCAGGAACCTCCATTTCTGCTTTCTGCTCAGTTTTAGCTGCACAAGGAAAGGAAAAAAAAAAAAATGTTATCTTGTGTTTGTGTCCTAAACAAGACAGACATCATTATCATCATCATCTGCTTAGCACTGATAGAACTGATAACGTGCTGCCTTTCTGTACAAACATTCTGAAATAGTGTTTTCATCATACATGTTTAATTTCAAATAATTAGAATTTAATTGTGTAATTGTCTTTAATAATTATTATACATTATTATTATTTATATATTTAATGTTTTATTAAAAATGTCTTTAATAATATCTGAAGGTGTAAAATGTGCTTAAAGGGCCCCTATTATGCCATTTTAAAGGTTGCTAATATTGCTTAATGAGTCTCTTAAAACAGGTTTACATGTATGCAAGGT
>JAQMYL010000023.1:13907652-13921082 GCA_030014365.1 Clarias pachynema | reverse complement strand
TTTATGTTCACATACAGCTACATGACACACTGCATGAAAGATCATATTTGAAAAAGCATAATAGGGGCACTTTAATGAATTATACCATGGTGCGACTAAGTTCTTAATTTTGACTAGAAAAGCAGTTCGTTTTATTTTTATTAATAATTTTTATGTTTCAGAATTTTTGAAAGAGCCTCCAGTGTTTTCCATTTTTAATGGTCAAATTCTAACCAATTAGTCCTTAAATTATTGAATTAATATTCAAGCATAAAATAACTCTTATTGCATCTCTCATCGAACATTAAATAATTAAACATTAAAATTTTTTGCATTGCAATATCAGCTTTATTTCTTTTATATTTAAGTTATACATTTTTATGTATGATATTAATATCATTTTGTATTTTCAGACAAATGTTTTGTATTTGATACCACTTTTCTTTTTTTTTTTTTTTTTTTTTAAATATGAGGGCCGTTCATGTCAAACCAGGACTTATGATTATGCACAATAACAGAACACAGTTATGTGAGTAAAAACTCCCTTTAGTACTCAGTATGACCCCCCCTGTTACACTAATGTGCTCATCAGTAGTCTTTCACTAGTGCTTGGATACCATCAGGGTATCTTTAAAAACTCAGGCATTCTATTTGCTGAATTTTCATGGAAATATCAATCAGTTCTACGCCTTCATTTAGTGTACCGGCTTGACGTCAACACACTTCATAGTTAATGTTTTAAAAACTGCAATAATATAGATAATATATAAATATATAATGTCATATGCCAGTGTAGATTTTTTTTATTTATTATTATATAGCAATGTTTACAGTATGTCCTGATTTATTTATTATATTCACTTAATTATAATTATTTCATTTTAGGACAAACTTACAGATGATGTCTGGTGCCTCCATGTAATCGGTAAACTCATCTTCGTTGTCATTTTGCTCGAATTTTGCAAATGAGCGCTTGTGGCTTGCTTCAAGAATGGTATTGAGCATGTCCAGCTTGCGGAGGTGAGGGCACAGGCTCTGGTTACGAAGTGCGTCCTCTTGGTTTATTATGGCACGCTTCAGGTGAGCCTTACCTATGTGGTGGAGCATGAGGGACAAATGTGAGAAGACATTTGGTCTATACCCATCATTACAGCTGATTACAACTAAATAAAGACATTGGACTGGCTTAATAGTGTAAACACATTGTCTTTTAAACCAAATGCTCTACTCACTATTTAGCAAAGTGCTCATGTGGAAACAGTGAAACCAGATGTTTCATATTGGCACAGAAGGATAAGGTAGTGGTGTGAAGGGTCTCACCTATGTGACGCCGCTCCTGTTTCTTGCGCAGGATCTCGAGGGGAGAGCGTCCATCGGGCATTGTGTCATACACCTGAGAGAGGGCTTTCTCTTGCTTATCTTCATCATCGCTGAGGGTTACTGCTCGCAAATATACAAATGCCACTTTAGTTTTCATACATGCAATCATTTCATGCATCTTTCCTTGTTATTCATTTTCATTTCTCTTATTTTATCAGTACATACACACACCCACACACACGCAACTGAAAGTAATTTCACAATCTACGTCAGCATTCACAATACAAAATATATTTATGCATGAATTTATAGATACAAGATACAGGCATGCAGTTGGCATGGTATAAACATTCCTCAATACAAATGCTCCACACAAAACTAAAAAAAAAAAAAAAGAAAAAAGAAAAAAAAAAAAAAAACACACACTTTGTTCATTCAATGCATCTTGACTGATAACTTCAACCGATGTAAGAAAGAAAATTAGTTTCGGCCTAACCATTTTTAATACGCAAAATAAGAGCCACAAATCCTACAGTAAAACACTTCTGAGACCTGTTTCATGTTAAAGCCACATCGTTTAAGGCATCTGTAACTTTTCAGATCTGCGCGGCCCAGCGGGAGGCTGCCGTTCCTGGCACTCAGAGGGAACTGATGAAAAGCAACTCCCAGAGTCTTTGAAAAAGAATAAAAGTTTAGCTAATAGCCATGAGCGCACTCTCGCTCTTGCTCTCCCCCCACCTTTCTCCTTCTCCTTCTTTCCCTTTTGACTCTTGGCTCATGCTCAGCAGGCTTCAGTAACAGTTTTGTACACTGGCCTGGCCTCATTAAAATCCCTCTGAATGTAAGGTGACTCTGTTAAACTTCGTTACCCCGATTCACTGCTCCCTTGTGGAAAAAAACGAAAGTCCTGAAAACATAAAAATATCCCTTTAAAAGGCTACACTGAGGTTTCAGCCATTCAGTAGATGCCAGGAGTACTGGGAGTTCACTTGAGAACCTCATACGGTAACCTGTCGGCCAAAACGCAGTATTGGTGCTGATTGAATTTGTTTTTAATGTTATACATATAATACAGAAAATGTGTGTACCAAAGAAGCTACTTGTGAAATTTATGCAACATGGAAGTGACTGATCTCTCTTTGGAGAGATGATTTTATACGTGTCTCAAAAATGGTAATTTTTCAGCGTTTACATTTAGGCACTTGGTAGACGCTCTTATTCAGAACGACTTACTTTGAAGTTTCTGTCACTGGATGGAAATTTACACTAGGTTACTAGTTATACTATCTCTCGTCAAACAATAATAATTTAAAATGCTAATTATTTATATTTCTTACACGAATGCCAAAATTGTGTAAGCTTCTAGAAGCACATGACATGTAAAAATAGTTTTTTTGGTAAACGCTTAAAAAGCAAAAAATCTGTAGTGTCCGTAACCATGTCTAACACATGTTGCAATATCTTAACAATTTTGCATTTTAGAATAATACACTTTTTCAGGTTTATGTCTTTTCATGTGAAATCGAAATTGAAGTTTCATCTCAATGAAAATTAAGATCATTGAAAAATTAGAATTTAAAAAAAGTTACAGACACTACATACAGTAAAAGGGCATGAAATTGTATTTAGCAAATGTTTTTTTTTTTAATCTGATAAAAATATAAATGAGTATGCATGTTTATAAAAAAAATATGGCCTGGATTGGGAGATAAGAATTCTGCATACTCCATTTTATAATTACTATATGCACTCATCTATGGACAACGGTTTACATATTCGTCTCCACCGTGCGAACCACGATGTTACCACATCCTGATGAAACTTATCCTCGGCTTCTGGGATGCTTCTCAACTATTGTACACACGTATTTCAAAACTGCATCAACGGCTTATCATGACTTACACTCATGGTCCAGCAGGGAGGTGGAAATGAAGTAATGGGCGAGGCCATGATAGTGATGGGCCTTCACTTGCGCCATGGTGGACCAGAAAAAGGGCACATTGTCTTTAACAGGGGGCTGGATCATGGTCTGGTGGGCCTGTTCATACACTTCTGCAACCTATGAAAATAAATAGATGATCTATAAACAAGTTCTAGAATGAACAGGACAATAACATACAACAATGTTAATGATAACTGTGGCCTCATGAATTATGTCTGTAAAATACATCAGATTCATGATGATAAACTTTTTTTTAATAACTCTCCAGTACAAGTTGTGTGTACATACTGTATGGTTTGACTTAAATCATGCAGTCTTAAAAGCTGTACCTTGGCAGCTTCCTGTGCCATCCTGAGCAGGCTGAAGAACTCGTTACGGATTCCAGGGAGAGTAATCTTTTCAAACACGCACTCTTGAGCCTGAGCCAACATCATCTTTATCAGCATATTCAACATGGCCGGGCTCATATCGTAGCTGGGCGTGTGTGTAAAGGTCTCCTTCAGGTAATTAAGCACACCTATAAAAATCAAGATTAGACATTTATTATACCGGTGGTTTGAAAAGTATTAGAAAAACTGTATAATTATGGAGTTTTTCTATTTGTTATATCGAGATAGATTTCCAACTGTTTCCATCATGAACATATGGCACAAATCTGTTGTTTTTTTCCTACTATATCCTACTAAAAATATTATGATGAGGAAAATTTATATATTTTATGCTACAGTTGACACCAAGCTAACTTTGAACTGAGAAATGTTTCTAGCAATTAGTAACTGAATTATTCCTTCTGAGACTATTGGTCTAAAGTTACTAGGGGAAATTTTTTTTACTGGGTTCAGCTCCAAGTACTTTGTACTAGACTAAAATTTTAAAAAATTGCATTTAAGTTATGTCTGTAACACAGAACGGCAATAACAAGCTTTTTACAATAATTAGGCATATAGGTACATTTACATAGACCCTAACATTTCACTAATAATGAGAATTATGGCCCAATCCAAATAAAACTGCATCCTGCAAGCACCTCGATCAGAACATTCTGACCTGATCAGAATGAATTTTCTATGAGAATGAGAGGGGTGGTGTAAACCTCTGATGATCCATTTAATAGGTAAATATTAGCCATGTTGGAATAAAGAAATTTTTCTACATACATTTAAATACATTTCACTGAAAAGAATGGAAGCCTAACTGAACCTCAAACTTTCTATTAAAATACTATTACATTTCCAGAAGATTTAAAACATCACAGAAGGAAGAACCAAACCACTCTGCACACACAAAACCTAAATAAAAAAAAAACCCTTATATTCTGATCAAATGCTTTAACCATATAATGGCACATCTTATCGGATTACCACCCATGTAAACAGTTCAGCTGGAATCTCTAATCGAAAGGAGTTCAATTAGATTAAAGAAATATTGTCCATATAAACTAAGCTAGTGTACAATGATGTTCACTTAATGAAGAATTCGCACTTCGCTAGCAAGATATTTGGCATCATCAGACAAAATGACTATTTGGATTGGTGCATTTGCTAACCTGGTTTATAATCTTTTAAAATGCTGTTTTTTAAAAATAATTTCTTCATATATATATATAAAAATTATTTAACATTTCCTTACGTGTTTTCCCCAGTAAAATCATATATAAAATTTTATCACATTCCTTTTAATACCTTTTTCTTTTTTTTTTTTTTTTCTTTTTTTTTTTTAATTACCAGAACTTAACCACAGTGACAAACTGACTGGTTTTCCCAGACCACCGCACATTTACTTTGGTTTCTTGTATTGAATACAGAACAACAAGCTCTGTGGGTGGAGGGAATGAGTCAAAAATCATTTGAGTTTATTTTAAACTAACCAGATCCAAAATGTACAAAAGCTAAGGAAGATAAAACAAAAAATAAATCTGTTTTCATAATAACAGCACAGTCTGAGATAGATCAAATTTCCCTGCATGGTCTGTGTGACTCATATCTCTCTCTCTTTATTTGATTTAAGACCTTAAGTCTGTGTACTGGTGTCTTGGCAACCGATGACTTGGTAACTTTAAGTACCTTGTGGTACCTCTGAGAGATTTACACTTAACAGCCTATAGCTGCAGTTCAAGCACTGTGACACAAATGAACTGAAATTACAGGAATTCAATATAGCTAAAAAATAAATAAATAAATAAAAAACTTGTAATACGTAAAAATAGAAAAAACTAACGACGACATAATCCCCTATAAGAAAACATTTCTAAATATCAGCAAAGGCAGATGGAACTCCAATACTGCTGTCCATCATTTTTAACTAATACCGATTCAAGCTGCTGGAACTAACCGGCTGATTTTTGCAAGGTGCTGATGGCGTCCTCTAGGCCAGCCTGTGTGTGTCTGTCGCTGCGTGTGGCGATCTGGGTGTACAGGGCGGCCATGTTGAACAGGATGCTGGCCTTTTCCAAGGATATGTTCTGTTGGCACACTGGTACGCCGGTAAAAGAGTCGTACCTGCACGAGCCAGAAACAAAACACATTTCAGTCTCTGGGTTGCCATGCATAAACACTATTAAAAACCCATCAGACCTGCTGTGCTTCTTCCATTGGCATGTTGAAAGATGACACAAAAACAAAAAAACAAACAAAAAAAAAACATACTTTTAAAACCATATAATAAGGGTACAGCTACAGCACAGGCTGCAGTTAAATGCAATTACAGAACTGGATCTGCTGTTGATAATAGTAGGCACTATACATATTGCCAAGAAAGTCAAGGACGGTCAGTTGAAACATTACTGTACATGCCCTTCAGTAAGTCTGACCCTGAACAGTGAGTGTTATTTCAAAAGTGAATACAAGTCATGTGACCAGCAAAAAAAAAGCCTGAATAATAAAGAGAAAAAAAAGGAATGAAAATGAAATGCTACTTTTACAGTTGAAACTTGGAACACACCATGTGAAGAAGATGCCCAGCTGGCGGTTCGGGGAGGAGAAGCGACTCTCCAGGAGTGAGAGCTGGCTGAAGTAGCTGGCGAGCAGTTCCACTCCTGCGTCATTACGGCTTGGAGTGCGGCATGCCTGCTCAAAACACACACATGTCAGATGCACAGATTCTCGGGTACAGTATTATCCTGTGACGTGTGTTATTTATTAAGAATAAATCATGACTGGGTGTTCTGGAATCGGGAAATAATCGGGAATTGGGAATAATTGGGAAATTGAATTTGATTACTTTCCTTATATGGCGAGTGCTGAATGGTTTTACTTCTTTTATGCTAAAGTGTACATTTTTTTGCAATCGTTATTCCTAAAGCTGAACGGTCTAGGGATGGAAGTCGGTATGCTTTATACATGAAAGACATATTATTCTGACTTATTACCTTTCTGATGTCCATCAGATCATCAATTTCATCCTGAAATCGTGTGCCGTCCTCACTGTAATGCTCAAGGATGAAATCCTGCCAAAATACAAAACATTTTACTGAAACTATTACCAACTAAAAAGGCATTCCCATAAACTATGACACACAGAGCAACACACACCCATCATCCATCACTCTAAATACATAGTAAGTGAGTGCAAAGCCAAATATGACATTTTCACACAACTCTGTGCCATTAGTGTATAAATGATGGGTTACGTTCTAGCCAAAACCGATCAGACTGGGTCTCGAAAAACCACATTAGAAAACGTGAAATCCTGCTTTACAATTGTCATACTGTACATACTTCACACACTTTATATTTCCTAAGAGCATACCTAGCAAGGTTTTGCACACACAAAAAAAAATCTAACCTTGAAAGGTACAGAAAAGTCCACGTCTTTCGTCTCCTTCAGACCCAAAGGAATGAGAGGGATAATGGCTGAATCTCTGTTAAAAAAAAAAAAAAAAAGAAAAAAAAAAAAGATCAAGCGTTTAACAACAGCATAATGACAAGCGAGTCTCAACATCAGCCATGACTATAACGTAGATCATCATCTTCCCTGGTCAGAAGGACAAACATTTAACCGCGACAAGAGAAAACAGTTAAACTTAAATGCAATGCGAGTGCATGACTAAGGTCTATAATCCACAAATGAATAACTACAACAGACTAAAGTTGTAAATTATAAGTAGCCTTTGATTGTGTTTTTTCATTTAATTCAATAGCACTAAAGTTTACTTTCTGATTTGCGTCAAGCAGCTCAATGTAATAAAATCTACCAAAGCTATCTAATAAGCACTGAAATGCTGCGTTAATAATTGTTTCAATGGCATCAATTATAAAAAAACTTTTTCTGCTCCACATTCCAGTCTAGTGGGTTTCAGTATTATAAAAGGATCTATAAAAGAATTTGAAGGAAAAGAAGTAGTTGTGGGGGGCACGGTGGCATAGTGGTTAGCACTGTCAGCTTGTACCTCCAGGTTCACAGTCTGTGTGCATGGAGTTTGCATGTTCTCCCCGTGCTTGGTGGGTTTCCTCTGGGTACTCCGGTTTCCTCCCACTGTCCAAGGACATGCATTGTAGACTAACAGGTGTTCGCAAATTATCGAACTGTGAATAAGCGCGTGATGGTGTGTGGGTGTGTGTGTGCGCATGCTGTGATGGATTGGCACTCCAAGTCTTCTGGAATAGGCGCTAGGCCGTCCGCAACTGTATATACAGGATAAAGCTATATAGATGATAAGTGACTAAGCGAGAAGTAGTTGTGATACTCCTGAAAAATGTGAGTATTTGCTAGCGGTTTCTATTTTTCTTTTGCAAGTTAACCAAATTAATTTAAATTTAAAGGGGTTGAATTGATTCTGAATTGAAAACTGACAGTTTGATTCAACAGAGTCGACGAACAAAACATTGTACAACTTTTAGAAATTAATTAAAAATAAAAAATGTAATGGTCATTAAAATCTTTTTTTTTTTTTTGGGATACAAAGAAATTGATTCATCTGTTCAGCTGTTCTCACTAAACAGACCTAGAGTTAAAAATACACTCTGAGCTGTGTGAGACGCTTGTGCTTTTTAGACCCTGTCCTCTACTGCTGTTTATTTAATCTTATCATCAGGATTAGATACACACTGACTGCAGGTGATAGGGTTTTGTTTGGCTGCTTTATTCAGGATGCATACAGGCTGAAACTGTTCTAGTAAACACGCTTACATGCGCAGACTGTCACAGAAGACAGGAGGCTCTCTTTAAGAAGGGTTTATCCCGAATTAATGACCTTTTGCAAATGGAATGAGAGGCTGAATCTCTTTTCTCTTTCGGTCCTGTCCCAAGGATGCACACGCGCGCACACACACACGCACGTCTCAGCTCATTGCCATGTGACCACTAATTACGCTTTTTGTTTTTCGGTTGTTATTGGAGACGAGGAATCTCTGCAAGAAAGGGACCACTTGAGGACAGACATCTAAGCTCTCTCTCTCTCTCTCTCTCTCTCTCTCCCCCATTCATTACAGGGCAAAACTGTAGCCAAGCTGACAAACTGCAAGGTTATTCTTATGAGGGACAACAACAACAAAATACTATAAACAGATACAGTTTAAAGAGAGCTTAACATAAACCAAGTGCTATATAATGATGGAGTCAACGGAATCCCTCCACGCCTCTGGAAAGGCTTTCCAATATATTTGGGAATGAGGCTGTGGATATGTTCTATTCATTCAGCCACAACAGTCCGGTAAGGAGTCTTGGGGTAAAGTCACTGTTCCAATGGTCTGGGGACATGCCATCTGATTTTATGGATCAGACTTGGGGCACTGGTACAGGTTTGGACCTCTTCACTGAAAATAAGACGCAACTGAAAATTGTGGCAACTGAGGAAAAACCACATGGGAGTCCGGTTGTCCAGATACTTTTGGCAATATATAGTGCATGCATAGGACAAATGCTCATGCACACTCTTACAAGTTATTTGCTTTATCATTGTTTTTATACAACACTGGTTATGTGTTTCCTGTTTCCCAAAAGCATCATGACACCATAATTTTTTTAGCACATAGCAAAATGATCCACTTTTGGAGTGCACAGAGTTTCCCCAAAAGTAGAATTCGGCATTTCTAAGTTGCGCACACCTCCTTCCTAAATGCTGTCATTTTCGGTTGAAAGCATCATATATCCTCATATCACAGCATGGCTTTTCCCACCAATATAAAACCTGATCCGTGTGTACATACTGTAAACCACACCCGAACTCCCGGGACTTGATCGGCAGATCGTTACATTCCAGCGGATCAGAGATCAGCTGTCTCACGCAAACAAACAGGACACCAATAAGATGCCATAATGCACCTTTTTTTTTTTTTTTTTTTTTTACCTGTATGATGTATTTGTAAGTTACAATAAGTGGCTTATTGTTTCAGTGTGCTGAAACCTTGTTCTGAACTTTCTCTGAAACTATGCTGCGCATGATTAAAAGAATAACAAATATACTGTTACATTGTTCCTGAGGCAAAGAGTGTTTCTTGCGTAAGTGCAACATGACCTCTAACTAAGTCTCTTTAATTTTCCTTAAACATAGTCCTTTTTTTTTTTGGATACACATACTGTAAGGTGTGTTTAGGTCTACTTGTCTAACAGGCTCAATAAGACGTGTTTGGCAGCACGTGAACCAGTTTAGCAGGCAGTGAGCAGGGGGAGGCTCCTCGATTAGAATCCTTTAAGTGTGACTGTGTGTTTATGTGTGTGCTTATTATATATTTCTCATCCAGTCATTTCCTTAAATACCAGTCAGGTTTACTGTACTTAATTACGTTTAGAAAAAAAAAAAAAAAAACACACACACAAAGGTTTGGAGTGGGAGTAGGAGTTACATGTACAGAACGTCCCGGGCACGGAGCCGTCCTCCTCTGTCCTGTATTACTGCTGAGTCATCATGGTTCACCACTTTACTCAGCCGCGGCCCAAACACCACTCAGCTAGTGATTCATTTTGATTATTTTATTAATATATATATTACTCTTAAACTCTGGAAAGGTGTTTTTCCTATACATTTTCAATCCATTGGAACACAAACTAGCACTAAAACTTTATAACAGACAGCATTCTGTAAATAGGTCGAAAAAAAGTTATAAAGTTTTGAACACCAGCCTTCTCTTCTGTTTCGGGACTGTTTAATCACTATTATTAGACAGGGCTAGTATTATCCAACATGGTACGTCTGGGGTGTAAACTGTACCATTAAAATAGGTGCTTCTAAAATTCCTCAAATTACACAACATTTATTAACAAACAATTCATTTGTACCTTATAAGATTTTCACATAAATGTTTTATGAAATAATAAAATAATTATTATTTACAATTAATACTTTTTGATTGTGTGTGTGTGTGTGTGTGTGTGTGTGTGTGTGTGTGTGTGTGTGTGTGTGTGTGTGTGTGTGTGTGTGTGTGCGTGTAGGTGTGTGCATGTGTGTACTTACTGTACATTCTGGTAAACCTCCACCGAACTGTTCAGACCTTCCAACTGCTCCATAAGAAGCTGCAGATTGGAATTTACATAACTCAGCTCCAGCATCACCATATCTCGGACTTTATTGTTGACTGTGGCCCTGAGAGAGATGGAGAAAGTGCGAGAGATGGAGAAAGTGCGAGAGAGAGAGAGAGAGAGAGAGAGAGAGAGAGAAAAAGGACATTGCATTTAAGATTCCTGTCATCATTCAAAAGAGTAATATTCCTGGCCATTTTTGTAGTGATGCTCTTAACTGGTCCGACAATTTGTAAATTCAGTCGTTTTCAGGTTAAATCCTGGGTTACCAACCAGATGTGCCGGTGGGATAAGCAAGACATCACTCTACTGCAATATACAGTAGCATTGTTGCTATATTGTTTGCTCCTAGAATGTAGATAGCTTAGCCAAGCAGTACTCGTTCTTTTATAAATGAATCTAATACACAGGCAAGCAAAAAGGTAGACGTGGCTATACTGTCACTAATGTGAAATGAAGGCTAGAAGGTACCAATAAGACTGTAGTTTACTATGGTAAACCACAGTACATACCATAATATACCAACTTGGGATAATACTATGGTAGGCACCAGGAGTAGGTACTATGGCACTTCATTGGGTACCATGGTAGTACTATGGAGTGCACCACAACACATGAACACTATGGTGAATACCATAGAACTTATTGGGTACCAAAGTCCGTTGTGCATACTGTATATTAGATATGTTCATACATTCACATGTAGTACTGTGTTAGCTCTCTGCTACCAAAAAATAATACCATGGTACTCACCAAAAAACTGTTTAATAACCTTTGTAGGGTAAAATGGCACTGCAGAGGTTACTATAGCATGGGACTTGGAAAGATACTACAGTGGTATAAAATTTTGGGAAGTAAAGAAATAAACATGGTACATAAATATGAATCCTTGTTTCATATCACCATGTCATGTACCATCGTACCAACGTATATACGTACTGTACAGTATGTGAAAAGTCTTCTATTCGCACTCTAAAATCTCAGAGAAATCTTGGTGAAAGCGTGTCAAGTTTCGGCAAGAACCTGTATGTCCACAGCAACCCACTATCTCATCTGTATGATTCTTTCCCATGCGGAGATTGCAATGCCGACATTGCTGATAATAAATACTCAGATTTACAATTGTCAGAGGTGCATGAAGCAACGGTATAAAAAAACTGCAAAATAAAAATGGGGTGTGATTGCTACTCAACAATAAAGATGTCATCCAGTTATTTACACCATCTATTGGCCCCAAGCCTGGAGCTCCTGTAATCACAGGTCAATGTTCAATGTAGATAAAAGTCAATGCAAATCGACAAGTAGCTGCTACTGGATACAACTCTGTGTTTTCATCTCTCGTGCACATCTCCTTTCAGGGACGTTGCTTCAGATCAGAGGGAACTTCATGTGTCTTGGCTAATCTCTTCTGACCAAAGGGTCAAAAACTGTAAATTCTTAAGCTAAACAATACCTTATGCATGTGGGTTGGACGGCTTTTCACGATTGACATGACGGACAACCTTGCACTTGTGTTCATCTGTCAAACTTTTTGCAAGTTCCCATGAGCAGCTTGGCGATTTCCAAAGCTCAGCATTAGCAGACAAGCCCTTCTTTCGAGAGAAAAATGTAACCCTATGTATATACAAAGGATTTACAGTAGAGTAAATCCTTTGTCAGTCATTTCTATATTATATAGGGTCGGGTAGATTCATCGATCCATCATTTTGGCAAACCATAATCTTATAATCTATGCTGCTTTAGCCAGTTTAATAAACTTGGGTATTAAGGATGTCTTTGAAAAGGGTTAAAAAAATTTTAATAAAGAAAATAAAGAAAAACAGACATGTAAGGAAATGTAACAGAAAGCACAGCTACTTTTCAGCTGCGACTGAGAAGATTTGCAACATGGCCGACGCGGCAGGTGCACTACACTGTGAGTGCTACGGTCCACTCGAGAGCACACAAGTGATCTGCGGCGGTCATTAGTGCGAGAGCTGGCCAGAATAAGCTAGCGAGTCAGGCTTTTATCTTTGCGGATGTCCCATCGTTTCTACGTAAACAAGACAATAACTGTATTCATCCCGGTCACCCCCTCCTACCTTCAAATTCGGCTTGACGTGGCCTGTTTGCTTTAGATAAGCGTCTCTTTGTTAAGAACGTATTTTAGTCCGACTGACAAATTTAGACTAAGGGTTAAACAGAAAGAAAGAAAGAAAGTGGCTATTTTATTAAAAGTCCACGTGTACACTTGTAGCCCAAAAAAAAAAAAAAAAAAGTTAAATAATAATCTCGGGTTAAACTCTTAATATGTTTTACTCTTACTGTAATGCAAACACATGATTAATACGGGTCTGGAAAAATCTCTATACAAGATGATAAACATTCAGAATAATTATTTTTACAATATATATGCAGCACGGTGGTGTAGTAGTTAGCACTGTCGCCTTGCACCTACAGGGTCCTAGTTCGATTCCCGCCCCGGGTCTGTTGGCAAGGAGTTTGCATGTTTTTCCCGTGCTTGGAGGGTTTCCTCCGGGTTCTCCGGTTTCCTCCCACAGTCCAAAGACATGCAGATTAGTGTGTGAATGAGCGTGTAAGTGTGTACGTGTGCCCTTCGATGGATTGGCAACCCGTCCTGGGAGTACCATGCCTCGTGCAAATAAGTCTCCTGTAATAGGCTCCAGGCCCCCTGTACCCATGTATAAAGGATAAGCCGGTATAGACGATGAGTAAGTGAGATATGGAATATTAT
>JAQMYL010000023.1:13880725-13899030 GCA_030014365.1 Clarias pachynema | reverse complement strand
CTGGAGAAAAAAAAAATTTATCAAATAAAAAAAGCTACAAAAACAGTCAGGCGACTACAGGATAGGTGACGGGTCATGACAGCCAAGTGCTACACTTATCGCTTTTTGTTTGCTTTCCAGCCGAAGCATGAGATATGAAACATTTCATACCCTTCAACGACCCTCCAGAGACATTTCCCATCATGCTTTACACAGTTAACCAGAAAACAAGCTGTTTCAAGCTCAAACAGAAAGACATCTACAAGTTAGCAAGTTTACTTTTTCTAAAAGGTGCTTTGACATGTATTTCAATTGACATTTATTGTGTCAATCAAACCTTGGAGCAGTTCCCCTTTTGTGTGCTTCCTTTAAGCAGGTGAGAACACCGCAAACACGTCCAGGGAATCTGAGCAAAGTGGTGTACGTCCGATTTCAACTATAGCGTGGTTTCGTTTAACTGAGAAAGAGATTTGACTTTCTGAATCGGAAACGACTTTGCTAGATATTTTTAATTTGTAGAAGCCGCTACAGTGTACTGAGCTTTGAGGTGCAAACCGAGCCGAATGATAGTGAGCTGTAGATATGATGAACCTCAATATGATCTGGTACAATTATTATTATTACTATTGTTATTATTATTACTACTATTGTTATTATTATTATTAATAATAATTTATTTTGCGCTGACTGTACACTCCAAATTCTACACATAAAAATGTTTTTTTATGTCATCTCATTATACCCAATTGACTGAAGGAGTTTCACAAGTACATTTTCAGCAATACATGACCCTTCAACTGATATTTTTTACATTTAGTTTCTGAAATAATGTGCAATATGAAATCAAACTGAATAGCAACTGAACTGAACTTTTTGCTCTGATTTTGCTTAGGAAACACATGCTGAAAAATAAGAAAGCATGCTTAAGGGAAGCAAACGTACAGAGCGACTTACTGTACATGAGTGGTTTGATGTTTCCATCATTAAATATATCCTTTACAGTATACCTGTTTACTAGGTTACTAACTAGAACTACCATCAGTCAAACACTGGTGCGAAGGAGACGTTAACCCAAATACCTAAGAAACAGATAGGTATTTAGACATCACTTAAAGATTGCAGTGACACGGCTGTACGAACATCTAGAGGAAGTTCATTCCACCACCTAGGAGCAAGAAAATGAAAACAATGTATATGCGTGCCTTTCTCGATCCTTGAGAGATATATAATGGTGATGCCAAAATAAAAATATCAAAAACAAACCATCAAAGCAGGCAAGTCCCATCTCATCAGTTCATTAATTAGCCAAAGCTCAAAACTACTGTACACACAAGCCTACAAAAAAAAAGAAAAAAAAAACAAAACTTTTATACAAATGTGTTTTACGCTAAACAAACCTCTCGATATACATTAAAAAAAAAAAAAAAAATCCTTATGGGAAGGATAGTCACTGTGGCCGAAAGTGGCCCAGGAGATTCCAACCCGGAATGTTTTAGCCAACGTGCCATAAATTCACCATCTTTTCACAGACGTTTCTAACTGCAATGAGTTTGTGGATCACTACGGAAAATGTGCCTCAAGCAATTATCAGCTGAGTGAATTGTATCAAGAGACCAATAACAAAAGCCAAACAATAGGTTCTCTCAATACACAGGAACTATTGCATTATACATTCATTTTAAGGGTAATTTCAGCTTCTGATGCATGCAATGCATTAAAAAAAAATTTTAAAAAGAGGAAGAGAGACACAGCCTGTACATCTATTGCTCTCGCTCTCTAGCTCACATGCTGATCATTTACTGCTCGGGCTGGAACACTGAGACGGAGCAGGGTTATTTTACAATTATACAACTCTTCCCAGCCTTGACAGAAGCCGAAACATCTGCGCTACATTAGTGTGTATGTGGTTTGGCTGCACGCTGGTTTTGGCTAGTTGCGACGTCAACAGAGGAAAGACAAGTAGAACGTGCCGAATTTGCGATTCCTACTCTTCGGCCACAGAGACAGCTGGAGCAACGATTCAAACCCAATTCCCCTATCGGCTACATTTCCTATTATCTAATTTCTTCCACACTTCTTGACTTATCTTTTATTATCTTAAAACTTTCACACTCAATACAAATAATCTATTCGTCAATGAGTATTTTGTCACAGCACAATAGCTACTAAACCAAAGCACCTTACAGTACATACTATCCTGAAACCATCGTCACCCTCTCATGTATACTAGACCAAAACCAACCATCAATTTCCATTTCTTTGTGTTTTAACACCTTTCACTCACTCTTTAACAACCACAGATTGGAAGCAATGGACTGATCAAAAACAGACTTTAGCTACTAACTTTTGCACCAACAAACCACATCCCCATATTCTCTAACGAGAAAAAATAAACAGGCTTATGTACGTTTCTGAAACTAATGAGCATCATGCGCAATACCACAACAATGTTAACCATCCCAAAATCAAGACTCTGCACTTTTTTTCTATCTGGCTAAAATCTTGAGTTCATGCAGGACGTGTATGAATTACTCTGATCACCATTCAGTCTTTATCTACTGGCCTAAAACATCCTGCCACTCCGTGTCACTTATTTGATTAAAAACAATCTCAAAAGATTATCTAACCACTCAGGAGATGGGACAAAGTTATCAAACTGCAAGTTTACTTCATCTTCATGCTTATGATGAATTATTGTGATTTACAAGTTTCCTTTGTTTTTTTTCTTCACTCTTCCGTTCATACTCTGTAACCCGGTCCGTGGTTGCAATGGATTCAAAGCCGGTCACTTAAACACTGGCCATGGGACAGGAATACACCCGCATGCCATGAGTCAGTTCTTTGCATGAGTCACTATGTGTCACTTTTTAAATCAAACATATTCATCTTAATACTGTCAATCTCAAAACCAACACTTGTTGTATAATGGAGTGTTTACGCACCTTCTTAATTTCCCAAATATTATTTAACCATTAATCTGACTAGCATTACCTGCTAAAATTGCACTAAAAAATGTATTCCTAGAAGGGTCTCTCAACAGCTGGGGTTATTCATATTGTTGTGCCAGATCAAACTGTAGTGTATTCTAATGTAACCAATCACACCATCTCTTGTATCAGGCAGGTATCAATTAAAGTTTGACAACATAGATATACGGCAATTTTTGAAACATGGAAACAGCCAGCTTCCTCCTGTTGATGCCATGAAAAAATACTCGAACACATTTTTTTTTACCAGTATATAATGAGTTGCCTTAAATTGATTGCATAATTTATAGTTTTACCACTATAGGCCTGTGGATGATTGGCTTTTTCGGTTTCTTGACATTTTAGGTTTCTGAAGGAATTCTACATGTGGGATTTGTGTCCAAAAGGAAAGATCGTGTAGTGCAGAAGTTTACATAAAAACTTCCTCAAATGCTTGATGGAAATTTGGTGGAGTGTAAGCTGTCAGAGTCTTGCTGACAGCTCCAAGTGCATAATTTACAAAGAGAAAGAAAAAAAAAGGAGATAACTAAAAGGAAAACAAAAATAACTCAGCATGACTGATACACTCAAGTGCATTCAGTTTGAGAACTAAATTAGTTGATTATATTCCATTTCCAGTGCAATGGCTTCCCATTACAGTCTGTTGCTGATCATGATCATGGTCAGTTTATGTGAGACATTGATGTTACACCCTTCAATCTCAAACTTCAAACTTTAGCCTCTGGCTACGATACTCTTTACTGCCTTCAGGAAGAAGAGGACAAAACAGAAGGGCAGATACAGTTCACGAGCAAAGCAGTGCTTCCACAGAGACAAAAGACTCTTTTCAGCACTTGGATACACATGCGGGGAGACAAAAAAGAAAACACCACACGGATGAATGAGCAAATATGTGGCCACACAGGTTCCACCGCTCTGCTCGGACCAGCTAAACTAACACACAATACGTCATGTTTTTACATAATTACAGTTTGCAATTAACACATAAACCTACTTATACCATGAGTGTAATTATTTAAGGTAGGACCAGGGATTCGTAACGCTTGAATTCCAAACCACGTTTTTGTATCTCAAAATCTATCTTTCGTGGGAAGAACGCAGGAATGGAAAGACTTTAAAGAAATGCGTCCTGGGTATAAATGTCTCAAAGGAATTCATAAGCCATAACTCTATGTCCAGGAAGTTATTTTGTTCACCTCTTCTTCATTCTCAGCTACATTATTCGCACTTAACAGGTCACAGCTTTTCCTAATAACAAGTCTTGTTATTCAATTTATGCATTTTATTTTTATCTGTTTTTAGAATAACAAGACGAATCTTGTTATTCAATTTATGCATTTTTTAAATCTGTTTTCAGGTAAAAACCTGACAAAGTAAAAGAAAAAAGATAAAACATCCATTCTTCGAGTTTCTTCTGAGATGTGTGTGTTTCTTAAACACAGCAGATCATACGGTACAGTTCAATTTCAGGTAATGAAAAGATGTTAAAAAGATCAAATAAAACTGAACATTTGATTGGCATTTTTAAATGGAAGAACCGTATTTGGAAAGGATTCTTTTTTTGTTGTTGTTCTTTTGATATCAAAGCGTTTGATTGAGCGCTACAAAGAATGATACAGTTTTATTGATAAACACTGTGGTTTAAACAAAAACAAACAAACAAAAAAAGTATCATGTTCGATTTCTTTTAAAGACACTGAGAGAATGCAAAGAAGTAATGAGGAAATCATGATGTAACTGTGCAGACAGCTGGTCTAGGTGAGTGACCAGGCTGTAGCATTAACACGGGTTATTTATGAGACGCCGAAACTCTTCTCTCTCTCTCTCTCTCTCACCTTTCTGAAGTAGTCGTTCTCTCCCACTCCGTTGCTCTTGCATCCGTTCGGTAATATCGCGTCCGTCATTTCCGAAATTCCAACCTCAGCACCTGGCTTCGATTAAAACTCAGAAAATGGGAAGCTTTCTTTAGTTTGTTTGTTTTTCACCAGGGAATCAACAGAAGCGCGTTTAAACAGGCGGCGGTCGAATCACGGCTCGTGTCCTTCTTCCTCTTTCCACGCTCGCGCTCGGGTCGGTATGGTGCTGTGTGTGATTATGAGTGAGTGTGTGCGTGTGTGGGAGTGGTAGGGGGGAACGCCCCGCCCCCTCAGTGTGACGTAGGCGCACGCTTGTGCTCACCTGCGCCTCTGTCTGGCATAAAACACGGACCTTCTCCATGAGGCACTCTGGGACAAACAGGGTTACAAAGTCCAGTGCAGCTCTGACATCATGCTTTTATTGACGAATAAACACACACACACACACACACGTGTATATATACATATATAATTTTAAAATATATATATATATATATATATATATATATATACCCCAATCTTCTATACCACTTGTCCTTTACAGGGTTGCTGGGGGCCTGGAGCCTTTCCCAATATACTTTGAGCACAAGGTGGGGTAAACCCTGGATGGGGTGCCAATCCATCGCAGGACACACACATACACACACAAACAAAACACCTACTGAAATTTTGGGAACACCAATTACCCTCATCTGCATGTCTTTAGGCTGTAGGAGGAAACCAGAGTACACAAAGGAAACCTACAGGTTCCTCCGCTCAGCCCCGGACCAGCTAAACTAACACACAGCATGTCATGTTTTTACATTATTACAGTTTGCAATTAATACATAAACATACTTATACCATGAGTGCTATTTCAGTATAATTATTTAAGGCAGGACCAAGGATTCATAATGATTAAATTCCATACTGAGTCTCGTATCTCATACAAAGACAAAACCTTTTTTTGATTGACACCTCTGCCCTCACCTGCGCCGCTGTCTGACATGAAACACGCACCCTTTTCCATGTTGCACTCTGGGCAAACTCCTACTGAAGTACAGTACTCTGACACCATGCTGTTACTGATGAATAAACACACAGATATATGAAAACAGCTAATTTTGGGAACACCATGAGGGGACATGTCCTTGGACTGTGGAAGGAAATTGCAATCCAAAGGAAACGCACCAAGCACAGGGAGAGCATGCAAAGTCCATGCACACAGACTGTGGGGATCAAACCATGATCGTGCAAGGCAAAAGTGCTAACCACTACACCACCATGCTACTGCATTTAATCCATCCATAAATCTAGGAACCTGTGTGTTCCAATTAGGGACTGTGGTGACCAATGGTTATTACCATTGTATTTATTTCTATTTTTACGACATGGTACGACCACCGGTCAACATTCACACATGCATTCACAAACTACGGGTAATTTTGGGAATGCCAGTTAACTTAATCCGCATATCTTTGGAATGTGGGTTGTAACTTAGGTACCCAAAGGAAACCCACCATGCATGGGGAGAACATGCAAACTCCATGCACAAAGACCTGAGGCGGGAATCAAACCCTCGATCCTGGAGGTGCGAAGTCACTATTACACCACAGTGCCAACATATTTAATACTGTATCAAAATTAATTAGAAATAAATCCACAAATGACATGTACACATCATCAGTGTTTGCTGTGCTTGACCTTAGTGAATTATTATTATTTTTTTAATTCATAAAGATCATAACATTCTTCTAGATAGATTAGAAAATGTTGTAGGAGTTCTGACTCCTTTGTGCATACTTGTTCCAGAAGGGTCTGTTCTGGGCTCACAGTTGATTCACTTCCGACAAGACAGAAGTACTTGTACTAGAACCAAAGGCAGCTTCAGCTACAAGCTTTTTGATTACATAGTAACTCTGGATGGTCTTTCCGGTTCATCCTGTGCAGCAGTAAAAGACCTTGGTATGAGCACAGACTACAGTCTCTCTTTTGAAGCTTATGCAGATAATATTACCAGGATAACCTTTTTTTCATCTCAGAAATATTGCTATGAAAAGGAATATGTGACTACATGATGTAGAAAACATAATTCATGCTGTTCTTACCTCTGTGTTGGATTACCAGAAAATATAGGGACATCACTCTTATCCTAGCAAAACTATATTGGCTCCCAGTAAAAAAAAAAAAAATTGCTATTCCAACTTTTGATCTTTTATGATTTGCCAGGTCTGTGTTAATCTAAAGTGTATGTTACTCGTTAATACCTCATAAAAGAAGGCTACAGCAGGGGGCAGAGCTTCCTCTTACAAAGCCTCAAAGTTATGGAACAGACTTTCAATTAGGGTCTGGGACTCTTAGGGTTTAAATCAAATTTAATTTGTCACATACACAGCCATACATAGTATGATATGCAGTGAAATACTTGTATGACCGCCTGTGAACTAAACATTAAAAAAGAAAAAAAGGAAAAGAAAATATAATATTCAAGAGAAAAATTATACAAGAAGAAAATATTCATAAAAAAGGAGACAATTTATACAAATATAGAAAACATTAGCTGTAAAATGTACAATATGTACAGTAATATGAATAGAATTGAAATAGAATTGGAAATGGAAGTGTACCAGATATTAAGTTCATCAAGGATAAGTTATAGCTGAGTGCAGTATTGAGTATTGTCATACAATACTTCATACAGTCATACTTCAATTGTCATACAGTCAAGTTTGAAACCCTATTTGTTAAGTCAACACTTAATAATAATAATAATAATAATAATAATAATAATAAAAATAATAGTTTTTCTTAAGTAAAGCATAGAACTTGAGGACTCATTGAGTATTTTGGTAAACTGCAACCTTTGGATACTGTCCCCACCCCTCATCAACCACCCCCACACTCACACCTTCACTCAGGTCTGCTGGTGGTGAATCATGTGTGTGTTATCTTCTAGGTCTCCTTTTTAGACACAGCTTGTCTTATCAGAGTCCCTGCACATGATGTACATTTTTGCAAACCATTACAGTACTAGAGCATATGTAACTACAGTAGGTTACCTTACAGTATGTTGGGTTACACATGTGACTCCTGAGATATGAGTAATCCTGACTCCTTCTGCTTTCCAGACCTTCCTGATCCATTCTGATGGCTCTACTACTGTTTGGCTCTCATTCACCCAAAATTGAGTCTCTGCTGCTGGTCCTCGGTGGATAGTTTGAAGATCACCTTGATATGACTGTCAATGAACACTCTAAATATTACTGTAAATTTTCTTTTTGCAAAGCCATAAGACAGCAAATGAAAGAATAAAAAACATATTTAAAATTAAATTGATGATAAAACTTATTTCCCTTTTGTACTGTACTTTGCACTACTTGACTTATGGTATACAATATAGAAACTGAATTATTTATAATCACACTCTCAGAGGTCACTCAGATGAAGATGAGTCTAGTTCCTCATCTTGTCATCAGAGGAAGTTCTTCCTTGCCACATTTGACTCTGGTTTGCTAATTGGGAATGAAATACAATGTCCATAACTATAAGCACTATACAAAAAAAAAAATGTATCCACTTGACATAAATTGAATAGGAGAGAACAGCTAATTTCTCACTTTTATAATAAGTCTTCAATCCAGTCTAGGACACAATATTTAAGTATTTTTTAGTTTAAGTGACATTTAATCATTAAACTATGCAAATTATGCCATGACCATACATTGTTGCGTCCATAAAGCAGCATGTGATTCATAATATATTATTAATTAATACTTGTATTCTGAATATGTTAATAAAAAAAAGACATGTATAAGGTCAATTTTGAAAAGGTTTTACAAATTGGAAAAGTTCGAATTTATTTTCTCATTGACATATTTCAATACATAATTTAGTCTTCAATAAATGGTAACAATTAATATTAATATTATAAGATATAAGATTAATATTGATTAATATAAGATTAATATTGATTAAATATACACAATGCCCACTTAAATTCCCATTTGTTTATGTTTAGAATTAGCCTGGTACAGTATACTGTCTGCATACCATACATGAATGAAAACAATAGCATTTATCTTTAATATTTAATATTTAATATTTATTTATCTTTATTTTTATCTCCATGACTCCATGACCACACATTGCATATTCTGCAAATACAGTTTATTTATACAGTTCTTACATTTTATCTCCTTACATTTTTATATACTTTACATATTTCTATTTCTATTTGTAACAAAATTATAGATTTTATATCTAGATTTAATATTTTTTTATTTTTTTATTCTTTCCAATTAGCATTCTGCCTCCTTACTTCCCTTTTCCTTTTGTTGTGTAAAATTTCACTGCGTATCATACTGTGTATGGTTGTGTATGTGACAAATAAAAATTTAAATTTGAACACAATATATAATTCAAGTACATGATGTCTGAGCATTACCTCTTTAGCAATTACACTCCATACTGATATCGGTAATTTGCAAATAAAACACACGTGATGATATCACCACCTAGTGGTACTGCTAATTGTAGGAATTACTTTTTTGGTTTTTCATTTCACTGAAATTAATATACAATGCCAATCCCAAGCCCGGATAAAAGGGGAGGGTTGCATCAGGAAGGGCATCCAGCGTAAAAAAAATAATAAAATAAAATAAAAATTGTTGTACAGACCGGGTAGTCTGCTGTGTTGACCTCTATATGGGAGCAGCCGAAAGACTTTTGTCATTTGGTTTTTGTGGTAATTTATTCTATTGCAATATTATATCCTTTAAATATAGCTTTGTGACAGGGATTTTGCTTCACTTTGCTTTGTGCTAACACTCAGGGCCATCACCAGGAGAAAAGTTTTAACAAAGGTCCACATTGCAGAAATGTACCATAGTAAACCTTTCATAATGCCAATCACGTCAGTTGATTTTTAAAAAAATCTGTCACTTATTCATATAAACCCTTACTGAAAAAAAAATATCTGGCAATATATTGTAAAATATAATGCAATATGTTAAATAATACATTTCCATATATAGGAGACTAGTGCTTATATTTATTAAGATATTGCAAAATATGAATGAATGAATGAACCATGTATGGATATATATATATTGCAAGGAAGACAAAAAACATTACATTTATACTTAAAATTGTTTTTTGAAACATTATTAAAATTTTATACGTTTAAGAATTATACACACACTTTTACTTTGTCAGTGTGCTCTGATTAATGCTTATAAAGTCCATTAACATATAAGCATATTGTAAAAAAATATATAAAGAAATTGATGTATTCAAATTCAATATATTATGAAGTATATTGTTGAATACAGAATTACTTACATTAAGATATACATTTGAATATATTTTAATATATTTCTCAATACATGAAAAGCAATTCCTTATGTATTTTTCAATATATTGTAACATATATATTATTCTGTATATTGTGAATATATTTTTGATTTTTTTGTTGTTGTTAATTATTAGTTAGTATCAGTTAGTGTAGCAACGAGGAATATTATTATTATAAAATCTTTTCAATTAACCAGTAGATCAGAACATTAAATCATTTAATATATTGACAATTAATATATACAGAAATATATTTTCTTTGCGTAAGGGAACTGCTCTGACCCTTATTGAGACTGTTTTGTTTTTATTTACAAGACAGTTTATGTTACTATTGATTCATATTAAACCGACTTCATATTAAAGCATCTTCTTTACCTACACTTCCTGGTCCCCACATCAGAAGAGTCAAATTACATTGAAAACAATTAAGAAGATTTTAAATCACTAGAAATGAGTTAAGAACTGTCAGAGAGATTATTAACCTGTAAGGACTGTGCTGAACCTTCAACTTCATGGAAGAAGTGTGATCAAAAATCATGAATGGAGATCACTTAAACGCTTAATAAAAATGCATGGTAAAAAAAAAAGTAACAACAGAAAGCACCATCAGCTTGTGATCAGCATGTTTAATAGTGAAAGTACAAGCATTTCCACATGAACAATGTGACGAGAACTCATAGGATTGGGACTAAACAGCTGTGTGGCCTTTAGAAAGGCACTTGTTAGTGAGGCTACTCGGGAAAAAAAACACTTAGATTTGCTAGGGGGCATAAAGATAGGACTTTGGAGAATGGGAAAAAGGTGTGATGAGTCCAGAGTTACCCTATTTCATAGTGGAATAATGGACGTGTCAGGGTACGAAGTGAAGGTATGCACCCATCATGCATAGTGGCCACTGTACAAGCCTCTGGAGGTAGGGTTATTATCTGTGGTTGCTTTACTTGGTTAGGTCTCGGCTCAGCAACATTATGTAGCAATAAAATGGAGTCAGCTGACGACCTGAATGTTTTGTATGACCAGGTTATCACATCTATGGAGTTCTTCCTTGATTCAAGTTGGGAATTTTGTAAGTAAGCCATGGCATGGTGGCGTAGTGGTGGTGTAGGGTTCGATTCCTTCGGGTCTGTTTGCATGGAGTTTGCATGTTCTCCCTGTACTTTGTGGGTTTCTTCCAGGTACTCCAGTTTCCTCCCACAGTGCAAAGACTTGCAGATTAGGTTAATTGGTGTTCCCAAATTGCCCTGCGTACCAGTGCGTAGTGTGGGAATGCGCATGTGCGTGTTTGCATGTGCGTCCTGTAATGGATTGGCACCAGGATAGGAATGGATAGGCTCCAGGGCCCCCGCGACCCTGTATACAGGTTAAAACGGTATAGATGATGAGTAAAAGTGCGTGTAAGTAGGCCATAACTTCCAAAAATATTGATTGAAAGAACAATACCGCTTCTTTTCCTGAAGCACCAGGTTTCTGTAAAACTATAAACAAAAATAATTAAAAAACACCTGAAACTACTAAGCCTCAGATCTCACTGTGGTCATAGATTGATTGTTGTGTCCATGACTGCACCTAATTAAAAAGAAAATTCTAGCTCTTTAGCATCACTTTGCTGATTGGATTGGAATTGGATGGAGCATTGTAAACATAATTTTTATTAAAAAATCTTGGATGCTAAATAGATCATTCACCTTTGTGACCTTTCATCATCCTTTCGTCAATACAGTAACACAGAAAACCATGAAATGGGCGTAATCAACAGTTGCTTAGTAACGGGCGAAACTGATGATCTAAAGACAGATCTAGGTGTGTGTGTGTGGGGTGAGTCAGGTTTGACTTGAACTGAATCATCTGTGCCTTTCATAATCATACTGAAATACACTGAATAGAAAAACATATACGTATGTATGTATGAATTTGTGGAGGTCCACAAGTCAGCCATTAAAGACATATGCTGCTTCGGAGGGGACCAAAAAAATCTACAATTTCATTGGACCACCTTGTTATTGTTTCGACATCTTGCAAGCAATGATCTATCCAGAGTTACATCAATCTTTGGCCAAATTGTTGAATTGGTGTATTGTATTGTCAAAGGTTACCCGCGGCTCATGCTGCTCAAATGTTTCGACAGCCTTTGCTTCTGCTTATTGTATACACCATCAGTGTAGACACTCTACGCTGTACCCGTTTTCATCACTGCCTACTGTTACATTCGGTGAGGAACGCCTGTGACGTGATTGCAGTGTACATAAAAGTTAATTTGCGGATTTACATCTGTGACACGCCCACCTTATGACATAAAACAGGACAATCTTCACCTGAGACACGCCCACAGTATAACAAAATGCTTAAAATTGCAGATGATTACCGTTGTCAACACCGGTCAGCCACCGCCCACTGGGCAAACACCACCTGCCGTCTGCCACCCAAACTGATGATGACTACTGCTCAATTGGTAAGGAACACGTCTTTGCCATACCTGTGACGAAATTACCTGTGCAAACACACAAAAACCAAGCCACAAACAGAATTTATGTTCTCTACCAATGTGAAGCCTAAGATTAGACCATCCATCCATCTAGGAACCTCTGTAGTCCAACTAAGGACTGTGGAGGCCAATGTTGACCATTGTATTTATTCCCATTTGTATGACCGTGGTCGGACCTCTGGTCAATACTCACACGCACATTCACAAACATCGGGCAATTTAGAAACACCAATTAGCCTAATCTGCATGTTTTTTGATTGTAGGACAAAACCAGAGAACCTGGAGTAAACCCACCAAGCACGGGGAAAACATACAAACTCCATGCACACAGACACGACGCAGAGAAAAAAAACCAGAACCCGGAAGTACAAGACGACAGTGGGAGCCGCTACGCCACCATGCCAACAGTCTCACTGACAAGTGATTTCATTTATTTTATTTGGACACCCAGCTTTTAAATCACAAATTCTTGTTGCATTGTGCATGTGGAAATGCTCTTACATTCACTATTCAACATCTCTGTTCACATACTGTACAGTATATTATCGTCTCCCTACAACATTTCCCCTTGCAAAGTTGAAGGTTCAGCACTGACCTAAAGTTTATTTAATATGGTGGACAGCTCCTAACCCAGTTCTACACATTGCTTGTTTCAGGCCAAGTTAACCTTTCGAAAACTCATCTTTTCCATGACTATGGGGATGTCTGGTAGCATGGTTGTTTAAAAAGTGAGAATCTGGTCGTCTCACTGCATCAGGTAGGGGTAAAGGAAGTGCTGCCAATTGTAACATATTAATCAGTGCAGCGGTAATTATTCTATCAAAGACTCTTAATTATTTGCTTATTTAAATCAATTTTTTTAAATCTTTTTTTTTATACTCACAGTGTACTGTACATTTGGAAATATTTGGCACCATCTAGTGTTTTAGTATTCAGAATGTCAGAATACTAAATTGTTTGGGGGGGTTTATTAAATTTTTTCCCCTTTTAAATGAACTACTTAAAACCCAAACATAATGTCTAACTGATATAATGTAAAGAAATGTACAAAGGAGTTTGTAATTTGAACAAGGTAGTTAGGAGAGCTGGTTCTGTGTTGGCTTTAAGCTTAATTTTCTGGAGCTGGTGCTTGAAAGGAGGACGTTGAAAAAAATGCTGTCCATCATGCCCAGCACCAGTCACCCATCTACCTACCTACCTACCTACCTACCTACCTCATTTAACCTGCTATGTTTACTGTGACAGAATGAGCAGAAAAATATGATGTGCGTCCTTAAAGCTGAGAACATTAACTCGAGCAAGAATGCACTTCGCCCATTTCTTGTTATGGCACCTACACCTCTTTCTCTTTAATGTTTAGACTAGCATAGGAGATAATGATAACCACTTTTGTATAAAGGAGGCTGTGAGAAAACAAGAAGTACCTCTCTCTTATAGACACTATGTGAGTGTGTGAGACGTCCTGTGCAGAAATAAACTTTTGCTTTTGCATATCCAGATCATCTCTTGTCTTGTGACTGTTTTATTAAATTTCCACCACAATCTTTGGCACCCCAGATGGGACCCCGTGATTGAGACGACGGGAGATTTCAGGGAGGTGCAGTGCATGGCACCTTGAAAGCTTTATTTCATCTGAAACACAGAATTGGGTTCTGATGTGACAGGACCTGGACTCACCGTCCAAAACTGGGGTCGACTCAATTCAATTCAGTAAGTAATTGACATTATTCTGTGAATGGCACTGAGTAAGTGACATCCTTTGGTAGGTATAATTTACAGATGTTTGTAAATTGTTATGAAAGAACAATGGGTAACTGTAACATCAAAAAATATATGTTACATAATTATTGACCTTTGTCCTTAAGACAAATTGAAAATACAGTAAGTAGAAGTTTGCATGAACTGTCATGTAGAGGTTTGGAACTCCTGTTAAAGACATTTCTTAGGATTTGCAACAGCATGTCTGGAACTGCTGAGTAAGTGAACTTAATTGAACTCTTCGGGCGTTTGATTTTGTAGCACGATTTTTGGCAAGGGTTTTTTTTGAGAAAAAAACAGACTTTGAGCTGACAAGCTCATCATAAGTCCAGGGACTTCCCTCCAGAGGGAAAAGCAAGTCAATGGCAGTTCTTGCAAAAGCCTCGTTTAAATGCAAAACAAGGAAATAGGAAAATCGGAAAAAAGCCAGACTCATCCTTTTGCAAATGGTCAGTAAATAGGCTAAAGCCCCAGCAGGACGAGAGCGTGGAGGATGAGGAGGGCTTTATTTGTGGCAAAACCCATCACTAGAAGAGAGACTTCCCAGAGATGGGGAAACAGCAGAGGAGGATTTCACTGGGGAGACTGACAGGGTGGTGAAACTGTGGAGGACAATCCAGAAGGGTTGGGTGAGTCACAATTTCCTATGCTTTGCAATGAAAAACAATGCTTGAGCTAACTCCACATTCTGATACTGATATAGGAAAATTGTTGATGCCAGTGAAATGTGAGACTGAGGCTGTACATTTATTGAGAAGGGACTTAATGTGTAAATTGTGGCTTGTCCTTGTTAGCAGACCAAAAGGCTTGAAGGTCCAATTGAACAATCCTGATGAAATTCAATGTCTGAAATATGATCCACAACAACTTTTGTATGTCAACGAGTGGCAACTGTGCACTACTACTATAAATGCAGTAAATCAGAAACTCAGAGCACACACTCTTACTAACCCTTTAAACATGCATCCTGATCTACACTGCATGGCACACATACACACCTGAGACACCTGATAAAGAATATAAAGAAGAATGGTTAAGGAGGTTGGAAAAGACTCATTTGGGAACAGAACTATTGTGTTGCAGAGGTACATTTATCTAGAGTGAATGCTAGAAAAGAAAAAAAAAGGACTTGGGTGCCAGAGGCTATTGTGATTGGAAAGTCACGTTTGACCACACTGAGTTACAATAAAAACCCAGGATGCCCAGGATCCTGATCTGAAGGAAACACACTTGCAGAATCCAAACATGACATCTGCGGTTCCAAGGAAGTTCACAAGAGGATGTGAAGATGAAATGTAAAATCATTGCACATATCTGTCCTCTGCTTTGTATTTGGTCCATAAACAGATGAAAGATGCCCTGTCAGAGCCCAAGCAGATGGACCTGCACAACCTAAAACCCGGGGACTCGATCGTGGTGAAAGACTTTAGGGGGAAATGCTGGAGAGCTAAAAAGAGGCTGAGCCCATTCCAGATTTTCTCCACTGACCCGGGTCTCACCCACCTGCTACGGCACAACATAAAAACGCCGCCCGTCCAACAAAGACCATACCGAGTCCCGGAGGCTCGTCGCCATGTCATCGAAGTGGAAGTAGATAATATGCTTTGTAACAGCATAATAGAGGAGTCGACTAGCCCCAGGTCCAGCCCCATAGTAACAGTACCTAAAATATATTAAATATAAAATATACTTTATTAAGAGAATAAAGCAGACGCCGTCCGTAAGGACCCGCAGCCAACATCCAAAAAACAGGTACGTGCCTTTTTATGGCTATCTAGTTATTACCGACAGTTTGTTTCTCCTTCTCAATCAAACACAGGGCGGGGTACAACATGGAAATGCAGATGGACTGTCCAGGTCATGTCCAATTCCTCCCCGTCACTAGGGGCTCCCACATTAAGGCTACTACTAGCACTCAGTCGGGAGGGCCGAAGACTATCATGTGTTTCCTCCTAACCACGTGAAGCCAGCCAACCGCATCTTTTCGAACTGCTTGCTCACGCACCGTGGGGGCGGCGTAACACACTAGGAGGACAGCGCTATCCGCTTCTTCCACGTGCGTGAGCTCACAGACACCCCTGATTGGCTGTAGAGCCGTGATTAATGTGGGAGCACTAAGTACCTCTCATCCCTCCCCTCTGAGAGAACTCGACTAATCAGCTCTCTCTAGACCTCCGGCTGTGAGAGGTTACAGCATCACCCTGGAACTGAACCAGCGATCTCCGGATGATAGGGCGAGCACTTTACCACTGCGCCACTTGGAGGCCCACAACTGGGAAGATTTTTTATTTTTTTGGGTGATAATTACTCCAAGTATTGAAGAAACAGATGCGTCTTGAGTAGTCGTTTAAAGATAGTCAAAGACTCAGCTGAATGGACATCTAGAGGAAGTTCCATGTTGGGCGCCACTGTAACAAACCTGCTACTATTATTAAAACAATAACTAGCCGTTTGAGACCAGCAGCTTCGAGGAGTGAGAATACCTGTCAGAGATGGTTAAGGTGAGAAATGGTATCCTTTGAGTAGACAACAATGTCATCTATATAGACAAAACAACACTTTCCTATAGCTTCTGCTAAAACAGAGGTCATGAGTCTCTGAAAAGTTGTCCTGCGTTCTTTAGGCCAAAGGGAAGACAGAGGAACTCGTATTGGTTGTTCTTGGTAATGAAGGCTGTCTTGGGGATGCTATCTGGGTGCATTTCCACCTGCCAATAGCCGCTGCACACATCCAAAGAGCTGAATACGGTAGCCCCATAAAGTGCCTCCAAGAACTCGTGGACCTGGGGCATAGGGAAGCCGTCCAATGGTGTTTTGCTGTTGAGGGCTCTAGAGTCCACACAAAAATGGGTCCCACTGTTCTTTTTCCCCACGAGTACGACAGGGGAAGCCCATGGCGAGGTAGATGGTCTGATGATACCCGCTTCCAGCATCTTGGCAATCTCTTCCTCTACTACCTGCTGTTTGTGGACCGGTATAGGATAAGCCTTTTTCCTGACTGGTCTTTCGTCGGTGGTGTATATACAGTATGGTGGGTTAAGGCCTTGGTATGGCCAATTCGGTCAGTGCGCACTGTCGGCCATTCTAATAACAATTCCTGTAACTGATGTTTATGTTCTCCTGACAGAGAGGCGTTGTTGACCAGGTACATAGCGGGAAGAATTCACCGTCTCTCCCCGGGATAGTGTAGGAACGCTGGCTAAAATTAATCTGTATGCCAGCCTCCGTTAAAAAATCTAGCCCTAATACACAGGGGAAGGTACGATCCCGATCTCTCATGATAAAAAGACAAACCTCAGTCTCTACCCCTTGCAAGGAGCATCGGGCATGCAGTTTGCCTATTGCAGCCTGCACCAAGCCACTGGCTAATGAGAATGACTGTCCCTTGGCAGACTGCCACCTTTCGGTTGGTTTCTTTATCCTTTTCCACAGTGTCTCGGTGATGAGGGAGAAGGTGCTGCCTGTGTTGATGACGGCCGTACAGGACACATGACTTAAGGTAAGCTGTACCATTAACAAAAAAGGGTTGGCCTGGGCTATACTGAGGCTGGTAGGTCTTTTGCCCTCCTTCGTATGTTTGGGTGTGAATGGTGTTTTGTACAGCACTGTATTAAATTTTTATACACTTTGAATATACAAATCCGTATCTCTGGTGGTCCTTACCCTCCCTAATTTCTGTTAACGGCTAGCTGTTATTATAATAAGAAATCGAGTTTGTTACAGCATGACTACTGCATATATAATAGTTATTAGGCTTTAAATGTTTTATATATATATAATTCGTTCCGGAAGCGGGCTCGTATTCCAAAACACTCGTAAACCAAATTTAATTTTCCTATAAGAAATAATGGAAACTTAAATTATTCGTTCTACAGCCCAAAAAAATAAATACATAAAAATAATTAATACAAAA
>JAQMYL010000023.1:13826888-13849670 GCA_030014365.1 Clarias pachynema | reverse complement strand
GAAATTCTCAAATTCAATTCATACATTGTGGGATTTGACATTGCATTACACTAAATCTGCATCTTCATTAATGTGAAAATCATCAAAAACTTGCTTAGCCTGGCTTTCCAGTAATGCAAACAAATATAGTAATATTATAAGTATATTATATATAAGTATAGTATGCGCTACCGGAAGTAGGAACGATCGGCTCAGTTTCTCATGTGCTGAGGCAAATTTATTTCAAAATTTTTGTTCTTAAGGCGAAAATTCACGTTTGTATGTACCGCTGTATCAGTATTTAGATATATACTGTGCAATGCTCTTAGGCACATTAAACTGCTGTAAAGCAAAAACAATTCATCCTCAACAATTCATCATGATGAAACACATTTTCAATGTTAAGGAAAACCTATAGCACTAACGTCAACATTTGATGTGACAAACCATGCCTTTAAATGCATCTGTATTCTCAGGTACACTTCATTCCGTTTTTAACAGAATTATCTGGTAAAATCTGCCAAGCATCCTAGACAATCTGGTTGCATAATATGTTATTTTCTTTACTAAAATATAGGAACTTTTCGGTGAATTAAAAAAGGAAAAACAAGCTTAACAATAAATACTGTAAATATCTAAGCTATTTGCATTTAAAAAATAGTGCCTAATTCTTTTGCACAGTAATGTGTTTTTATGAATTGTTTTAACTGTTAACTTTTACAAAAGTCATACTGTCTAAAAAATTTAAACATATGAGACATTGTGTATGACATATTTTAATTTGAATTTTTGTTCTAACTAGCTTCAAGCCCATGGAACTGTTAATGGTAGAAACGAGCATCTTAATGAAATCACTATTTGTGTGATTGACCAGAATGATAATAAGCCTGTCTTCACCCAAAGTCAATTTAGAGGAAGTATACCAAAAACATCAAAAATAGGTAGCTAGATCCACCCTGTGTTGAAAGCTTTGATAAATCGTTATTATTTATTTGAGTCTGTGAAGTGATTTACATCTTCATTACTATCTTGCTAAAGGATTTGAGTTCATGACCATCTCAGCGACTGATGCAGATGATCCTAAGACTGAAAACGGACATATCAGATACTCAATTATCAGTCAGGATCCTCCACTGCCTCAACCAAATATGTTTGAAATCAACTCCTTCACGGGCGAGATTCAAGTGAATGACGAAGGGTTTGACATAGAGGTGAGAGCAGAAACAAGGTTTCCCATTCACTCTATGGAGAAGAGAGTTCAGTTGTGAAAACTATTTATTTCAGAAATATCCTGAATACACCTTGGAGATTCAGGCAGCAGATATGCAGGGCAATGGCTTCCAAATCAGAGGAAAAGCTGTTATTACTGTAACAGCTTAAGGAAATCATGGGGTAAGACAGATTTTTTTTTTCCATGACAAATGTGAATTCATTAGTATTTATACAGTCATGAAATAATTTGGGCCCTGCACCCTGGGAATGTAGGACTGAAATAAAATGACAATTAGAAAGTGCATAATATATATGTTGGTTCAGTGAGTGAGTGGCTCATATCAATACATGTGCAATATAACTACTTATTCATAAAAAAAAATTAGACAAAGCTATACCATGCCAATTCATGGCCTAACGAGAGAGAAAAAATGATGACATGGTGTTTGTACTTTGGGAAGATGAAGGTCTTGGAATGCACACAGAGTTACTTGTTTATGCAATAAAAACATTGGAGTTCTCTTCTTGCCCCATCGTTCAAACATTATCAAGGCCTTTCCTAAGACTTTTCACATAAAATAATTTTATCAAAGGTGATACCATGAAAAGACTTTTTCTCCTATAGCTTCTGTGTCTTTAACTGATAAAGGGAAAATGTCCTGAGGTGTTGAACCAGACAGATGTTCAGGATCTCAGTACTAAGGAAGATGAGGTGTGGAACCTTGTTGTTTGGAATTTTGAGACCAACTGCAGATCTAGCTAGCTAGCTAACAAGGAAAGCCTGCAGTGGGCTCTGAGCCACCTCAGCCGGGATTGTCATTCATGTGCATACAGCCTGCTTTAGAATGTTTGTACCATTCAAATGTTTTACTGCAGCTAAGTCTCATCAGGGCGGCACGGTGGTGTAATGGTTAGCACTGTCGCCTTGCGAGTTGCATGGAGTTTGCTTGGTGGGTTTCCTTCGACTACTCCGGTTTCCTCCCCCAGTCCAAAGACCTGCAGATTAGGCTAATTGGAGTTCTTAAATTGCCCAGAGCGTGTGAATGAGTGTATGTATGTGTATGCCCTGCGATGGATTGGCATCCTGTCCAGGGTGTACCCCACCTCGGGCGTCCTGGGATAGGCTTCAGGCCCCCCGCGACCCTAAATACAGGATGAAGCGGTATAGACGATGAGTGAGTGAGAGTGAGTAAGTCTCATCAGCGTACTTTGCTTGAATGTACAAGAAATTTTATCACAAATCAAACAATGGGGAGGCTGAGGGGGTTATGTTACATGTTATGCATCATATGGCCAAACGTTTGTGGACATCTAAGCATTATGTACTTTTTGAACATCCAATTCCACCTTTGCTGCTGTACCAGCTTCCACTTGTTTGGCAAGGATTTCCACTAGTTTGTGGCACATGACTTTTGTCATTTCTACCAAGAGCATTACTGATTGGGGGGGAGAAGACCTGGCACACAGTCGTTCCAGTTCCTCCTAATGATGTTTAGTGGGGTTGAGTTCAGGGCTCTGTGCAGGCCACTCGAGTTCTTTCACTCTAGCCTGAACAAACCATGTTATCATGGTGCATCTTTATCATGGTGTTATCTTTGTGCACAGGGACATTGTCATGTTAGAACACACATGGGCCTCTTGGTTTCAGTGAAAAGAAATCTTAAAGCCACAGTATACAGAGAACTTCTAGGCAATTGTGTGCTTTCAACTTTGTGGCAACATCTTAGGGAAAACCCACGTATGGGTGTGATGGTCAGGTTTGGTCATATAAGTCGTTAAAAACACATGTAATCACTGCCAAATTGCTTTTTATTGCACATTTATTGCATGCCAATTGTAGTTAACAAAAGATATATTGAATAGTTTTCACAGTGTTTTCAGCTGAAGTCTTTTGCAGTTAGCTCTCAACACAAATACCAAACAAGCATCACTACCAAAGAAGCTGCAAGAATAATATTTTTGACAGAAAGATTATGGCTTACTACAACAAAGGTTTGGTTGATAGATGACTTAAGGGTTAACCTGGACCAACATGACTGAGAGAAGAACGTGTGAAGAAAAAAGAGCTACTCAGGGTTTCAAGAAAACCAAATAATCTGGGAACCATGGATGTGTATGACTGCCAGCACAGCTTGTTGATACTGGTGCTTCAGCATGTAGCAGATCATTGACGCACTCCCGAATGTTCACGGGAACGGCCATAGCCGCCTCAGCCGGGATCACCATTTATGGCTGTATGGCCTCCTTTAAACCATTTGCACCATTCAAATGTTTAAGTCCAGCTAAGTGTCTTAATACTGTTCTGTGTTGAAGTATTCTATAAACAACACCTTCATTCACTTGAAACGTCATTGTATGTCTTGGTTTGACTAGAACACCTTGCATATTTACTAGCATGACTTATCCATATTTTCTAGATATAATGATAGTTTGTGTCTATTTGTAATATTTCTTTTTCAGAGGGAGAAGCATTCTTGAGAAGACAAGATTTCAAAGTTACTGCTAATCTCTGCTGATATCAACATCCTCATCTCAATGATCTGTGAGACCACATAAATTGCATGTTGCATGTTAGTGTATTGCTTTAGTATATTTTGCTCATAACCAAACAAATATCTGGATATAGTATACCACATTTACACAGGGTTACAGAATTGCATAGTATGAAAGAATTATTCAGTATTGTGTGCTGGAAGAATATCAAGATAAAAAATCAGTTTGGATTCGCTCCCAAATGCTCGTATTTTGTGTGAACCGCATGACACCAAATGTTACACAATACTTAAATTTTTATACATTTTGCTTCTTTATACTCATTATATCATAAAGGACATTGAATGAATAAAAACTGACCAATTTCTTCCTTTTTCATGTCTGTAGAAACATGCTTTGATATTGAATATCTCTTTTGTGTTGCTTTACAAATATTTAGAAATGAGAAATGCCTGTGAAGCAGAACATATCTGGAATGATTTTGCTGTATTTGAAGCATGAAATTAATCATTAATTCATCATGATTTATCACCATTTTAAAATACTCAGATTTATTTATATTATAAATGTGCAATGTCAATGGAATAAAGAGATGCATGACAAACTGGTTAAAGGAAACAGATTATGCAGTTTTATAATATCACAAACGTTAAACCCTTAAAACCCAAGCGGCACAGATATGTTCTGGCAACGCAGCATAGGTCAGTTTTCCATTAAGAAAATATGTGCTTCTATGGAAACCTTGCTGGAGTGTTAATGAGGAGGCTTCAGGCTTCAAACTGTGTATTTGGGTTTTCAGATATATCAGGTAGAACAAAAGTTTTCATTACTTGTGTACATGTAAATTGTACCGCAAAATGTAGAACTCTTAAAATGAGCATTATTATTATTTTTTACTTTCTTTTTGTCAAAACATGTAATTGTGGGTATCTGTGTTTTTTCTTTGCCTATGTGACCCCCCCCCCCCCCCTTTTTTTTTTTGCTCAGTCATGTTTGGGTAGTTGGTTAAAATGAACCAAAAGTTCATCATTTCATCACATTGCCTATTTTTAAAGTCTTTTTCAATGTCTTTTAAAGTGTTCTTGCAAAAATAGTTCTCCTTGGAGGTTGCTCAAGCACACAACTTTGGTTTTATCCAAACTACCATCTAGAAGCTTTTTATAATGAAACGTGGGTGATGTTTCCTCAGTCATCTGATTGTCTGCGTTAAACAAGCCATTGGGTCGATTTGTTCCTTTTGAACGAGTCTTAACGTGACTCGGAAGAACGAGTAGTCACGGAGAGTGATCCGTTCATTTTCTACTGGCCACGCATACACAAAGCATCGCAAAACCTCCGCAGGTTATTAATTAATTTAAGGATTCATGTCAAGTTAAATTTTCTTACTGTATGGACAGATAATTTCACTAGTTTTAAGAAATGTACTATTTATATACCAGGATAGTTCTTCAGTATGTCTCCTGAAGCAGAACACAGAGAGGAATGTTTTCAAAAGTGGAAAATTCCATGGCCTAGTCACAATCCAGAACAAAACCCTTGTGAGATGCTGGTGCTCGACCTTGAGTGGGTTGATCATGCAAGAAATTCAACAAATATTAATAATTAAAATATAAAGCAGATGATTTTAATGACAGAATCTATTACCTTCCTGAACAGCTTTGTAGGGAGAAAAGGTCTACATTTCCTCTAATCAGCCTCTTAAAAAACATCTGATGGAGGTCATACCAATCATTAAATGTTACATATTACAATGTTACAAAGTTAACCGATTAATTATAAGTTATGATTGCAGAATTTTAGGTTATTCCAGGTTCTGAACAATTTCCTGCAAAAAAATACCCACACATTTAGATATCGTCCCTGAGATGACAATAGGAAAAACTCTTGAGAGGAAACAGACTCAGCAAGGAATCCAATCTCATTTGGGTGACATCAGATATTATGAACATAAACCAGTCCCTAATATATGTGTCTGCTATTAGGCTGAAAGTTCAGTTTACCAGGAAAGGTGATTAAGTTAATATAACATTAACTTTTATTGTTGGAGACTTAAGTAAAAAAAAAACAGTTTGTGGGAATTTCAGTTCTAAACTATTTTGTTTATTGTATTTATTTTGTATTTTGTCTAATACAATAACAGTAAAACTGTCCATAACATCCTAATCCAAGGCCATCTTTATGGTCATAGTGTGGAACCATCCTCAGTCATCACACGCATCCTAAGTAGACCATCTAAGAACACCATTTTCTGCAGCTGCCAGAGGACTTAATTTGACAAGAACTCCCTCATGAATGCAAATCAGTTCTTTATCGCAGCTATTTACTGTCTTAAATTCAGGATTATACTGTAGGTATACAAATATTACTTATTTGAGTCAACTGAGTAAAAACATAACCACAAGATGGCAGCAATTTCCTTTCTCTTAAAATTCTTACCTGCTCTCTTAATTATATAAATAATATATCTTAATAAATATAAATATAAATAATATATCTTAACAGAATCACAGTGCTAAAACTAATTTTAAATAAAGTCTTACTTTGGGCGGCATGGTGGTGTAGTGGTTAGCACTGTCGCCTTGCACCTCCAGTGTCTGGGTTCGATTCCCGTCCAGGCTCGGTTCCTGTCTCTGTGTGCATGGAGTTTGCATGCTCTCCATGTGCTTGGTGGGTTTCCTCTGGGTTCTCCAGTTTCCGTCCAAAGATGTGTAGATTAGGCTAATTGGCCTTCCCAAATTGCAAGCCTGAAGAACTTTTCCTCAAGAATACACTTAAATACAAGAACGTCTGGCTCTTTGGAAGCTAAATATGAAAAAATTAGTGGTATGGCTCAAGACTTTGCACAGTACAGTACTGTACATTAAAAGAACTTGATATTATGGGATGTTTAAGATTCACATACTGTAGAATTTCTGACAAAAATATTAGTAAGAATATATCTTCTTTAACTTTAAATTCCTTTTTTTTTAAGACTCATTCTTTATTTTCAATTTAAATTTTGGTTACATTTTAATTTTTTAAGTACATTTTTTAACTCTTCAATGTTGCTTTTTTGCACATGTTCTTTTTTAATTATTTTGGGAAAATCCTCATTAAACTTTGGGAATTTCTCAGTTTCATGTTTTCTTTGTCATTATTATGGAATCAGAAATTAACTGACAGAAATGCAAAAATGGAAATACACCTAATATCAGCAACAACACTATTTTTGTCTATCATTACCTTTAAACTAAAATTCTGAAATTCAAAGAGACAGCTACTTATTCACACAGATGAAAATAAACATCTTTCATACTGACATTAACAAGACGCTTCTTTTACATCTGTCCACAAGATGGAAGCATTTCCTTATTTCGAATTACAAGACCGGAATCCTTCTGTCCAAGAATTACTGTACATAAATAGGTGGCATCTTAGAGTGCAAAAAAACTATGTAAAGCATTTTTGGTTAGGGGTTAGGCCATCCGAATCCACTTAAACATATTTATTGCACCTTGACACAGATTCCATAGTCTCTGGAACTATACTAGAGGAATGAAAATTATTCCTTTGAAAGATATTCTCTCACTTGGTGTTTTGATGGTGGTGGTATAAATTGCTCTTTTATAACACTTAAAAATCTAACCATGGATGTTTAATATGGCCTAAATTTGGGCAGTGTAAGGTCCATAGCATAGAATTTACTTCATTTTTTTTTTCTCATCAAACCATTCAATAATCCTTGTGCACTGGGAATGGGAACAGATTCATCCTGGAATATTATCAGGATAGAAATGTTTCATGATAGAATGAAGATAAAAATTACATAAACTTTCTTCTAAATTGATATGTGAACACACATCATGCCTGCAAAATGCATCTTCAACATAATAGAGTTACCATTGGTCTTTAATCTGTCACCTTGTTGTTTGTTGTAAAGTAAAATGTATAGTCTTAATCTTTAATAATTCAATGTAGGCAAAACTAGAGGCTAGAAATGTACTAGCTGCCCTTGAAGGTTGAACATGATTTTAACAAAGTATATTACTGCTAGGGGAAAAAATACTTCTGAAAATTCAAAAGAATTAACTTGATACAAATTAAGCTACTTTCCCAAAACTTCCTGTAATCGAAAATTCTATTGAAAGGCTGGAAAGTCCCTCAATCCTTTACACCAAAGTGATTCATGCGCTCTCTCTCTCTCTCTCTCTCTCTCTCTCTCTTTCTCTCTCTCATACACACACAGTCATTGGTGTAAACAGATAGCTCATTAACTATTCACAATGACTTACTGTTTAATACAGCAAAGCATATCCAATCATTTTCATATAAATATGTAGATGATAAAAAATAGTTCTATATTTGGAGGGATAAACTTTTTCATGTTACAAGATAACCACTGTTGTTGACTTGTTGACTTTAAATATGTTCTGGCATGGGAGCATTTTAAAAAAAAAGATTTATGTGACTATGTTAAAATAGATTTGAACTAGACTTTGGGATGATAGATAAAACTTTTTTTCCCTGACTGGTTAAATGATTTTGTTGTCAGTGATGGACACAAAGGTAGAAAAATCCCCATTAAAATCCCCTCTAAAACCTGGATAAAATATTTTATCTTTCTATCTGTACACACTTGTTCGGTGAGTTGGCTTTCGGTTCAGTGAGTTGGCTTCTCTTCGCTCTACACTCATGTTTCAGCTTGTGTGTTTTCCTTTTCGTCATTGCTTCTTATCCATGTTTTAACATGCTAAGAACAGGTTTTGTGACTCTCCAGTAGCGTCATTGCTTTCACATTTACTGTATGCTTTAGTTTCTTTTCTTAAAGATTAATGATTTCATGTAAAGACGACAGGAAGTCGGACACTGCATGACAAAGCTTTGTTCAACTGTGAACAGCAGACTGTATACATGGGGAGTCATACATTCATAGGTGTGATTTCATTGGAATCTGTAACACATCAAAATAACAATGTTGTTTATTAAATAAAGTGCCTAAATTAAATTAATAAATTAAATAAAAGGATATTTTGCACAATTGCTGGAATGTACAAAGATTTTAATGAACCATAATACATGATAGATGTCTCATAGTTGCTTCTTATTTAGGAAACAGAACATTTATCATTTAAATAAAATGCAGTCTCGTTGCTTTTTTTTGTTTTAAAAATGGCGGTGAAAAGATGTTTTCACTCAGCTACTGCCGTGCATGTGACACTCCATTGTGCCTTTAAGTCTGCCTCAGCCTGAAATACCTGCTTATACAAAGCGTGATAACACACCTTGAACATGTAATTTGCATTCACATTGTTTATAAGATCACAACCAGCATACAGTCTTTGCTGAATGGTTGTGCTTGCCATTTAGCTTTTATGATCGAAAGTTTTATATATACACACACACACACACAAAATATGGACTTTTAGAAAAGTTGCATATTCAAAGTGCATAAAAATCAGCAAATCTAATTGTAGTCCAGTGTAGGTGTAAGCCCTAGGAATGCAGCTCACAAGCACACTTAGTATGTTGACAATAGCTATTAAGGTAAGTGTCTGGCTGGCCTGGTAGGAGATGTTTTTGGGTGTGGTGGGTTTGTTCAGGGCTAAACACAGGCCACATTACCCTAAGGCTGCCATTATCAGCAACACCCCCCGCTCCATGAAAACACAATTTCAGGAAATACAATTCCAACAGAGACCGCCTTGTCCTAATGAACATAGACAATGTCATAAAAGAATATTTAGTGTCAACAAAGCTTGAAAGCTTGAACTGAGGGAAAACCTTCCAGTGAGACAGCAAAGAATGTGACAACGTGCAACACAGGGTGAACTTCTGTTCAAATACTTCAACAAAGACACACAGGAAGAGCTCCCTATGAAGCAAGATTGATGTGACTAAGTGTTTTTTTTTCTCACATCCCAAAAATATGGTATGGCTTAACTTATAATACACAGGTATAACCTTTCACTGAACTATCGATACTCATTTCTGTAGTTTCTATCTGATGTGTGATACCAACTGTGGTATCATTAAGAGGAGAAAAATCAAAGTCAGCACTGAAACTGATCTTTAATCAAACCATAAGACTGAATCAAGTTGGCACGCAGTACTGAATGGCAAGAGGAACTGTTTCATCTACATGGTCACAGACCAGCACAGCCCTCCAGCCATGGAGCCATACACAAGTATCAGCAGGAGCCGGGAGGTTTCACACATTCCATGCAACAAAAGCATCAAGAAATAGAGCGAAACAAGACAGGACACGTCTTCTGGCTATGAAACCCATCTCGTCTGAGTTGCTCTGAGAACATGGTTTAAGTTGCATCTTCCTGATGACACTGTTCGGGAACTCGACACCACAAGCTAATATGATTCTTAAAGTTGCGTAAGCATAAACATTTCATGGAATCTAAAAGCAGCTTTCGTCTGTGATGGGCTTTTAAAGGCTGCGGGTCAATCATTGGAAGGAGGAGATGGATATTGGCTGATGGTTGCATTTTAACTGCTAGAAGGGGAGGGATATTGGCTGAGGGCAGCATTTTAGTCCTTATCATCAGTGCTCATTAGAGTCCAGACCCATTACTGAGCATACACCATGCATCACATTATGCTTGGTAAAAGCTCATGTAAAAGCCAACATTTGCCCTTGTGACTGTTCATTGCAGTCTTGATCTGAGTGGGACAGTTTCGTCAAATGCACATTGTGTAACTTTGATGTGGATAAGTAGGAAGCTTTGATGGCGCAATACAAAACCGGTTTGTCCATGAAGAGATAAGCTCCCTTCCCCCATATACCGTCAGCTACGGAGCCTCACCCAGTTCATAGCACTCTCTCAACACTTACACAGAAATCTCCCATGGCTTATTCTCCCGCTACAATACAGCCCACATACATGATTCATGATCAACATATGTCCTTTTCCCTTAAGCCTGTCTGTTGGTAAAGCCACTTCAGTGAAAGTTTAGAGTAAATGCATTGAGTAAAATTAGGGGACTCATTAAAATGCTCTAAGGGACAGCTTTAACTGATATTGGGCAATACCTGTTATTTTAATATCCTATATTTTTATTTAATCTCAACTACTATGTGCTATTAACTGTTTAACCTGGCTCCATACGGGCCTGAACGTTTACTTTCGGAAAAAGCAATCCTTCTGGTTAATCATTATAAGACCACACTAAAGGCGGTGGCTGAGAGCAAGGTCCTTCACAAAAGCCTGTTGCTTTTTCTAACCAACATGGCTTTCATCACATAATCAACTCCTCTTTCTCAGTTCCTGTATACAAAACAGTTACCTTGTTTTAAGCCTAAAAACAAAGGCCACTGTTGGATGATGTAGTCACTTCAAAAGCTCTGCTTTACAATTAGAACTCACAGGGACACTAAATGCAAGAGTATATTTATTTCATAATGAATGTCTAATAGGTTTGTTCATTTAGCGCATTTCTAGGTCTATGATTTGAGCATATATTACCAATTTATCCCACAATATACATATGCCATTTTAAAACATTGCCCATCCCACAATATACATATGCCATTTTAAAACATTAAAGCTTTTAATGCACTATGGGACACACTTTAATGTAGTCTGATCACTGGAGTATTCTACTGAAGTCAAACTGTGTGTGTGAGAAAAACTGTTTCACCCTGCAGACCTTATATCCCTTTCCCACTGTTGTTTAAAACAAGAAATCAACAATCTATCCACATACCCAATTGTTATAATGTTCTCTTTCTACAGTAATACATTAAATATTCATTCATCCATCAACAGAAACTGTCTTATCCTGATCATAGTTGAGATCCAGAACCTGTACTGGGAAAACAAACAATTAACAATTAACAGATATTTAATCTTCCAGTTTTCCTAATGTTAATGGGTGGTGGGATGAATCTGTAAAACCGGATGAACAAGCAGGCCACTAGGAGGAACTGTGACAGTAACCCGAGCTCAGGTTAAAACCAGGAAAGCTGGATTTGTTACATTAATCATTAAAAACACACAATGTAAAAAACGTCTGTATAGGATTCTAAGTAATATCTCCAAAATGAACAATGACTTTTTGTAATTTTTTTTGGCAGATGATCTCAGTTAAACAGTTACGTCAGTGGAAATGATCATATCACATTAACGGTTAAAATGGAAGCATAATTTGATGCATTGCTGTATGTGTGTTTTGTATATACTTTTTACTAGAGTTCATAATTATTATTAACTTTTATTAACCATTGTTAACTATTACAGTATGTCCTAGATCTGCAAAAATAAACTAATAAATTAAGAAGTTTTAAAATTCAGGTATGTGGCTCGGTGGCTTAGTGGTTAGCATTGTTGCTGTGTACCTCCAGGGTCTGGGTTCGATTCCTGTCTCGGTTCTGTGTGCATTGAGTTTGCATGTTCCTCCAGTGCTTGGTGGGTTTCAGCCGGGTGCTCCGGTTTCTTCCCACAGTCCAAAGACATGTAGTCCAAATTTCCTCTGTGTGTGGCCTGTATTGGCACCCTGTCCAGTGTGTACCCTGCCTTGTGCCCAAAGTCTCCTGGGATTGACCCTGTACACAGGATAAAAGTGTACAGACAGTGAGTGAGTTAAATGTTGGTGTATTAAAGAAAGAACATTCTCTTCTTTAGTGTAGCAGCTAAACCAGCACTCCCTGCCACACAAATTATGTTTACACATTTTAAGCTGATAAAGTGGCACCAAAACAATCCAGCCAAGGTTCTCTTTATACGAAAATCCAAGTGAAATATTTCAGACATGGCCAAGATATTAAAAACAGGCATGATGTCAATGCTGAAGTGAAGAGATCACCCCCAGTGTGTAGTCACTGACCTTGTGGTTCAGTCTGGGAAAGCTGTGCAGATGCAGTTCACAATCCCTCCTCATGGTCACGTTAGCATAAACTTTACTGTTCAACCCTGTCGGGGTATTTGTCCGCTGGGGCTAATCTACAACCAGAGATACACAGGATCCAAACAAATGATTAACACAATCCTCTCTCTTCTCTCCCTGCTGGTCAGAGGAATTTGAAACTGGTAATTAGCAACGCCAAGTACACTGTGGCTCCTAGTATTCAATCCATCATTACAGGGAAGTATGAGAAGCACACTATGTTCACAGAATAGAGAATTCTAGGAAAACTATTAAGTTACTACAGTGTCTACACAAGAGGCAAATTTTCTATGTATAGGTGTAATCCTACACTATAACACTTTTTATTAGCTCTTAAACACCCATTAAAAAGGGGACAAAATACATAGCTATCTCCTGTCGTCACAGTGAAACTGTGCTGGATGGGCAAAGATGTCTTGATGCTTACATGAAAGGCATTTTAAAGTGGCACTCGGAAACATCAGATTTCCTACAAGAACAGATTTCCTACTGTCACACAATACAGAGTTTTTGAGGAGTGGCATAAGAAGAATGCGATACATTGCACAGCTACTGGATGGATTTTCTTATAACACCATCCCTAATCTGAAAGACAATAGTAGGCTGTGTTAATTATTATCATACTGGCAATATGCATTGTCCACCTGTATTATCCACCTGTAGACACGTTTTTAAAGACACTTTTGTCAGGAAATGGTTTATTAAAGAGTGGTTCATAAATCCAGAAGTGTATTTGGCAGTTATCAGATGAAATAAGATAATGGCATAAAATATATTATTAAAACTGTTTGATTTTTAGATTGCATCATTTATTAATCGATATCCAGTAACCAATTTATCCTATTCCTAACAATGGAGGGGCTCCACAGTGACTTAGTGGTTAGCTCTGTCACTTTGCACCGCCAGGGTCCGGGTTCGATTCCTGCCTCGGGTCTGTGTGCATGGAGTTTTCACATTCTCCTGTGCTTGGTGGGTTTCATTGGGGTACTCTGGTTTCCTCCCACACTCCAAAGACCTACAGATTAGGCTAACTGGCATTCCCAGATTGCCCGTGGTGTGTGAATGAGCATGTGACTCTCTGTATGTTTGTGCCCTGTGATGGATTGGCACCCCGCCCAGGGTGTATTGGCGCCTCGTGCCATAAGTCTTCTGGGATAGGCTCCAGGCCCCCATGACCTAGTATAAAGCGGTATAGAAGGTAAGTGAGTTAATGAGTTTTACAATTTTAATATGGAGCCTGGATCACATGAGTTTTGAGCCTGGATGTCGTGGGTATTGAGTCTGGATCTCATGGGGACAATCCTGAATGGGACACCTGTTCCACAGGGCACAATGCACGCACTTACACACCAAGGGGCAATTTGATAAGGTTTTGGGTGGAAATCAGAGTACCCAAAGGGAACCTCACAAAGACATAAAACCCTGTGAAACTTAACAACTATACCTGTTGTGAAGCATTCTTGGAGCTGTGAAGCAGTAATGCTAACTGCTTCACCACTTTACTTCACCTATTTTTTAATTGAAAACAAATGACAGATTTTGCTCTGAATATTTGGATTACTGTAGGTTAGATTAGTTATTTCTTAAAAAGGGGAAGGGGGTGCATAGTGACTCTGCATTAGCACTGTTACCTTACACCTCTCGGGATGGGGGTTCAAATCTTTTATCTAGTCTGAGTGTGTGCATAGTGTTTGTATGTTCTCCCTGTGCTTGGTGGGTTTCCTACTGGTGCTTGGTGGGTTTCCTACTGGTGCTTGGTTTTCCCCCGCAGTTCAAATACCTGTGTTGGCTGATTGTTGTTTCCAAATTTCCCAAAGTGTTGATACGGTGTCTGAGTATATGTTCTTCTATGTCCTGAAATGGGTTGCCCCCCATCTAGGGTGTCCCAAGCTTAAATTTGAATAGGAGCTGGGAATAGAATAGAATAGAATAGAATAGAATAGAATAGAATAAGCTGTGTTGCCATGTCCACTTTTTGTGTGGTCGCCTTCTCAATGAATTCCTACTATCCAGTTTGGTTTTTGGTGATTTTATATATATTTATTCATTTTTACTTGTGCTTGAGTATAGATTTTTCATATATACAGTATATACTTTTTTTAAATTAAATTGTATCTATCCCCAAAAAATCTTTAAATGAGACCCTCTCCTAGCTTTGTACATTCCTCCCTAAACGTAAATGTCAGTGAATTTCCCAATCAAGTTTGTAGCTTTATTTATTAATTGTAGTACTTATGTAACATGTTTATACTTATGTATTTATTTCACTGAATTATGGTGTGCAAAGTAACGTTTTAATGCATATCTGGCAACCCAGTGGAAACCTTCCTGAGATGATTTCTATTTTCGAGGTTGTAGTTGTAGAGGCTAAAGTGGTTAAAAAGTAATATACATATATAACCATTTAAACTGCTAAAGCCTACAAATAGCCATAAGTTTAATTGTTTTAGATAACCTTAACTTACACACATTATTATTAGCCTTGTCCATTTGTGCAATTAAACAGATAGTTTAACCAGCTAGCACAGCTAAGCTAATTTAGCCTGGACCAGAATATGGGGCAGATTTCCTTTTCCTAATAAAATATGGGCGAAAGTGTATAAAGAATACACATTATACAATAATTAAATTTATTTTTTTTGAATAAAAAGATGAAAGTACAATAAAATATTTTAGCTCATATTTTAATCTGTGTTTTTCACTGAGGAGATTTATTTGCCATTTTTGAGGTGAAAATAATTTTTAAAGTTTAAAGTTTTTTCCCCTCTTGTCTATTCAGTGTCAGAAATCCGTCTGATACTGAATCAGTTTGGTGTATGTGTGTGTGTGTATGAGAGAGAGAGAGAGAGAGAGAGAGAGAGAGAGAGAGAGAGAGAGCGAGAGAGAGAGAGAGAGAGAGCTGTGATGGGATAAATGTGTGTGTGTGTGTGATCACATTGAAAACTCATGATCATGCTGGAGGAAAAACAGCAGTGTGTTTCAGTTCCTCTCACATGGCCAGGAGATTAAATTTTGATCTTAACCACATTGTCTGTTGGACTGTATTTATAAACATCTCCGTATCAATTATATTTTACAGCTGCAGCTCCAGTTACTGTATATTTGTTAACATTTGCAAGATTCCTATTAATGTCATCACTGTTACAAAGAAAGACAAAACACTAATTTGTTATTTTTCATTTATTAATTAAAATAATAAAAAAGCTAAATATGTGTAGAACATAACTGATATATATGTTTCAATTCTTAAATGTTTAGTTGCACTGTAAGGACTGTTTAATTAAAATACAAAGCCTGCTGTTAGATATTTTTCCCTGCTGGTGGTGTAAAGAAGTGATGGCAGTCTATAAACCCCACTGCATTATTAATGCATGTCTAACCAGTCTGTGTTGCAGAGGATGAGTAAGAAAAGAAATCATGAGTAAGCTGCGAGTGAAGATTATGATTATGTTTGCTCGGAAATCATTTCTCGCTCTCTCATTTGTTTTACACTTCCAACAAAATGTGAGCATTTTACTAAAAAATAAACAAATGTCTTTTGTCAGTTATAATACTAAGACTTATTTGATAAAAAGCTAAAATGAAGATTTATTCATAGATCTGAAATAACACATAATCATAATTACGACAAGCAAGCAGTACATATGGTGGAAGGGTGGCTTGGTGGTTAGTACTGTCACGTTGCACCTCCAGGTCCTGGGTTCGATTTCCACCTCAGGACTGTGTGCATGGAGTCTGCATGTCCTCCCCATGCTTGGTGGGTTTTCTCCGGGTACTCTGGTTTCCTCTCACAGTCCCATGATTTCCAAGCTGATTGGCGTTTCCAAATTTCCTGTACTGTGTGAATGAGTGTGTGCCCTGCGATAGATTGGCACCCCGTCCAGGGTGTTCCCTGCCTCGTGTTCTATGTCTCCTGGGATAGGAGACCCCCACAACCCTGTATACAGGATAAAGCTGTACAGACAATAGGTGAGTAGGCAGTCAGGACATTGATGTTATGCTGATTTAATTTTTTTAATTATACTTTTATTATGCATATAATACAGAAAATGTGTCTGCCAGAGAAGCTACTTCTGAAGGTTATACAACATGGAAGTGACCAATCTTGCTTCCTTAAAAAATTCAATTTACTAACTTTAACCATTTTGGAGAGATGATTTTATATGTGACCCAAAAATGCAATTTTTCAGCATTGTACTGTCTCGCTTCAAACTATAATAATTTAAAATGATATTTATTCATATTTCTTTGTGAGCATTGATACTAAATTGTTGTAAGCTTCTAGAAGCATGTGGCCAGTAAAGATTTTTGCTTAAATTGTATTTTGGTAAAAGCTTAAAAAGCCAAAAATCTGTAGAGCCTGTAACCATGTCAAATTCATGTTGCAGTATCTTAACAATTCTACATTTTAGAATAAATCACTACAGAATGATAATATTCTATAATACATCTGTATCTAAAATACATATAATACTCTACATTGGTCAAATTTCATCTGAATGACAATTAATAGGGCAGGGGTAGATTAGTGGTTAAGCTGTCGAACTAATGGTCGGAAGGTCCCAGGTTCAAACCCCAGAACCACCAAATCGCCACTGTTGGGCCCCTGAACAAGGCCCTTAACCCTCAACTGCTCAGATGTATAATGAGATTAAATTTAAACTCTGGATAAGGGTGTCTTCCAAATTTTGTAAATGGTAATGTAAAAATTTTTTATTCAAAAAAGTTATGGATACTAAATTGTATTTAGCAAATGTGTTTCCTTTTATCTGATATAAATATAAATGCGTATGCATATTTACAAAAAATTTATAGGGAAATCAGAAGCATTAAGTATTGGGGAAAATGGTGTTATATGATCCTATCTGAAAATTCACTTTTTCACCTAGGTGAGACACTTTTTAGCACCAATAACATGTTTTGGCCGAGGACAGACTGATTGAGAGCACTTGCTGATGTTTGTAAAGATGTTTCATTTTGGATCATTAAGTGTCAACGCCTCTTTCAGCTCCATTCTCTCTCTCTCTCTCTGAACCCTATAGGCTGCAGCTCTTTCTCATGAGAACACTGGAGTATCACAAGAGCCTGCAGATCAGAAAAATGAAGTGTAAATCCATTGCTGCAGCTCATTCAGAAATGCATTAAATCCAGGACACATGGGCTACATGAATGTTTGTGCATACAGTCTGGAAGCTTTTATAAACAGGTCGATGGGATTAGGCTACATCACTTCCTTATTGCTTGTGATTCCAGTAAGGTGAGCGTTTAAGAACGGCCTGTTTGTAAATAAAAAAACAGATTATCCTCTTCTTTCATTAATATGATTTTTAATAGTAGTAGTAGTCGTCGATGTATTCTTGTTAATTGTTTTTGTTTTCATCGATGTTCATTTGCAGTAGCTGATCTAGTTTTTTTTCTTTCTTCTCCATTTCTCGGATATGCTGTGAGAGTTTACCTGGCTGGTGGGCGGAGCTCCACGGCAGAAGTGTCCATATTTGGAGCGTGCGCGCGCAAGCGGATGGGCGAGGTCACCTGGTTGCGGCTGCGTCAGAGCCGAAACTACCTGCTGAAGCTCATTTCCTCAAATCGCCTCAGACAAGTTTAAAAATCTTCACGCAGCAGCAGCGCACTTTGGTTTCCCACACCACAAGGATTATATTATTTGCTTTATTTTTTTATTTTCCCCTTTCGGTGCCTAATGGAGCTTAAATGGGGCACGCGTTTGGGAGTGCTGTTTGTTTTACTGCAGGTAGATTTTTTTTTTCCTCCTCTGTGTTTTTTGTTTTACTGGCGCCGTGCCGTGTATGATCCTGTTTGAATGTAAACTTTAGAACGCCTTTCAAGAGGTTCGGGAGCGCGAGCGAAATTTTTCATGTTTTGTTCGATGTCTTTAAAAGTAATAAAATACCAAACTCAAAGCGAGTCAAATCCACTCTTTCTCCCTTCCTTCCTAAGGTGGTGTGGAGTGCGGAGTCGACGCCATGTTCTCCTGGCTTTGCTTCCGATCTTTTCTTCTTCAGAGTTCACAGACGACACCTGCACAGGGGCACGAGAATCGGCACAGGTAAGGAGACATAACCACGCGCTCACATTTTTAACAAGAAAAATAAAGGATAAAAAAAAAGCGATTTATTGCATGTTTTTATAATTGCCTTCTAACCTATTTTTCTACTTTGCTAACTGGTAAACTTGTGATTTTTTTTTCTTTTTCTCTGTATGTTTAACTTGTGATTTAATTGTTCTGTTTCTAATTATAACCAATACACTCTGGCTAATAATTTAGTTGTAAAGTAATTGTCAAGGTAACGTTTGTTAAACTTAACCATTTTATTGTTTGTGCTTACTTTTCTTTTACTGAAGGCCACACAGATTTAGCTATATGTTTTTTTTTTATAGTGACGGTTACCTTGAGTTCCTAAAACTGCTTTGTTTGATAAATAAGGCTTTTAGTCACTTGCTAAACAGCAACTGCCAGGGTCACTGCATTCTGTTTTTTTTTTCTCTTTATTTTGGGGCAAGGGGTGGTGCTTTAACCACTTTCTAACACCCAATATTTAATTGTTCCTAGTGTTGAATAAAGTTTTTTTTTTTTTTTTTTTTTGGATTACTTGAAAATGTCTTGCTTCATCCACCTTCTTCGATGTGTTATTTTAATTAAAGCAGCTCATGTTTTTCTGCAATGTTCTACACCATTGCGCTGTTTGTGGGTGTTAATGTGTGTTTAGCTGATTCAGTGAGCTGAGCTCATAGTCTGTGCTTTCACTGCCTTTGGGTTTCTGTGGGTGTGGAAATACAAGCTTGAACAGGACCAGGTGCACACATTTTTACTTCCGCAATGCTTGTATGGTGGCGGTGGTTTCCTGTGTAAAATTATCTGATCTTTTAATGCATCAGCATGTGTCGTTAATCTGACACTATGCGTTTAGTCTTGTAGTTTATTCAGCTTTATTCACGCTGTTAAATTAACAACATTCATCAATAAATGGTCACAAATGTGCTCGGAAAGTGTCGAACACTGGTATGTGTGTGTATGTGTATACTGGATGTTTGTTGGCCGATGTGGGATTCTAGTGTTTTCTGTTTCAATAAATGAAAGATTTTATGGATATAATTCAAGTGTACAATAATCTAGACTTGTAAGTTACTAGATCTAGTAAGTTGAAATATTAAAATAATTTGTTCAACTATTGCAGTTGAACAAAACCTGATCATGTGAGCAGTCAGGTAGAATATTTAGTCAGGTTAATAGTAAGAACTAGATGGTTTGTGACCTCCACAGTAATTAAAATAAAAATTCACTCTGCCTCCCTGGAAGAGTAATGTATTTTTGCTTTGCCATAGATTTAGCCTGCCACATCCTCATTACAGGCCTTTCTAAATGCTATTAACACTTATAGTGGAGTCATCTCCCTTGCTGGCTTTAACCCTGTGGATTTCTCGTCAAATCCTGTTCTATGTTTTATGCAAAATATTATTTAGTGACTTTGTTTTACTGGGGTCAAGACAAAGTGCATGTTCATGTTCTGCAGGCTGTTCTGTAGAATTAGTTTGTGTGAATGTGTGAATTTAGTTTTCATTTATGCTGCTCTCTTAATGTCCAAATAGAAGCTTGTATCTGTAGTCTCCGAGTATTACTGCAATTTGTACAATTTGTTGTAGACAAGATGAGTATCCAACGGTTTCAGTTTTTTCTTGATGCAATGATAACTTCTTTTTTTATAATTCTTATTTCCTATTCAGTTGTTTTCAGCGACTGCAGTGAAAGGACAAGGACCATCTTCGACTCCGATGATAATCGGTTTCATATAGCTACTGATGGCACGGTGAAGCTGAAGAGATCAGTCACTCTTCATAATGGCCATAAGATGTTCTCTGTCCATGCTTGGGACTCCAGTGGAAAGAAACACACTGCGTTTGTGAGAGTGGAACATCAGGGTCAAGTCAACCACCAACACCACCAGCATGAAGATGCTGAGGCAATTGAGGTACCCCTCTTAACTAGTCTGACATCTGCAGGACAAACCGCAGAACTTTTTTTTTCTGTGGTGGAAGTGAATTGGTCAATTGTTTATAAACATGTTTTTAATTTCTCACCAGAAAAATGTGTACAGTCATGACAACTGGCTTACTTGAGTGTAATGAATCTCAATTCTCTAACATAACAGTATTTGGTTTTGCTAACAAATTGGGAAGGGAAGCACAATGTGTAAAGAGCAGCAGTTTGTTTCTGGCCACTAGTAGTAAGCAAGATACTTTTGCGTATCTGATATTTAAGCAGTATTCTGATACAAATGTGATTGCGAGTTTAAAATTAACATTTTTTACTACCTAAATTAACAGGCAATGTCAAACCTTGCATATCAGTTCAGTCGGCTACTTTGTGATTGCCCCCTAACCCCCAAATCATGCCATTATTTATTAAATTCATCCTGTCGTCCTGCAGGATAAATGAATAAATTTGGGGCCAATCAGAAGCCTGCATGATGGACAAGTACGTGCTTGTATTTCAGTGCTGAGTACACCATTAAACCTGACTAAATATCCAGCTCTGTTTGCCGAAATGTGAGCTAAACTCGCAAAGAACGTGGCACCATGCTTCATTGTTACCTGCGGACACTCGTTATTGTATCGCTCTCCAGCCCATCAGCAAACAAGCAACCTCCTGCTACAGCCAAATATAAAAAATTTTCTCCACCCCAGTTCCCCAAGTTGTTGAGTTGCACTGCCTTGTTTCCATGTTGGTGGTATGGCTTTTTGGCTGCAATTCTATGAAGACCAATTCTTGAAAGACTTCTCCAGACAGTAGATGGGTATATCTAGGTCCCACTGGTTTCCACCAGTTCTTTGCTGGCTGCCCTGCTGGACATGTTTCGATGTTAAAGGAAAGGGAGCATGATGGCTTTCATCTGCTCCTTTAAGTTTCCTTGACTGATGACGGTCTCTGTGGTCCTCAACATTGCCTGTTTCTCTGTGCTGCTTCAAAAAGGGTTAAACAACACATGTATACCAGTCTGCTAGGAGGAACCTTGCTGTTGCGGTATAACTATCTTGTATCTTATGCTCAGTACAACAATGTTGTATGCCCTTGGATGTAAACCTGACACTGCATGTGTAAGAATCGATGCTGGTTTGAAGTAAAAGGGTAGCCACCCCAAATATTGGTTTGATATATTTGTAAATTGGTAAAAACAAACGTGTAAAAAAAAAATAAAATAAAAAAAGAATTTGAAAGTATTCTTTCATTATAGCATTTCTTCACACCTGCCTAAAGTGCAATTGTAAGCTGTGTTAATGCTCTTAATAGATGTTTAACCTAATGTGATTTTCTGTATTTTGTGGAATTCACCTTTTCTATTTTAGTAGTCTACCTTTCAAATTGGTGTCAATAAATAATGCCCTTTTTAATTTATTTAAATTGTATTTTATAGAATGAATCCCCCTTGACTCTGGAGTTTCCTAAACCAGGTGGGTTGCGAAGGAGAAAAAGAGCCTGGGAGATTCCTCCAATCTCCTTGAGTGAGAATGACCATAAAGGCCCTTATCCCAAGCAGGTTATCCAGGTATGTAGAGCTGATCTAAAATTAAGTTAATATAAATTAATATTCCCTCTTAATCTTATGTCAAGTTGTCACATCTTTTGCACAGATTAAGTCCAGTCTTGCCAAAGAAACAACAATCGTGTACAGCATCAGTGGTGAAGGAGCAGACCTGCCTCCAGTGGGAATTTTCACATTAGCAAGAAACACTGGATGGCTCATGGTGTCAAGGCCTCTAGACAGAGAAGCAAAAGATAAATATTTGGTAATTATTAATTTTTTTTCATTTTTGCTTTCTTTTGTCAGGCCATGACCAGTGTTCCAGTATGCTGAGGCATATACCAACAAAAAAGTTGCTCCTGTATAAGTATTTGTTTAGGTTTTATTAATTTGCCATGTTTTTTATTTTCCATCTCAGCTGCTAGTCCATGCTTATTCACCTACTGATCCCCTCATTAAAGAAGATCCCATGGAGGTTATAGTCCGAGTGATTGACCAGAATGATAACAGTCCTGTGTTCACCCAAAATCCATTCCTTGGCAGTGTACCGGAAGCTTCACGAATAGGTATTTTGTTTACACCGCGTTCAAATTATTATGCAAATTGGATGCAAGTGTCAAACATTAAATGTTTAGTTTTTAAATTAAACTCATGGATGGTATTGTGTCTCAGGGCTCTTTGGATCACT
>JAQMYL010000023.1:13804611-13818763 GCA_030014365.1 Clarias pachynema | reverse complement strand
AAAAATGTATTCTTGAGTCATCCACCATCATTTTGTGGCTTTTGTAAAGTATCGGTTCAGGCACCGTTTTGGCACCGATACCATTTTAAAAGTATTGATTTGGCACTGGTATCGAAAAAACCCCAAACGATACCCAACCCTATCCAGGATATAGTTGAGAATCTGCGGGAATGATGTGAACATGCACAATTGTTAGTTTCTTTCAGGAGAAATAAACTAAGGTAATATTGTTTGTCTTTTCATTTCAGTACTGTATATTTTGATGCATACTGTATTTTACACACGTATACTTTTGCTGTGAAAGTAAGTATAATTGCCCCATCCTAACTTTTCTTTTTCAGATTTGTCAGACTTTTTTTTTTTTTTTTTTTTTTTTTTTACACAAAGATAACCTGAGTAAATACAAAATGCTGTTTTTAAATTATTTTTAAAGAATTCTATCCAAACCTACCTGGCCCTGTGGAAAAAGTTCACCATTGCTAAATCGGGAATGAACTGATCAACCACTCTGCTTTGCAAAAAAAAAAAAAAGGTTAATTTAACTTGCCACAGCTTGGCCTCATTACTGTCTGGTTGAATCAAGAAATCATTTAAATAGAACCTGGCAAATTAAAGCATGCTAAAAGATCTGAAAAAGCAACACATCATGCTGTGATCTAAAAAAGATTGACCTTACTGCAGAGCGATGGACACATCAGGGTAAGAAGAGAAGAGCGTGAAGTTATGCACCCATCATACCTAATGGCCACTGATAAAGACTCTGGAGGCAGTGTTATGATGTAGGTTGCTTAATTTGGTCAGGTCTAGGCTCAGAAACATTATATAGCAATAATATGAAGTCAACTGATGACCTGAATTAACAGAATGATCAGGTTTTACCGCTGATTAATTTTATTTATTTATTTGTTTGTTTGGCATGATAATTGCAAGATTCATTAATCTCAAATTGTGAAAAAGTGGTTCTGAGAGCATGAGAGAGTGCAAGAGAAAATGATGCAATGAAAAAAAGCATCAAGTCTCTGGATGGTTGTGCCTTCTTGAGAGGTCAAGGAAGAATGTCTGGATTGGTTCGAGCTGACAGAAAATCTCACTCACTCACTTTATCCTGTGGGGCACACACACACTACAGGCAATTTGAAAATGCCAATTAGCCTAATCTGCATGTCTTTGGGACTGTGGGAGGAAACCAGAGGAAACCCACCAAGCATGAGAACATGCTAACTTCATGCACACAGAGACAGGAATTAAACCCGTACCCTGGAATGTGGGGCGACAGTGCTAATCACTATACCACCGTGACGCCAACAGGAAATCTAGATCCTACACTTGTGAACGTGTGGATAAATTGGCAGTAAAAACAAAAAGGAGTCATTTGTAAAGGCTCTTCACCTTGTACTGTATTGTAAACTCTATAACAACTCATTATTTGATGATTTATGATGTAAATTTAATGTTTTAATGTATTTGTTTGTTGAAAATATGTACTCATCTTTAATCTGGTGGCTGCAACATAATCCAAAAAAGTTGGGACAGTCATCTGTGCAGTCTTTTCATTGCCATATTTTGCACTTCATAATGCACCACACATTCTCAATTGGAGCATGCAAGCTAGTCCAACAACCGAACTCTGTGTTTTGCAGTCATGCATGTGTAATCTGAGTAGAATATGGTTTGGCGTTATCCTGCTGAAAAATACAAGGATGTCCCTGAAAAAGATGGGGTTTGGATGGCAGTGCGTGTTGCTACAAGAAGAACATATTTTCCTGCATTAATGGTCCCCTCACAGACATTCAGTTCATCCATTGCCACAAGCACTGACACACCTCTACACTATGACTGATGCATGTTTTTGGTCCTGACGCTGATAACAGCTTGGAAGGTCCTTTTCCTATTTGACCTATAGCCATAAACATGCTGGCTGTTGTCTAGCAAAATGACTTGAATTATTGACTTCTTGTACCACACAACTCATTTCCAGTGTACCACTGTCCATCTCGGATGAGACAGAGCCCAAGGTGTACAGTATTTGTTCTCTGAATAGTATTGATGTACGGCTTTCTTAAGAAGCCATAAGTTGCATTTGTAAATGCAATGACAAATGGTGTTAATGGACAAACGTTTACACGCCCAAGTCATTACATTCACTAAAGGTGCATAATGGTTTTCATGACAGTGATGTCTGAGGGCTTGGAGATCACGTGTATTCGGGAAGTGGTTTTTGGTAGTTTCCTTGAATTTCTTAATGGTTATCCTAAAAAAAATGATAATTTGCTGGTGCATCTGACAAATTGACAAATCAGTTAGCCTCGCCTCATCCTTGCTCTATAAGGACTAGGCCTTTCTTTGAAACCCCTTGTATACTTTAACATAATTGGTTCACCTGTGCACTTGTTTCTCATCAACTTCTACTGACCCTGTTCTTTTATGGAGGACGTTGCATCCACTAGATTTCAGTGCATATTTTTAACCATGCGGAAGGCTTGGGTTCGATTTCCACCCAATGCCCAAACCCCAGCCATTGCATGCAGTCTTGGTGCCAAGCCCAGATAAAATAGCATGGTTGTATCAGAAGGGTTATCCGGCATAAAACTGTGCCAAGTTGTTGTGCGGATCAGTTCCACTCCTCAATGGCTAACAATAAATTCACATGGTAATTCATGAAATAATTGTTGTTTTAGCGTTTTCAATATAAAAAAAATAGATAAGTATATCTATTTAAGTACTATGTACTAAGTCACCTTGCAGATTACTCCCTTTTGTTTTGTTCTTTGTTTCAAATTGGGATTTTGGAATAATCAATCTGTACAATGCTGGTAAGCAACACAACACGTCAAACCTTAAAGCAGATGGGTTACAATAGTAGATGATGACCAGTTCCACTTTTGTCAAGCGAACAGAGACCTGAAGCTGTAGTTACTGTAGCACAGGATCACACAAACCTGACAGCTGAAGACTTGATAAATGCAACCTTGGCTAATGAGTTGCAGTTTCTGTTGCGGCACACAGGGGTCAGAATTTGTTTATCCATGGAAGCACCCTGCCTTGTGTCAACAGTCCAGGCTGGTGGAGGTGGTGTAATGTTGTAAAGAAAGTTTTCCTAGCACATGTTGAACCAGTTCAAACCAATCAATCGTCACTAAAAGGTTTCGGTCTTCTAGTAGTAATTCCAGCATGGAAATTCCAGCATGTCAGACATACAACAGTCATCTTAAACTGGTTTCTTGAACATGACAATATGTTTATTTATTTATTTATTTTCAAAAATAAAGCCATGGGATTTAAACAACTTTATTATTCTTCATTTATTTTTTCATCTTGTGCGTTGTGATTACAGGTTTGGGTGGGCCTCAGGAATAATCACATTTAAATTTGGGCCGTAGCTTTGTCAAGTTTGGGAACGGCTGTTGTAAAATATTAATTAAAATATTAATTACAGTTTTAGATTAGATTATATGAACACTTTTGCTTGGTTTTTCTTGGTATTTTTTTAGGTCAGCATATAAAATATTACATTCTGTAAATATTAAATACAGAATTTATATCTGTCCTGTATGGCACATGACAAGTAATAAAGATTTAATGCATTTAATATTTCTAAATGTAACTGATGAATCAAGAAGCACAAAAATAGAATACAAATGTATTTCTTTCTCGTTGAGTTTTTAACAATAGACTGCATGTAAATGTGTGTGGGATGGTTTTAACCCAGTGGGGAATGTCTTGTTTAGTGTAAGATTTCAAAAATGACTCACTAGATGGAGCCATTGAGTTTTAGTTGGACCTCTTGGCACATGGTACTGTATGCAGATGTACAGAAAGTAATTCATTGTTTTTTAATGAGTTACTTTCTGTACATCTGCATACCATGTGCCAGCACTTTTTAACTATGAAGACATATATTTTTTATCCTTCTTTTGCCTGTGTACGAGGCTGTAATCATTGAAATATACAGTATAAGCTATCAAACCGTTTTTCCTGATGTCTTCCCTTAGAACAGCAGATGTCACTTTAGTCATTGTTTCTACTGAAATGACAGCTGAGGAGTCTCGTGCATTTCTTTTTCAAAGTAACAGATATTTATTTTAGACTCAATCCAAAACGAAGGGCAACCATTTGTAATTTTATTCGTATTTATCAGTTTTAACTATATTTAATTTAGGTGGCATGGTGGCTTAGTGGTTAGCGCTGTCGCCTTACACCTACGGGGTCGGGCTCGATTCCTGCCACGCGTCTGTGTGCATGGAGTTTGCGCCTTCTGCCCGTGCTTCCTGGGTTTCCTCAGGGTACTCCGGTTTCCTCCCACAGATATGCAGACATGCAGATTAGGTTAGTTGGCGTTCACAAATTGCGCATAGTGTGTGAATGAATGTATACAGGATAGGCAGTATAAAAGATTAAATAATTATTTTTTATTTGTTTATTTATTTATTTATTTATTTATTTCATTTGGCAGAATGAAAAAAATGTAAAGGATTTTAATTGTTTATTTATTTTCTGGTAGTTAATATGAGGTTAAAATAAAATCTGTAGCTATTTTCTACATTTTGAGATTTTAGTCCATTAGTTTCTGTTTTTATTTATAATATTGTTTTATTTATTCATTTATTTATTTATTTTATCAAATTGGACAAAACAGGACATAATGAAATAATATTTTAAGGGAATTTTTCACTGATTGTCAAAAAATTTAAAGACACTTCTTTTAAAATTGTTGTAGATGAATGAAAAAGAAATTGGTTAATATTTTAGGAAGATAATATTTCATGCAAACATTTGTGAAATTATAACCTATATTAAAACACTTTGCTAAAACACTGTCATACTGCCGCACACGCTTTCATAACCTGATTAGTTTGTCAGCATGTCCATAAGAGAGACTCTCACATGTCTGTCTCATGCAAAGATAAGTGTAAAGTTCGTGGAACTGGATGGACGGTTCTTGAGATCTTGAGCTCCTTGTGGGAATACTGGGGGTGAGGTGGGAATACACTCTGAAACAGACGCAGGATCCCAGAGGAAACCCAGAAGCACACATTAAGAAAATATGCACAGAAACCGAAGCAAAGGATCAAAGTCGGGACCCTGAGGCTGGGAGGCATAATACTTTACTGTGACACATTACATAAGCAAAAACAAATTATATAACTAAAGTTTTAGTTAGCACAAAGAACTGTCTATTTACCAAATAAATACATTTTAATTTTAATAATCATTTCAACCGTGTCCGTCATTGTTATGGAAAAACTATCAGTTATGGTTTTGTCTAGTAACCTAACTGATCTTTAATATAGTTATTCTGGAGTTTAAATAATACAATGATGTATTTGAAACTAGTTCATCTATTCAGATGTAAATGCTTCGAGATTCAGTTCATGTTTTGTTAATGCAGTTCCTCAGCACCAAAGGTGCCCTTTTCACACACATACATCTCAACAGCTCCTTCTAACAATAAGATCTGCTTTCTATGAAGCCAATGAGGTGCATGTGGTGAGAAAATAAAGAGAGAAAGAAGAGTGTGTGTGCATGTGTCATCAGTGAGACAGAGACAGACAGACAGACAGACAGAGAGAGAGAGAGAGAGAGTAATGAAATGGTACAAAGGTAAGTGGTGAAGTGCAGGAGGTTTAAAATAATAAAATAAAATAAAAAGTTGATTATTTGTACAAGTTGATGCAAATAATTTCTACAAGTGTCCCAACATTTGCTGGTTATTATGAATAAAAATGTTGTTGGAACAGACAGTATTAGTCCAACCTCTTGGACAATTTTTTACTGTAGGATATTGTACTGTATATTGCTAGAATGATGTCTATAAAAACATAACCATGAAAGAAATAAGAACAATAAAAACACTGTAGTGCTTAAATGTGTAGGTTTTTCCTTTAGAGGAATTGCAAAGAAATCCAGAGTGTCAGTGAGTTCAGTTTCCATGAGCAGTACCCGAGAGTCAACAGCTTGCATGATAGACGGCTCACAGGACAACATCTTTAAGCACGGCTTAACACTGGTTAAAGTAAGCAGGTCTCAGTTTCAACCATGAAGAGAAGATGTTGAGCTGCAGATTTGCCAGGTCAAGTGTCAGTAAGAAATTAAATAAATAAATAAATAAATAAATAAAAAGAGGCTTACATGGAGAAGGCTGCAGTGCCCGTGGACTACTGAAGACTGGAAGATGGTCTAATGGACCAATGAATCAAAACTCACTCACTCATCACTGAAGGATCTCAGGAGACTTGGGGGACTAGAAAGGGTATATACTCTATACAGGGTTCCACTCCATCACAGACCCACACACACTACGGGGAGCTTGGAAATGCCAGTAAGCATAATCTTCATGTCTTTGGACTGTGGGAGGAAATCAAAGTACCAAGAGAACATGCAAAGACCGAGATTGTGAATCAAACCATGGACGCTGGAGGTCCGAGGCCACAGTGTTAACCACTATGCCACCACACTGAATCGAACTGTACTTGGTCGATCACAAGGGGGTTTCGAACATTACTGAGGAGATAAAAATTTCCTCACTTCCAAAAAAAATAAATAAAATGCTTTGACTTCTGGGAGACTTTTGCTAAATCCAGTGCAACACTTTTGTAAGAAGCTTCTACAGGGGTATTACCGTTTGTGTGATGGGTGGCACAGGAAGCCAATTAAATTAAACAATGACTATTTCTATTGTAGAAAGTGTGCTTTGGTAAATTAAGTTGTTATATCTGAAAAGAAAAAAAGAGATTCAATTTGGTTGGACAAATAAATTCAATTCAAGATATTATTTCTTCTTTGCATGAATTTCAGTGAAACTGCATAAATATCAATAAAAACAGGAATGCAGAGTTCTGAAATGTATTATTGGTTGTTATTATTATTATTATTATTATTATTGTTGTTATTATTATTAACAATAAAATGTATGAGATTCAATAAATCTGTGTATTATAATGGATAAAATTTCAGCAAGCTACCAAACACTTTCCATTTAAACCTCAACATGTTTTCCAAAGTAAATCCTCAAAAACTTCAATAGTCTCAGTCTAAACCATCGTATTATGGCACCCCATGTGGCTCTGTTTGGCTATTTTGATCCCACAGGCCCACATGCACCTGTTTTGTTGGGGTATGCGGCTTGAAATTTGCCTCCTCCCCTCTTCCACTTGTTCTTTTATTCTTATTGGCTCTCTGTGATGTTTATGCTAATTAGCAGCTTGCCCCTTGCACCTGACTCCCTATGAGACAGCCCTCAAGCATCAACTAGACTTATTTAAACCTGCCATCTCTGTCTCTGGGCATTAACGGTGATTACCATGCTGGCATGCTGAGACAGGAGTCACATCTGCTTTAAAAAAAAGTTTTAATTTTTTAAAGAAGCTTATTATATAGGATAAGGATAAGATAAGATGCCACGATCTTTCTTGGTGAAGAAACACCTGAGTCACAAGAAGCCCAACTATGGCATGCTGGATTCACAGAGTGGTGGTGAGTTATTCTAACATTCCAGTGGTAGATTTCTACTGGACCATGCAGGGAAAACATTTTTAGTTCGTAGATTGTAGAGCAAAAGGGACAGATTCCAGACCTAGACCAGTGGAGTCCAGCATTTTTTGTTAAATTCCCTGGAACGAGAGGTGAAGTCAGGGATTTTTGAAGAAAAACACCTCTAAACCAAGGCTAAAGGATTTGGCACCATGTCTAACTTTTTCTTTCTTAAAGGCAATGCAAGGGAAATGCATTTTTACTTTGGTAAAGCACTTTAAAAGTCTGACATAGTGATGCCTCATGATGTGATTTCATTCACACTGTTTTGTCTATAAGAAGCGGCTATAAGATTGATGAGCTGCTAGTTTGGTGATGCTCTGCATCAGTGAAGACTCCAAAGTGAAGCAAATCTTTGCAACAGATCCAACAAGCCCAGTTGGAGTTTAGCAGGTGCAGGATCTTTCCTAAAAAGAAGAGCTTTTATTGTCAGCCCTTGTTTTGGAGATCTGAAGAGTCCCATTAAACATGGTGAAGGGGGCTTGCCAGAGCATGATTCGCCTGAAACTTCTGGGTTTTGTTCACAGGCTTTCTCTTAAGCAAACAAGCCCCTTAACCTCCTCTGAGAAAAGGACATGCTTTACTATTCAGCAATGACCTTATCTGCAATTAAGCAGCTGGGGGAGAAAAAAAAGTAAGAAAACGGTCGGAAAGTTCTATTAGATTGTATCCCTAACACCGATTCAGTGAAAACACTTATTGAAAAAAAAAAGATTCAAAATAATTGGTGAACAGTATAGCAACTTATTGCACAGGTTTTAGAAATAAATTTAGAACAAGGATTCAATGGATATACATTCTGGTGGCAAATAATTCACTCTTCAGGTGAATGTTCAAGCCAAAAACAAGAAAAAAAACACTAAATTACACTACGCTAAGAATATAAAACATGTGTCTAACATTTTTTATTTAGATTTCATTAATTATTAATTAATATTTGTCACAGCCGAAATCTGATCAAGAATTATTTGCATTAATCCAGAGGAAACTTTTGCTCTTCCAACTTGCTTTTCTATAACTCGGGAGACAAAACTGTTACTCACATTTCAGCCTCAATTTTAGTTTGGATTTATCTGCTAAAATTTACTAGGACAAATTAGCAACAGGAGTCATCCCTGAGACTTAGAAAATAGTACTGTATATATAAAATGCAGATATTATAGAGAAATATGCATTGTTTCAGTGGCAGTTTCTTAAAGGGGCAGGTTGCAAGCTTGAAGCATATTGTATGTGAGCAGTTGAAAGTGAAGGACTTTGCTCAATGGCCCAACAGTGGCAGCATGGCAGTGTTCGGGCTTGAACGGGGGCCTCCTGATCAGCAGTCCAGCACCTTATTCACCAGGCTAACCCTGTCTTGCTCATTTTTATATACTATCTAGTGCCGTGTTTGCCTCCTACAGCTGGTCAGGGCCATGCATTTTTTATTACCCATTATGCTTAGAAAAAAGTAGGTTCTCAAAATATGAAACAATTTGAAAATTGAAAAGATTTGAATGTTGATATAATTGCATAAAAGATCTATGTTGTATGAAGGTTCAAGATGGCAAGAGATGACATTTTCCTCCAGAAAACTATTTTTCAATGACAGCCAGTCTGCAAATAAATAATATATAAGAAACTTATTTTTAAAAATTTAAATAGTGCATAATAAATAGTAACATTATTGCACTACAGTAACCAATAAATCCCTTTTGTTTTTCCAATGTAGAATACATACATCAATCATACATTCACAAACATATAGTTTTATTAAGTGGTACACGATTCATAGAAATATAATTTGGTTAATACCAGCAAGGGTGCAGCTTACAATTAATTGTTTGTTTATATTTTTCAAATATAAATATAATTAAATGAATCATTAAAAATAATTGTGCAGATAATAATAAAAAAGAAAAGAAAAAAAAACAATTAGGTCTTGATGCGAATTCAATGAGCGTTTGTAGAAAGCTCTTTATTTGCTCTTTCTGAACTCCGCATGAGATGCATGAATGAGGGTGGGATGAGAATAGATTGAGTCCATATAGAGCGCTAAAGAGGTGCAAAAGGCAATAATTATTTTAAAGCTTGAAGAGAATTAATTTGAAGGCTAAAATGAGGCTTATTTTGGTTTCACACAGATCTCATAGTTGTCCAGGAGACATAAATGAGACATTTTTGTGAACTCTTTTCTAATGTGAAACTACATCTAGCTCTTCAGGAAAGATCTATAACCTTCCATTATAGTTCAGGATACTATTGTGACTAGTCAATAAAAAATGAGCAGAATGCCAAAATATAGCTGATAGATAAAATCTCTAAACGTTATGCAAGCGTTAATATAATCCACCTTTTCTTATTTGTAAGATTACAATGTAGTTTGCAGATGTATTAATGAAAATGATGCAAAAAAATTTATAAATTTTGTCACATAAATAAACTTCAGGTTCCAGGCTAAGGGTCGTTGCTAACCTATTTTAAATCTGTAAAGCTCATTTCCGACAATGACTGTTCTTAAAAGCAATTTCAAATTCAATTAAATTCAAGGCTTGTTTTTAATGTATACACAGTTTATATGTTTATGAAAATCCAGACTTGTTTTTAGACGTTTAATGTTTTATTTCAGACATTTTCACATTTAGAAGTATTACATTACACACTTATTCTTGTTTTTTTTTTCTTGTTCATGTGATTAATTCCATTGATCTATTTTGGTTTCATATGATTGCTTATACATCTTTTCACATTTACATGCTTTTCACAAGTTCATTTTGGATCACATAATTATTCACATGTCTTTAAGCTCACATTTGCACAACACACACTGTACATTATGGCTTCATGTTTTGATATGGTCATATATTACTCAGTCACCTGTGAAAAACTGAATCATGATTTCTCCATTGAAAGTCATGTAAGAGTGAATATATCTGTGTATCTCATTCGATAACAAATATACTTTTTTATAAAATAGATTTAAAACCTGAGATCTCATTAATCACTGAGTCCTTGTTGATCATTTTACAGATCCTCACCCACAAGTCATCTCCAAGCTCACCTCTTCTCATCCTGATGAAACTTTCCTCCCTGGGTCTTGCCTATTAAACCCAGCCATCAGGGCAGTGTCACAGATGAGCTCCATTTGTGCCATGATTGAGCCGCAGCCTTCATTAGACTCCAGACCGCCTTCAGAAGGCCACACTTACACCCTACCCGTGAGTCCAACCCCACTTCAAGCCTCTGAGCATGCGGCACCTCGGCGTCTTCATAACGACAGATCGTTGCAGGACAGCTTGGTGTCCGACGTTACCGTTTCCCTGTTGGGATTTGCTTCAAAGAGCAACATCCAGGAGCACTTTGAGTGTTTTGACTGCCATAAAACCTATTTCACCTTCTCCGGCCTGGCCAAACACAGACAGCTGCAGTGCGAGTGGCCGTGTCAGAAATACTTCAGCTGCAAGTACTGCGACAAGGAGTATGTGAGTCTCGGCGCTCTGAAGATGCATATCCGCACACACACGCTGCCTTGTGTGTGTAAGCTGTGTGGGAAAGCCTTCTCCAGGCCCTGGCTGCTCCAGGGACACATACGGACACACACAGGTATACGAAACAGCCACAGAATGCAGAGTCACTGTCTACAGAGCTGACTGTCTGTCTGTCTGTCTGTCTGTCTGTCTGTCTTTGAAGCTGACATTAATGTACTCTTGTTTTAGGTGAGAAGCCGTTCTCGTGTCCTCACTGCAGCCGGGCATTTGCTGATCGCTCTAACTTACGCGCTCATCTGCAGACGCACTCAGACGTCAAGAAGTATCAGTGCAGGAGCTGCTCAAAGACTTTCTCCAGAATCTCGCTTCTGTCCAAACACGAAGAAGCTGGTTGTTCCCCGACATCCTGATGGTCATGCGTTACCGTTCTACCACCAGACTATGACACTTGAGGCCCTGGTTTCTCTCAGGTCCCCCTCTCTACACTGATATTTATGTATGAGGGGGAAATCGACTCTGCACTGTACTAGCTCATTTTTGAGATTTACGATTTTATATTTTTGGGGGACTGAATCAGAGTTTGTGACTTGCATGCATTGCATGATCTACTTAAAGTAAGGTTTGCAACTGCATGACAAGTCAATGGCACTTGTACTGGAACTCCGTTTAAGATTTTGTATAAGGAACATTTTTCGAATAAAAGTATTTTCTTCATTTGGTTGATGCTTTATACCTCAATAAAATCCAAATGACACTGTATTTTTTTTCTACATGAGTTCTTATATCCATCCCCATCCATCTAGGAACCTCTGTAGTCCGTCACCATTACGTCCTCCATTGTATTTACGTCCTCCAGTCAACTTTCACACACAATTTGGAAACGGCAATTATTCTAATCTGTATGTCTTTGGACTGAGGAAACCAGAGTACCTGAAGGAAACCCACCAACCCACCCACAGGGAGAACTTGCAAACTCCATGCGGGAATTGAATGTGGACATGGAGGTGCGAGGCGACAGTGCGGACCACTAAGACACCGTGCCGCCATTAGTTCTCATGACCCAACAAAATTACTCTACTTGATAATCTAAACATCAATTTTCACTTAAATTACAAGAAAATACAAAAAGAGAAGTTTAATCAGTATTATAGATCATTGGCTGTTAAGGACAGGTGAGGTACAGTAGTTCAAATCCTCATCAAGAAACCAACTCAAATATGAATGAAGATTAGATTTCACACCCAAAATATATTTAAAAAAAAAAAAATAGAAATTAAAAAAAAAAAACCTTACATGATCTTTGTTAGGGCTCCTTTCTGCTACCTCAGGATGATTCTCCCACTAAAGCTTCATAAATACTTCATTTTATGCTAGGAGGCACAGCGGTCTCACTCCTCCCTAGCTGAGGGTTCAATTCCCACCTCAGGTCTGCGTGTATGGGGTTTGCATGTTGTCCCTTTCCATGGTGCTCATGGGCATTAATACGGAGTTGCTCTTTCTGTGCCGTTATACTGTAACTGCCGCCCCTGTTCTAGAAAGAATTTCACCAAAATTTTGAAAGGTGTTGAAAGGAGCTCATTCAACCGCAAGAGCACAAGTGGTTGTACACTGATGTTGATGAGGACATTCCAGCATTCCAGTTCATTCCAAAGATGTTCAGTGAGGTTGAGATCAAGGGTCTGTGCAGGACCCTCAAGTTTGTCCACTCTAATCTTAAAACACCATGTCTTCATGGAGCTTGCTTTGTGCACAGGGGCATTGTCATGCTGGGCCTCTTGGCTTTATTCGTTCTGTCTCACTCATCATCCATATCACTTTATCCTGTATACAGGGTGGCGGGGAGCCTATCCCAGGAGACTTGAGTCAGGGTACAACGTGGACAGGGTGCCAATCCATCACGGAGCACACACACTCATCCACGGGCAATTTGGGGAAACCATTCAGCCTAATCTGCATGTCTTTGGACTGTGAAAGGAAACCAGATCACCTGCAGGAAACCCACCAAACACAGGGAGAACATGCAAACTCCATGCACACAGACCCCAAGGCGGGAATCGAACCCGGACTCTGGAGAGGGAAGCAAACAGTAACCATGCTGCCCTCTTAGCTTCAGTAAAGGGAAATGGTAATGCTATGGCAAACAAAGACATTTCAGATAATTGGTGCATCAAACATCATTCGTGATGATGACCACAAACTAGTCAAATGATGCTGAAAGGTATAATATTTTTCTTGTTTTTATGTTTTAATTCACTTTGTCATTCAGAAATTTTATAGCTTCTTTTTAACTTTTTTTGCAAAACAAGACAACTTAAGAATCTTCAGTCCATATAATATAACTCTAACAAATGATGTTTAAACCATTACGGGAGTTGTGGGATTCTGTTAGATTGGTTTTCATACAGTGAATTTTCCAGCCATTGTTTCAGCTCTAATTAAGAAACTTAAGCTGCTTGTTTAGGCACTGATCACATCATTCCTTCATTTAGACAGCAGCACACAATAGACAGAAGAGCCACGTCCATGTGACCCCACTTGCCATTAACAAGGATTGCACTTCACAGCTCTCCTTTTTCTTTAACTAATTAATATGTCTATTTGAGGGACAGCTGTGCACAAGGAGAATTTTACAAGTCTAAATAAAACCCCACAATGCTTCCCGTTAGTAATGGGGCATGGAAAATTCCTCATATATATGTGTGTTTATTGGCAGGTGGATGTGGGCCAGCTGCATGCCGAGGTGGCACCATGCCAGGGCCAAGGGGTTTGAGGGTCACAGAGAGAGAGAGATAGAGAGAGATAGAAGAGAATACAAAGGGAAAAGAAAGACAAAGAGGTAATAATGGTGAAAATAGTGAAAGAAGTTCACAAAAAGAGAGAAGGACGTGAAAAATAAAAGGAGACGAATGAAGAAGAAACAAAGTGCAAAATGAGTTATAAAAAGAAAGAAAGGAAGTAAGGACGAAAGATCAAGACAGAAAGAAACAGAGGAAAAGATATGTAGCAAGTTTAAAAATAGAGAAACCAAAAATAAATTAAAAACAAAAGATTTAAGGAGAGAAAAGAGAAAAAGATGAGAAGTAAGAAAAAGACCAGCAAAGACAGATAGATACATCAGAAAAAGGGGGGGGGGGGACCTCGTATGAAGAAGAATGCGA
>JAQMYL010000023.1:13782884-13804416 GCA_030014365.1 Clarias pachynema | reverse complement strand
CACACACACACACACACACACACACACACACACACACACAAACACACAAACACATACACACACACACTGCTGGACCAACTGAGCCACCTGTCACGGCAAGCACACTTGTCCTACAGTTTCAAACTGATGTGTTTAAGAGTGTGTGTATTGGTGATTTTTCTTCCTTCCACAGTTTAAAACTATTAAATGATGTAGTGCCAGTTACTGCATTTCTATTAAAATAAACAAAATGATTGCAGAAATTAAATCTTACACACATTCATATGTGAAACAGTTTTACAATTCTCAAGAACCTCTTAAAATAATACTATTTCCTCTTATTTCTTAATTCTTAATCGGGCAATGAACCATATTTGGTCATTTATAAGCTCCAGTATCAGTACCTCAAGAAAAAACTAATTTTTACAAAATACGTATTTTGTGTTTTTTTTATTTATATTTTTGCATATTTTTATGTTTATCTGTTTTTGTTTGTTTGTTTCATTTGTATGTTTTTGTTTATATATTATTTTTATATATACACTTTTGGGGAAAATTAATGCCCTAGATAGGCAAGGAGCCATACTGTATATGACCTTTGATTTGCAACATAAAAATAACAACAAGGAAAATGTTTTTTTTTGTTTGTTTGTTTGTTTGTTTGTTTGTTTTTTTAAACCACAAAAGTAAAAACAAAAAAAAGTCTTGGAATAAATCTTGAAACCTTTAAATTTCAACTTTCCAAAGATTTTAATGAGTGCCCTAAGGGTTAATACATATGGAACAGGGTGTAAATTTAACACAAACTGATCTCTAGCTCAATTTTTACATTTGGCTGAAATCACCAAATGATAAAAATCATCAACAAACATTTTATAAAAAGTTACAGATGACCTCCACACTTCTTGTAATGGACGGACACAAATTATTAAAATGACACAGAACCATAATAAAAGAGTTTTAAAAGTATTTTAAAGCATTTCAGAACAAACCGTTTGTTCTGAAGAAAATGAATAAATCAATGAGGAAAATTTTTATTTAAATAAAAATGAGTTTAAAATGTGGAGAAGCCGACATCATCAAATGTCTCCAACTGTTCAGGCTCAGTGCTGTTAACCTCTCCTAGAATAATGATTAGTTGTGGGGGTGCCAATAGAAATGCAGAATAATAAAATTAAACCACATTTCATCCTGATGTTTTAAGTCCAAGAATCACAAATTAAAAGATATTTATATTAATATTAATTACATATATTAAATACTCCTCACTTACTCACTGATCGTCTATACAGCTTTTTTTTTTAGGGTCATGGGAGCCTGAAACCTATCCCAGGAGACTTAGGGCAGGAGGCAGGGTACACCCTGGACGGGGTCCCAATCCATCATAGGGCACACACACATACACACACTCACACATTCATTCACACACTATGGACAATTTTGGAACGCCAATTAGCCTAATCTGCAGTTCTTTGAACAGTGGAGGAAACCGGAGTACCTGATGGAAACACATTAAGCACAGGGAGAACATGCAAACTCCAAGCAGACAGATCTGAGGTGGGAATCGAATCCAGAACCTGGAAGGGCAACAGCGCTAACCACTAAGCCACCATGCCGCCATATATTAAATACATTAAAATTTATATTTAATTCATCCTTCATCACTTTAAAGTAGACTCACTGTAGCTCTGTTTATGTGTATTTTTAATTTAGATTGTTGTCTCATGTCATGTTGTTCAATCAGTAGCAGAAAATACTGGATGACTATATATATTACCTCCTGAACTTCAAAAAATAGAAAAATGAAAAAAAAAATAAAAAGAATTTCTAGGATGCCAGTCATTAGGGTGCCAACAATTGTGTAATTCTGGAGTAATTAGTTTTTTTTGGAGCTGAGTGTATAAAACTAAGTTTATTCTAATTCAGAAATTAAAACAATGGAAGGGATCCAGGCTTAGAATGTAAAGTTGTATAATGAAAAAACTGTTTGATTTTTTAATTGTTTAGTCCTTTCTTAGACAAAAAAAGGGGAAATATAGAACCTTTATATGTTTTTCAGCGGTCCCTCTGAGATTTCTGTGTAGAACTCTACAACAGAATATTTAATACAGTTTATTCAATTCTAATTATTTAATACAGATAATTAGAGAGCATACCAAGAGTCATAATAAGTCCATATGTCTGAGCAGTTCACACTGTCTAAAGGGATAGCATTATATGCAAAAGGACAGGTCTGGGGGTCAGAAATCAGGGGTCGGGGGTCAGGCTCCGTCTGCGAGGCTCCCTGCAATTTTACTAGAGCCATGACACGGCAGGCACCAGCCAGACAGATTCCTTGGCAGATCCCATCCGAAGCATCCTTCACCTTTGAAACTCTGAACTTAAATTCTTCTTCAGAACTCAGTGAGACGCCATCACCTGTGATCCGGTGGCCAGACGGGATCTGCCAAAGGATTGACGCCTGCAGTGTCACGTTTACACGCCGCCCATTTTGGCAATATGGTCTGATTTTCAAGTAAGGTTTGTACCATCAGGTCACTGATAATAGTTTGAAGCTTAAAACGAATATAAAAGCTAAACATGATCACTGCTGGAGATGCTCATGATTCCCCATTTCTAAACGCCAAAATCAGCCCAGGTTTCTATCTATAGCCATTGTGACTCCACAATAGAGTGAAACGATCCTAAAAATACACTATAAGCCAGCCTGAGACTGGCATGAGCCCACTCCCCAAACTCCGAGTCAAAAATAGAGTCAGGAAGGCTATTTCTGACCAAAAGCAATGCAGAAGCAGCAATCAGGGCTTCCATCTCTCACTTGCTCCTGGCACAGAGGAGTGGAACTCAGTTTCCACTGAGGCCAGTGAGTTAGCGGCCTCCGATTCCACAGTGGACACCTGTGCTTTTTCTTCTTTAAAGAACAATCCTCATTGCTGCCTTTTTCTTTCATCCTCAGTGCTACAGAGCCCAAAAACATCTCTGAGAATAACTCACACTATAAAAGTAGTCAGTTACAGTTTGTCCTGGAGGTCACGGAGTTCACAGAGTGAAAGGATTTGGTTTGGTTGTCATGGCGGTATGATCTCTGGCAGGGAAGTTCAGTGACTCTATGTAGGTTTATACAAAGTCTCCCAAATGTAATCTATCAAAATCAATACAAAATGGGGCCTCCGAGGGGCGCAGTGGTAAAGTGCTCGCCCTATCATCCGGAGATCGCTGGTTCGATTCCCGGGTGATGCTGTAAACTCTCGCAGCCGGAGGTCTAGAGAGAGCTGATTGACTGAGCTCTCTCAGAGGGGAGGGATGAGAGGTACTTCGTGCTCCCACATTAATCACGGCTCTACAGTCAGTCAGGGGCATCTGTGAGCTCACGCACATGGAGGGAGCGGATAGCGCTGTCCTCCGAGTGTGTTACGCCGCCCCCAACGGTGCGTGAGCGAGCAGTTCGAAAAGATGCGGTCGGCTGGCGTCACTCAGGCGTTTGGAGGAAACACGTTATAGTCTTCTGCCCTCCCGACTGAGTGGTAGTAGTAGCCTTAATGTGGGAGCCCCTAGTGACGGGGAGGAATTGGACACGACTAAATTCGGGAGAAAATCGGGAAAAAAATTTAAAAAATAAAATAAAATAATAATCAATACAAAATGCTGCAATTAAAAAAGAACACACTCATTGTCTATACCACTTTATTCTGTATACAGGGTCGCGAGGGGCCTGGAGCCTATCCCAGGAGTTTTAGGCTATGAGGTGGGAGTACACCCTGGAGTGACTGGGGTGCCAATCCATCGCAAGGCACACACACACATGCTCATTCACACACTACAGAGCAATTTGGGAACACAAGATTCAAGATTCAAAGAACTTTATTAATTCCAGAGGGAAATTGCTTATACTTGGTTACAGTTGCTTACAGTCATTTACAAGAGGAAAGAAAAAGAGTAATAAAAAAATAATTGCACACTAAACATAATTCTATATACAGATATTCCCTTAGTTGCACTCTAAACATAATTCTATATACATATATTGAGGGAAAAAAAGGAAAGATATTGCACCAGTTACAGTATATGTGCAATAGTTACAATATATGTACAATAGCAATATGTGCAGTTATATGGGTAATACAGGGTTTGCTATGGTAATTGCAGAGTGGTGTGCCCAAGAGCATTGTTAAGTAAATATTGCACGGGTAAATTATATGTGTAAATAAATTAGCTTATATGTGTATGTAAATATTGCACAGGTAAAATATATGTGTAAATAAAATCAGTAATTGCACTTGAAAAGTGGTATGACCTAAGAGCATTGGTAGGTATTGCCCAAATTGTCCAGGTACGTAATAATACTGTATTATTGTTACTAAAGGCGGCTTTCTCTATAGTGTCCACGTTACAGAGAAGAGTTGTATAATTTTATGGGCATAGGTACAAAATATCTTTTGTGGCGCTCTGTAGAACGCTCTACAGAGCGCTCTTGGTGGTAATCAGTCTCTGGCTAAATTTGCTCTTCTGGTCAGAGAGAACACCGAATTGTGTGTGGGAAGGATTGTTCATGATGGATTGTGTTTTGGACAGAATCATCCTTTTCTCTACTACGGTACCTCAACAGTGTCACACTCTATTCCTAGCACAACAACTAGACAGTCGTCAGAAAATTTCTGCAGATGGCATGACTCATGAGTTATATCTGAAGTCAGATGTATAGAGGGTCAAAAGAAAAGGAGACAGTACAGTCCTCTGAGGAGCTCCGGTGCTGGAGATCACAGTCTCGGACACACAGTTCTGTAGTCGAACATAATGAGGACGGCAGGTCAGATAGTCCATGATCCAGGAAACCAAGGAAGTGTCTATGTGCATGTTCTTTAGTTTCTCCCCCAGTACTGCTGGTTGAATGGTGTTGAGATCAGGAGAAAGGCATCAGGGTGTCGAGTCTGGAGTTTGGCGGTTACCGAGTGAATGACATCTCAACTAATCTGCATGCCTTTGGACTGTGGGAGGAAACTGGAGTACCCAGAGGAAAACCCAGAAAAGCACAGGGAGAACTTGCAAACTCCATGCACACGAAGTGGGAATCGACTGTACAAACCACTACATCACATTATCTAAAGACATTAGATAAGCATTGCAACAACAGCAGATTAAAGAATATTAGCATTTTTATTTGTAAATGCTAACACCAAGTCTTCTTTAGAAATTGAGTCTTCTCAAGCTGCAGCATTTCCTCTAAAGCTTGAGGGTCCAGTCTTAAATCCTAACTATAAAGTGACCAAGATGGGACTTGAACCCACAACTCAAATTCAGTTCAATTCAGCTCAGGCTGGTGCCTTAAACAGACACTTACTCACTCGGAGGAAACCGGAGTACCCGGAGGAAACCCATTAAGCGCGGGGAGAACATCCAAACCCCATGCACACAGACCTCGAGGCGGGAATCGAACCCTAAACCCTGGAGGTGCAAGGCGACAGTGCTTACCTATAACAAACTATATTATTAAATTACTAAATTGTACAACAATATATAATCCCGGTATGCAGTGTTTCTTCAAAAATGTATTCCGCCCACCACTGCCACCTCTGGCTTGCTCACTGGTGATCAAAGTCTCTTTGAGTGTCTATTTTACGACAATATAAATTGTTTAAAGTGCTTTACTAATAAAAATCCAGTTGACAGTGTTATTATTAGTGCATAAGCAGAAGTGCCAAAACTAAATATAAATAAGCCTGTCGTTAAGATATTGTGACTCTGCCATAATAATTAAAAAGCAGTTTAACTGAGATTATTAAATAAAGCATTTTGTATGTTTAAGTCAGTTGTCATAACGGCATGTGATTATTACTTTTTTTTTTTATGCTGAATTTTTGGAATAGCATGCTCATGTTTTCGGAAACATGGCAAACTCCCAACACAAACCTGCAAATAAAGAACAGCGCCAGTGTAAAAACTTGCGAAAAGTTCTTAATATTCGCTTCGTATTCTGATTAGTTTGTAGGTCAAAGGTGATTTTTTCCCCCCACCAGTGCACTTATCATAATTGGCCTCAAACACCTTTCACAGCACAAAGTTACAGGCGCATGTGACGAGACATGAAATGTCCAAAAATAATCAATGGGCTTCATAAGATATCCAATGGCACCATATCTGGGATATTAATATAGTCTTGTATGTCTATAAATACAGCGCAATGTGTTTATAATAAGCGAACTATTGCATATCCATTGCGTCGTGGCAAACTATTCCGATCCAGTTGCCGCTTTTAGCTCAGCGAAGACAAAGTTGGTCTATATTTAGGCCGCCCAGCGGATGCTATCCGACCTAAGGGGGATATTTTGATGGGCGACCTTGGAGATGGTGGAATATTTTCCATAGTGAGTGTTGGCTGCATATAAATATCGAGCTCCAGCAGCTTTGCTGACACACACCTCATGAACGCAATGCGTTGCACTTGTTACCCAAACCGTGCCACCAGGGGCGAGGAGGGGTCTGCTGCTTATATCTGTGTCCACTTGTTGTGGAAAAAAGCCTCTGAACAGGTGCAGCGCGCTAACATTTCGAGGCCTGTTCCAGTTCACCCACCCTGTTTTTCCACCCCGCTGTGTGAAGTCTGTTTTCCGTAGCTGGATGGCGGCAGCCTGCTCCATGCTCTTTGCTTTCCATGCTGTGGCCTTTAACCCCAGAGGTCAAGTAGCGGCACCGTGCTGGAGTAGGAGCCTGTAATGTTGACCCAACTCATCAAACACACAGTTCACTTTCCCTAGGTGCGTAAATCTCTGTTGCTATCACTCAGCACTGAGCGCTATGCCATTGTTACAGGAACAAAAATAGAAATAAAGAATTATGCATCACACTGCATGTCTGAGTCTCAGAGAGAAAAATTTATTGTCTATCCCCAAAATATTGTACTACTGACATTTCATATGAATACTTTGTACAGTGCAGTTACATTCAGGGAGTCATGGGAGGTGCTGAGGATGTTACACCACCCTCTAGTGGGAAAAGGTCTATAGAATATGAAACTTTTAAAAATAATAATTTTTACTACTTAATCAAATATTCATCGAGGAATAGTTGAAATAGCACAATATGAAATAAGCACAGTTAATATGTGCTTTTAGTTCATTCAAAATCAATCAGGGGGGAAATGTGCATTTTATATTTGGCTACAATAAAATAAGTTAAAAAAATATATTATCTAAAACATTTTATATAACACGTTTAGAAATTCATTATATTGTTAGCCATTAAATATAAACCATAATATATATATTGTGAATGTAAAACATTTTAATGGTGAAAACGTTTGAAAGAAGGCCATACATCCATAAATAACAATCCTGGCTGAGGTGGCTTTGAGCCCACTGCAGTCTTTTTCTTCTTCTTCTTCTTCTTAATTTTTTTTTAAAATTATCATTATTATTATTATTATTATTATTGCAATTGACAGTTATACTCTTCATTTGTAAAGAAAGTGGTATATGGATAAAGTAAAAAAAAAAAAAAAAATCCATTCCTTGCCTGTGCCTTTTTCTTTCTTTTGTGTGTGTGTGTGTGTGTGTGTGTGTGTGTGTGTGTGGATTCACCATTTAAAGAAGTTCTTCCACCTGTTCCTTTCAGTACAGTGTAACACACTTTACACTGAGTGCCTATAGTGTGTGTATGAATACACACCCAGAGTAGCAGCACAATTTAACCTTCCGCACGAAGGTCAGTGTGGAGAAGAAGAGGCGATGGCATTCGCTGCACTAATTAAACCAAACCAGCGGCTGATTAGCACTCGGTCAGGTGCTTGTCTCTGGAGAGCTTCACACAAGGAACCTGAGAATAGAACAAAACTTTGGAAAAGGTGGCACATTGTTGAAGTTTATTCACATTTGACTAAGCAAAACACTACAATACCCTGCTCAGGGTAATGCTAGATCTGTAGCGTAGCCCAAAAACACACGTAAAAAGCTGGATAAGAAGCTGGAATACAGAAGCTCATCACAGGGCACCGGCATTGCGTCATTCAGTGTCAAGACTGGGTTTAATATTCATTACTATTCACGCTTTGGTGGATTAACAGCACATTTATAGTAAAGAAAAAAATTATAATTAATAATTAAAAAAACTTTCAATTTAAAACTTTGATTTGGAAATAAATAAAAATTTACCCTAATTTTTTTACGTACATTCTTATGAAATCGTAATACATTTTTATTAACATTTTATTATATAGCCAAAAACATTTACTATATAGCCAAACATACTGTATGTGGAAATCTGACCATCACTTCCGTATGTTAAACATCCCATTCCGTTCTATATAACATCCACGGTGTCCATGTCCAGTGTGTTAAAATTCACTTATACCACAGCACTGTTATTTCAGTGGTGAAAATATGAATTAATCCCAGTAAAAATATTCAGTTTAGCTTTTCTAATTAATATCTATTGGTGCAGGTGTGTGTTTACATTGAACAAGTAGATTATTAGTATTTTATTTTAATGTAGATTATTTAAACTAACACAACTGTTCACAACATCGCTTTTACTCAACATTTTGATTTCAGTTATGGTGCAGAGTAAACTTCAGGCAGATATCTAAAATTCTGTTTAGCGCATGATTTAAGATGCATATTGACCCATGCGCAGTACACGGTCAAAACTTGTGGTTAAAAAAAAAAATATATATATATATATATATATACACACACACACACACACACTCCGGTTTCCTCCCACAGTCCAAAGACATGCAGGTTAGGCTGATTGGCGTTCCCAAATTGCCCGTAGTGTGTGAATGAGTGTGTGTGTGTATGTGTGTGTGCCCTGCGATGGATTGGCACCCTGTCCAGGGTGTACCCTGCCTCGTGCCCCAAGTTTCCTGGGATAGGCTCCAGGTCCCCGTGACCCTGAATATAAGGATGAAGCGGTATAGAAGATGAATGAATGAATGAATGAATGAATATACACACACACACACACACATATACATATACATATACATACATACATACAGGGGTTGGACAATGAAACTGAAACGCATGGTTTTAGACCACAATAATTCATTAGTATGGTTTAGGGCCTCCTTTTGTGGTCAATACAGCATCAATGACCGATACAAGTCCTGCACAGTGCCCAGAGGGATTTTGAGCCATTCTTCTTGCTGGTGGAGGAAAACGTTTCCTGACTCACTTCTCCAAAACACCCCAAAGTGGCTCAATAATATTTAGATCTGGTGACTGTGCAGGCCATGGGAGATGTTCAACTTCACTTTCATGTTCATCAAACCACTCTGTCACCAGTCCTGGTGTGTGTATTGGTGCGTTATCATCCTGATACACTGCACTGCCTTCAGGATACAATGTTTGAACCATTGGGTGCACATGGTCCTCCAGAATGGCTCAGTAGTCTTTGGCAGTGACACACCCATCTAGCACAAGTATTGGGCCTAGGGAATGCCATGATATTTCAGCCCAAACCATCACTGATCCACCCCCGTACTTCACTCTGGGCATGATCACCCCTGTATATATCTCACACGTGCGCATACATCTCAATAAATCAAAAACTTTATTTATTTCAGTAATTAAATGTAAAAAGTAAAACTCACATATAGATTACACACAGACTGACCATCTTTTCATTTTAATGATTATGGCTTATAGCTAATGAAAACCCAAAATTCAGTATCTCAGAAAATGTGAATATTGTGAAAAAGTTCAATATTGGCAACTCATGGTGTCACAAAAAGACAGTCTCTAATTAGCTAATTTAACTCAAAACACCTGCAAAGGTTTCCTGAGCCTTTAAATGGTCTCTCAGTCTGGTTCAGTAGGCCAGCTGTTCACAGAATACTATATCCAAGCACATTAGTGAAGGGTTGAATGGAAGGAAAAATGTGGTAGAAAGAGGTGCACAATCAACGGGGATAACTGCAGCCATGAGAGGATTGTCAAACGAAGCCAACTCAAAAATTTGGGGGAGATTCATCAAGAGTGGACAGCAGCTCACCACACACAGACGTATCCAGGACATGGGCTATCTGTCGCATAACTGTCGCATTCCTTGTGTCTTGAACCAGAGGCAGCGTCAGAGGCGTCTTACCTGGGCTAAAGACAAAAAAAAGGACTGGACTGTTGCTTTTCTGATGAAAGTAAATTTTCCATTTCATTTGGAAATCATGCTCCCAGAGTCTGGAGGAAGAGAGCAGAGGCCAAGTTGCTTGAAGTCCAGTGTAAAGTTTGCACAGTCCGGTTTGGGTTTGGGGAGCCATGTCATCTGTTGGTGTTGGTCCGCTGTGTTTTATCAGGTCCGAGGTAAAGTGCAGCCATCTACAGGAGGTTTTAGAGCACTTCATGCTTCCCTCTGCTGACCAGCTTTATGGAGATGAACAACATGCAGGACTTACCACTGCCAAAAGTACTAATACCTGGTTTAAGTATCCCTGTGCTTGATTTGGGCAGCAAATTTCATGGACCTAAACCCTGAAGAGAATCTATGGAGTATTGTGAAGAGGAAGATGCGAGACAACAGACCCAACAATGCAGAAGAGCTGAAGGCTGATATCAGAGCAACCAGGGCTTCCATACAGTAGCACCTCTGTAGTGCCCCAGCCTGATCGCCTCTATGCCACGCCGCATTGCTGCTGAAGTAGAACAAAAGAAGTAAACTATGCCACAGGCCATAAATTTCTACAGACCTGTCTAATGAAAATAAACGCTATAAAGTCTTTCAGAACTTGTATGCTCTCTTGCAGGGTACTACACACACACACTCTTATACACACACAGTTCATTTCCAACACAAAGCCACTGCTTGACAAAGTACAGCATCCCAGCCTCTACCATTTGCAAGTTAATGTATGCTTCATGGTTCTCACTTACGGCTGTTTATTAGCAGCACTGCCCTGTGTGTCACGGTGCAGTAACTCAGCTCCTCTGCCATCTGCGGACTTGCTGGAGGGCACGTTCGGACCTGATGTTGCCTGCATGCGGGTGCGGGACGTCTGCGTGTTTCTGTGCAGCCTGGAATCTCCCAGGAGGCTGTGTTTTCTCAGACACCCTCGTCGGCTTCCAGATTCAGCACCTCTAAAGCCAGTTATTGCCCGGGCAACCGGCAATTGTGTCCAGGTTCTCCTGGCCCCCCAGCAGTGCCGCTGCGGCCCCCATTCTCCTCAGCAAAAGAGTCTCCCCACTTTAAGAGATTGTCAGGAGTGTATTCAGTGCCAGTAATTAAGCGGTACTAAAGAAAGTGCACCCCAAAACCGTGCACTTTATCCCTCGTTCCCTACACATGCACAGGGCCAGAAGCAGTAACACCACACCATTATCACTAACATGTGTGTTTTTTTAAAAACAAGCAACCGCACCAATGACCACCAAAAAAACAAAACAAAAACAAAAAACATCACTTTATATGGTCATCCACTTTTTGCTGTATCTACTGGATTTTTTCAAGAAATATTTGTAGGAATGATCCAAGAAAACCAGCTGTACTGTGGTTTAAAAAAAAGCTACTAGCACTGCAGCTACAGCTCATACAGAGCTCTGTTTTCTGTGCAAATTGCATATCAGGGATATGATTCATGTTTTGAAGAAGAGACATTAACTTATTATAAGGGGTGTTCAAATCAAACTGGGACTTTTGATTGTGCAGAATAACAGAATACAGAATACATTTCTCTATATAATCCCTCGCTACACTAATGCACTTTTCCCAGTGTTCCACTAGTGCTTGGATACCATCAAGGAAGAAAGTTTTCTCGGTACGCTAGGGCCATGATTCATGTCCAAAACACTGGCCTCCCAGGAACTCCTATAATGACCCAAACATGAGACAAATTATCATCGATTTTCAAGGCATTGTACTTGTTGAATGTTCAAAAGAGCCACCTCGGACAGAATCATCGTTCATGGACGTACGGCTTTCTTTAAAACTCTTTAAGAGTCTCATCACCTTACCATGCTTGAAAGTCTTCTGTAAACGTCATTCAATTTTACACCATGATTTTAAAAAAGTAATTTCATCAAGTCCCGGTTTGACTTGAACACCACTCGTAGCTTGTAGATTGTGAGAGATTCAGCCTCTTAGAATTAGAATTAGAATGGTTACGGTCTCTAACGTATTAACAAATAGAGTTTAATCAAAGCAACAGATGAAAGCAGGATGGGTCAGTGGTTTTATTGAGGGGAGGGAAAAAACTGCTACAAATACATCATCATATAAGTAACCTATTGAACCTCAAACAGCGTTACAGCTTCAAAACTCCACGTTGGTGTTAGCATCATATCAGTCATCGTTATTACTGTTATATCATCATTATTACATCATGAATGCATATTTCCATTGAGATAGATCTCGTGCACGGGCGTTGCACGCTCGCACACACACACACACACACAAGCCTCGCAGTCATTGGATCAGTGATGGAGCCGCCATGTTGTGAGGTGTCCTGTCCTTTATCTCCGCAAGCAAGCTCCTACTAAGAGCTACAGGAAAATGAAGAGTCTCTCCTGAGCATGAAGCTATGTGTCCTGATATATCCGCCAACATCGACACGGTCCTTGCTCATTAATTCATTCATGTGAAGCCTTGAAGAAGATATCGAGCGATTCATTTCTCAAGATTATCCTTTAGCCTGCATGGACTTCCAGGCCCACAGTGCAGGCGACATACACGTATGGAAACGATCCGCTTTGTATTGTTCTCAAAGGGAGCCAGGAAAAAAAAAAAAAAGAAAAAGCAAAGTGCTGTATATAAAAAAGTTTAAAAACCTATGTATTATGCTACAGCAGTGAACATGATTATTATTTGCACGTGTATATTACAAACACTTAGAAAAGAGCATGGATAGTAAACGAGTAAAAAAGTTTGGGGAAATGGATCACGCAGTCGCAGGTCATTGTTGAGTTTGAATAGCGAAAGGAAAATGTCAAAATACTCCAAATTCCTTCTGTGTTTAACTATGAGAACATGATTCTCAAACAAAAGTCACATCACCTGCAGCTTGAAAAATCCTTAAATTGCTCACCAGCATCCTTATAAAGCCAAATAAACACATTACTGCACACAAACACACCAAACACTGTTGCTGCTGTTATTATTATTATGTTCAAAAACGCAATCTTTTGTGCCTGTTAACAAAGCCCACTCGATGGTAGGCATGTGCCGATACCATGCACCATTTTCATTCCTGAAACTTCTTAACCTTTTAAGATATTACAGTAATATTTAAAAACATGACTAGATTTCCACTTTACCCGTTATCATCACTGGTGATGCCACAATCGTGTTGCTGCAACCCTTAAAATAAAGCTCAAATCTGACAGGTATTTTGGATATTAAAAAGTCTACACATCCTTTCTGTTTTTCCTGGTTTTTCTGATGTAAAAAAGTGAAATCAATAAACATCTCGTCATGTTTTAAAGAAATGGGGAAGAAATGGAAAAACGATAACCTGGTCATATCTGTGCATAAGCCTTTAATAAAAGTGAGGGGATTTCCTGTGCACAGCCATCTTCTAATCATTCGACAGATTTAGGACGAGATTTTTTTTTTTTTTATCTCAGTTGGATTTTTGTGCTTTAAGTCATTGTCATACTGAAAGCTGAACATTTATCATCATCATCATCATCATCTGTTTAGCAGCAGTTTGCAGGTTTTGTCAAAATGTCAAAATCGATTCGCATTTGAAGCTTTTATATCGTCAAGTCCACAGAATGATGTTGCCACCACCATGTTTCACTGTGTTTATAGCATTCTATGGGTTAGAAGCTGTCTTGTTTTTTGTGATAAAGATATCCCTTAAAAGAATATTATGCTGCCAAAACTTTACCTTGGTCTCATCAGACCATTCCACAGTTTCCCAGACATGCTCGGATGTTTGACACTTCATTTTTCTTTTGCCAGATATTCCTCTAGCTCCTTTAATTTAGCTTTTTGTCCTATCCTGGGGTCTTTTCATTAAGGTGCCTAAATGCTTGCTTATTCCATAGATATTAAGTGATAACGTTCGAAAATGAGAGACAGTACATGTTTTTCAATGTTATTTGTGATTCATGTCAGACGAAACTAAGATGATGTAAGAAAAATGTATACTGATTGTTCTATGGGGTTAATCAGAATCAGTATATCAATGAAGGGTGCATGATATTTCAATATCAGTTTAACAAATGTGGTTGATTAATCCTGAGAACAATACAGATTTTTACCGATTTTTAATGTACACATTTAATGCAACCAAGTATTTGAAATATTTTTCTTTTGCTTTCTTCCCCTAAAAAGCTTCTTTTATCTTTATGTATGTATTTTCAATTGATTTTTTTCCTGGTTAATATATGCTATAAAGAAAACAACAACCTGCAATTATACCAGAGGAGTGTACATGTTTTATATTTATTGTTTAATATTCCTGTACAACTTTTCGCAGACTTAATCAGATTCATTTATTGCAGCATTGTAAATATTTTGACTACTGTAGTTCCTTTAATATTTCAAACTTTGGAAGCTTGTACAGTGTTCTACAGAAATAAGATACTTTGCACATGCAACACATGGTGTCACTGCTATTTCTCACTTGGTCTTAAACCCTTTTTCTGTTACTCTGTCTAAACACTTTAGCATCTTAACCACTAAAGAAACTTCGTCTCAAGATTGCAAATACTGCTTAAAGAGGCTTCCTACTTCAGGACATTCCTTTTTATATAAAACTACATTGCTACAAGCAGTGACAATATCTCAGATTGATTTAAAGTGCCCTCGCCACGATATTAATCGGCACATGCCTACTTTACAGGACGTAGGCAAAGTGAAACACTAGGACAGAATCCCTACTGATTAGAACCAAAGTGCAACTTTTAAACCTTCCCATCCTGTAACGATGATCTCACCTTCATCAGGGTTTAAACCTGGCAACAATAACGAGTTACAATAACTCAGTTGCAGCCTTATTATTCATTATGTACAACTTTCAATTCACTCCATTAAACCACCTTTAATAAAACATTTACGCTTTAAACCAAGACTCCAGGACACACAGACAGAGGCTTTATTCCTCCGCTGTGTTTGTTGCACAACTTCATATTGCACACATTGTTAGGAGTTATGGACACACGAGATGGAGAACGAGGAGACATGAGAAGAAACGACATCTAATCAAGCGCTTTAAAGAGTCCACTTTAAAGAAAATAACGTGACTATTACGCACTCAATGATTGGAAACTATTCACAAGAAATCACATAGGAAACCGATTATCGTTATCCACCTGATCACTGCCATCGTTTCGGGTCCAAATCCATCAGTCATCTCTCTCTGGATGCAGCCGGGCTGCCAGAATGTTCAGGATGAACTGATTTACGCAACTCCATCGATAGAAAACACAATAGAAACAATATAAAATGATTGTGATAAACGCTCAGGATAAAATACTTGAATAATCAAAAACTAAATTAAATATATTACAAATACAAGACAAACGGAGTTGATGAAAAACAGCGACAGCCAGGGACGGACGATTTCTAATCGTCTTTCAGTGCCCTTGTTAGTTTTACAACCTGCTGTCAATCAAGGAAAAAATGCCCATGTCCCATTTCAGTTCAACTTAAAAAAAAAAAATAATAATAATAATAATTCACCACAAACCTAATACGAGACAGTGGTAGCTTATCTGAATTTCTTTTTTTTTTCTTAAACCTTTCAGATTAGGTCCTCTACCGTACACCGCCAAATTCCACATAATATTCATCACTATAAGAGTTATGTAGACAGTTATACATTTAAACCGTCTCCAATAATGACTCTCTGCTTGTAATAAACACCGGGCATGAAATCTACTACACACATCATGCAAATACAACATGAACCTGGGCTCTGAACGACTTATACAGTACAGTACATCATGCCAGCCTTCCCACGGAGCGGACACTTAGTGCCACCTAGTGGGAGAGCTTGGCATCTGTAATCCCCTCCGTGGCCTCCTGGTCTACTCTCCATCTTTGATATACCGTACATTCATATATATATATATATATATATATATATATAAAATAATAAAAAGGTTCAAACAATTCGTCACGTCTCCCCGTGTTTCACTTTCTCAGTATTAGTGCACCATTTTAAAGGAATCGTTTTTCCAAAAATAGATATTCTTCTAATCTGATGCTTCGTAAAAAATATTATTGTAGCAAGGTAAACCAGTAAAGAGCAGAGTGAAGATATAAGCGGTACTAGCATCCTGTCGGAGAACTATAAAAGAAGATTAGAACTAGAATTCAGTCATGTAGAAAAAACCAGGGGAATGTTTAGTGATGGCCAAGTCGTGATATTGGATCCTCTCTCTCTCTCTGCTGTTTGAGTATTGCCTAAAGCTGAGTCATTCCCACAAGATAGGTACCATTATCATTCATCTCAGCTTCCATCTGTTTACAGTGATGTGATGAAGCACTCTCTTTCTATCCCTCGTTCATATTTAGCCAACAGGAGACTCTTACTGAGGTGTCCATCATTTTTACGGTCACCATGGCGATAATGAGTTAGTCGGACTTCGGTGTTGGCCGGGTGACATCATCCCAGGCTGGAATCGTGCTCTCATCCAGTCTACTGCGAGACGTGCGATAGCTTTTCCTACTTACACTGCCATCTGTCCGTGTTTGAACAAGAGAGGAAACAGAACTGAAGGGAAAAATCTGATGGCGTTGTGAGTTGTGGCGAGTGTTCTTCCCCCTTAAACATCAATTGAAGCTTGTACGATCAAAGACGTGAGAAACACCATGTAATGCTGATTGCGAAAGTTACGAATGACTCCATCGGTGAAGAATTCTGGGTAAAAATTGTGGAGGTCATGTGATCAGCATCATGTGACTGTGACGCCGAGTACAGAATCAGTCGTGCAGTGACCGGGTGGAGTGTCTAGTGAGAAAGAAACGAAGACAAAAAAAAGGCTACAGGGTAAAAATGACACTGCTTTATGTTCGCATCTGTAGCTTGAAGGAAGCAGAGAGACAGCTGATTGGTTAAACAGGTTTGGATAATTGATGGTGATTGGTTATGTGGTTGGACAGTAGGTGGCGATTGGTGGACTCAGTTCTCAGACAGAGAGAGGGCCAGTGCTGCCTGCAGTGCGGCCTCCTCATCAATGCTGTAGTCCTGCACACACACACACACACACACACACACTTTTAAAAATTAGAACATGAGCAATTCAGTACTAGTATAATCATAAGGCTACATTCAGATTTGCAGAAGTCACTCAAATCAGGATTTTTTTAACCCTAATGTGACACAAATCTGATTTTTTTTTTTTTTAGAACTGTCTGAACGCAGAAACCTGATGTTTTTCAGATCTGATCTGAGTCACTTTACTATGTGGTCCGTCCTACATTGGATACATATCTGATAAGAGGTCACGTAACTTGAATGAGAACAGTCAGAGGGGAATTCATGTAACTTTTTGCCTCTGTGCATACAGTATGTACAGTAGGGTGCGGACATCATCAGTCAGCAGCAGCATTGCTTGGATTTCATAGTGCTAGCAATAGCTGATAAAACAGCTAAAGTGAGGTGTCTGGCTTTCCTCCTTTATGTAGACCTTAAATACAGCTAATTTTTGAGAAAATCGCATCTTTTACTTGAAATAAGACGAAGACGTATCGGCGTGCACGTGCGTGACGTTTCAGAGGACAAAAGTGTTCACATTAGAATCAGATAAAAGTCACTTATGAATGTAAAACCATCATGACTGCAAATCTGATCTGGCCAAAAAAATGGAATTGAGCAACATGGCTTTGTAAAATGAACTCATACAAATCACTCCCGTCAATCAAATATATATATATATTTCTATTTATAACTAACTCACTCCTGTAGAGACATATACTGCTCTGTGTGAGTGTGTTTCAGTGCTCACCACAAATGTGTCGTAGGAAAACTTGTGCCGGTGCAGGAGGTGCTGCAGGAAGTTGGAGCTCTTGTAGCTGGGGTCACCCCAGGGCATGGCTGAACACACGGGACACACCTGGGTACAGCAGCACACAATCAACAAACGCACAAACACACACTAATAGCCTATTGTTAAATCTAGCCAAATGAGAAAACACAGGGTGGCTGGATTACATGCTGGGTATCATATGAAACCCTTTCAGAGCAGGAACACAGAATGAAAAACTGACTCTCTGATTTGGTAACCCACATCCTTGTTAACATTTTAAACAGCTCTATGCTCGAAGTAGATTCGATTTTGTCTCACTTGTAATTTGCTTTGGGTAAAAGTGACACATGTACAGATGGTGAAGCAGGCTTCATCAGCTGCCCAGCCGGCATTCTAGTTAGCACTCACCACTTTGTTGGGGTCATTGCGGTGGTTTTCCATGCAGTGCTTCACCAGCTCTTGTTGGTCCAGGTTTCGCGCTCCACAATACGGGCACACAAATGTCGATCGGTTTGGAATATTGCTGCAAGCAAGGAAAAAGAAGAAAAAAAAAGTGTGAGCTTTTAAACAGCTCTCGGCCTTAGAAAACCCCTCTTCCATCTGGCTAGAGAGTGAGAGTACATATCTGTTTATTAGCATGCATCACAGTCTGGTACATCACAGCAAGCAATGAGAAAGTTTGTAACAGACCCATTATGGATCAGTTGTGGAGCTCATCATTGTGACACACTCTTAATATGACAGTTTGTGTTGGATCTGCTGTAAGCTCGTAATCATGAATAGTAGGAATCAAACATCATTTCTACTGAAAATCACAGTACTGTACACTGGCAACTAAAAACACTTTCCCTTTTTTCATTAAAGAAAAAAAAAAACAGGTGAGTTTGTCAGGAAGCAATAAAATACACTCCTTTTTATTCCCACACACACAGTGAGATTGTTAGTGTGGGTTGCACCATTAAAAAAAGATTCAGAATAATATTAAACTAAAATAAGCAAATACACAGGAAACAGGAAAGGAAGTGAAATTATATTAAGGCAAAATTTACTGGCATCATGCAGTTCCAAAGGCCAATATAAAACATTTTCATGCAAACATGATCATCATGAACAACCTGTTTAAGGAGTTATAAATGCAAACGTGTCTCGAAAATATATCAAACTTTTAACATCCTTTAGAAATGGAAATAATTGTGATTGTGTAGAAGAGTCTGGCCAGGTAAATAAAGCATTAGTCAGAAAAGCACAAGGGGTCAGGGGTGGTAACACTAAGCTGTTCACAAGTCAACCAGGAGCCTGGACACTAGGGCTGGAAATCACCGTGAACCTGACGATACGATATCACAATCCCAAGGCGCTGACTCGATCTGTATTGAGATTCTAAACAAACTACCAAGCAGGATGATGTGCTGCCTGCCAATGTGTGAATAGTTTAGAGAGCACCGCCTTTAGGATTATAGAGGAACAGCAGCATTTACCAAACATATATAAATTTTTTAAATTATTTTAGAGTCAGTGGGCTGATACATGAATTGCCATACAATAGAATCACGATACACCACTGAACTGATTGCCCCCCATCTCCACTTGACCTCCACAAAGCTGTGCTTTAAGAAAGAAAGGAAACACATAAGAAAACCTATTCTGAGTTTGCCAGCAAAGGTGCGAAAAAGATTCAATGTAATACCTGTATACCTGTATACACCTCTGAAAGTAATGGAATGGCAAGGGGAATTCTTTTTTTGTTGTTGTTTGACTAAACACATTTGGCTTTGAGGGGGGAAAAATAGATGAAACAACAGATCTCAGATTTCAGCTTGCAGATACTGATAATTACATCTGGATTGTTAAACAACTTAGAACTTTAGTTTGAACCCAATTATTTATCAGGTGATCAAATATATTGGAACATGTGACTGACACGTGTTTCTTGTTGCTCAGGTGTGCTGCGCTCTGCTAGATTGAGTAACACTTAACATTGAACGCCTGCTCAACGAAGCCATTTTGAAGCTGGGAAAAGAGGGAAATGCACCTTGAGTCTTTGCACAAGCATTGTGTACCACAATCTGCGATGTCAAAATTGAAAAGACAAATTCAAAAACACAACTGTGCAATACTAACAACCAGACATCAAACAGGTCAGCTGAGGAAAATAGCAGCAAAGAAGACTTCAAGAGCAGATATATAAAAGGCCGAACCCTAAGATCGTACCACTCGTTGCCAGTAAGTGTTAGAATTCACAAAAGTAATAAAAAGACGACCCACAACAGTTTTGGATCCAAGACAAACCTTTATTAAAGTGATGGAAGGTGGTCCTGCCGTAGGCTTGCATGGCTGCTTTTGGAATAGGCTCACTAATCATTACTGATGGCAGCAGCAAAATGAATTCAGAAGTCTATTTCGTATGCCATTTTGCAGAGAAACACATCCAATCTAATTGAGAGGAACTTGCATGCAGCAAGACGATGACTTAGTGCCAACACAACAAACGAGCTCATCTGGGGAAAACAGTGGAAAGAATCTGCAGGACAAGTCACAGAAGAAGAACGCAACGGTTATATCAGTGGGTCACTGGCTTGATTGCGTTATAGCAAGAAAAGGATCTGCAAACAAATATTAAGTGCCATTTACTGTAATAGTCTCTTTTGAATACTTTTCTCACCTACGCATTGAGTGGTTGGCCCCCAAATGTGCCATGTTCTAAGTTTAACTATTCTAAAAATATAAAAAATACAGTTTCATTTTCATCTTTTCATCTTAAAAAAAATGATGTCAACCTTTTTTTTTTTCTTCTTTTTTTTTGTGTCGTGCTGTTTTGTCTTGTCATTTGTATTTTTTGTTCTGGAAGCTCTGTCACTAAAACGAATTCCTTGTACGTGCAAGCGTACTTGGCAATAAAACTCTTTCTGATTCTGATTAAAGCAAAGTTTCTTCAGTGTATGGGTGAAAAAAAACAAAAGACTTGGCTTTGCTTTTCCAATACTCTCAAAGAGGACTGATTTTACTGTTGTCAAGAAAAGACAGAGTCATGACCGTGTACGTGAGCTTTTGCTAGTGAGATGACATTATCCACATTTTAATCGAAGCTGTGCAGGTATAAGTGTAGACAGCGTAAGGTCCCGACTGAAAATATACTGTGGTTAACTGCAGTCAATATTTAAAGTAAAGATAAACTATTTTGAGGGGAAAGTGGCTACTCTTCATGATATTTATCTAGCTCGGCTGACACCTGCTGTATGTCAAGCTTTCTTTTATGCTCCGCTTCTTCTCTCAGTACCGTTTGTTTAAAAGGGCATAACTGGCTAATCTTACTATTATCTTTTGTCTAACCAAACAGGTTGAACAGTTAATTATCCCTTATGGAAAAAAATATACCGTATGGCAATATATTGTAAAATATATTGCAATATATGAAATAATACATTTCCATACATAGGAAACTAGTGCTTATATTTATTAATATATTGCAATATATGAATGGACCATGTATAGATATATATATATTAGGGCCGGGACTTTAACGCGTTAATTTAGATTAATTAATTACACAAAAAATAACGCGTTAAAAATTTTTTAACGCATTTTAATCGGACTTATTTTTGCACCGTGGAACGTTTCTCACTGGATGAGTTTCGGCGGACCGATTATACTGG
>JAQMYL010000023.1:13705935-13716939 GCA_030014365.1 Clarias pachynema | reverse complement strand
ACACACACACACACACACACACATACATACACATACAGTACATATCACTGTATGGTATATGGTACTATACTGCAAATACTGGGAGAAGGACTGATCCATAATGATCCTTAATAATCCAGTGACATGCACAGTGTTTCCCCACACAAAATGTGCCTCTTTATCCAATAGCAAAGTCTTTGGACTAATTTCAGGACTTTTTTGTGTTTTTGAAGCCATAAGTTATAGTTGAACTTGAAATTTTGCTGAAATCTGATAACTATTATAACAATAATGATTTCACTGTGTGTACATCCAACATATTTGTATGTGTGTAACATACAAACCCAGTTGAAAAAGCAAGCTGGTATCCTGGATGACTGCATGTTATTTCTTTTAACTCCCTAGAAAAATTTCTTTTTTTACACAAAAAATTCACTACATAATCCAATAGCATCAAGTTTAGTAGAATCTTGCAGTAATCTTATTTATGTTGGTAGTAAGGTTGTTCCGCCTCACCAAATTATAGGCCAAAAATAAAAAACAAAATATAATGCATGTTTAATGCTCATCAGTGTTACAAACAGATATGTTTTACTCCTATGTTTAATCACCCTACAAGCTGATACTCCGGTATTCCACACTGTATAATGTAATATTCACTGTTTTACTTGCATACTATACTACGTGTCTGCATACTGTACTGTATATAATCCATGTTCCCAGTCTTTTTTTTGCCATTCTCTTTTTTTTGTAATTATAAAGTAAAAGTCTCTCAGTACCGTTTCGAGACCTGTTTTGTATGCAAGCGCACTAACATCCGTTTTACAGTATTGGGTAGTTTGGCAGCAGTTAAAAGCATCACTCTTTGTAAGATGAGGGGGAATTGGGCCAGAACGCATAACCAGAAACGAATGGATAGGACGTTGTTAAATGTTATTTCCACTTCTGCTCCAAAAGTAGAATCATATCAGGGAAGAGCAGAAAGCATGATAACAGGCTTTTCATGCAGATTTGCCCATACCATAAACGAGAATGTCAGGTGAAAGTGTCGTCGTGACATTAATCTCACCTGAGGTAAACTCTAGGGCAGACCAAGATTATGACCTTGATCTTTGATGATGCAGTGATCTTTTTGCCCAAGGAACACAGTAACCCATAAAAATGTATTTCCTTTTTTTTCAGCTTTGATGCTATATCCCACTACCGTAAGTGAAGTGCCAACTTCCTTTACACTTAATGGACTATTGAAGTCATCACCGGAATTAATGTCACAAACTTGCGAGTGGGATTTTATTGCCTGCCATGGTTCTGAAACACTGATATACATATACACACAACCAATCGGATGAGATCGAAACTTTGTAACCAACCATAACACACAAGGCAGGATGTAATGGAAAAGACAGGGAGTCTAACGTAACCTCAAAGGTGGAGGAAGAAATACTTCTCCTCTTTCTTCTATTATATTTCCAGCAGATTAAATGCTTCACAGTGAGCAGAACCAAAAAAAGTTATATTTTAGTTAAATGCTTTGAGAGTGTAAACGCAAATATGTTGAACCAGCGACCATGAAAAAAGTTAAGTGACAGGAATCAGAATGATTTCAATCGGATTGAAGAAATACAGTGAACATAGCTAGTGAAGCGCAAACTACAGAACATCATTAAAGCTTAATTAAAAACATAATTGTTTTATTTTATTATTTTAGCACTCTGCTATATGAAAAGCATATTTTCCAGCCTTCAAATATGATTTTGAATCCAGGCCAGACGTCATGAGCCTAGGCCACCCATGATCCTGTCACTGGGTTTTCCTTCCTTGCACCACAAATGGTAAATCCTGACCACTGCAACCTGAGAACATCCCACAAGAGCAGCAATTTTGGAGTTGCTCCGATCCAATCCTCTAACCACCATAATCTGGCCCTTCTCACAGTAGCTACATTTTAAATATTTCGTTACAATGGCAGCTGGAAGTGGGTGGGATATATTGGGCGGCAAGAGAAACTTTTTTCCTGAAGTTGTTATGTTGGAAGCAGAAAAAAATGGGCCAGCATAAGGATTTTACTGACTTTGACGAGGGCCAAATTGTAATCACTAGAGGACTGCATCAGAGCAAGTCCAAAACTGCAGCACTTGTTGGATGTTCCTGGTCTGCAGCGGTCAGGACAAACCAAATGTGGTGCAAGAAAGGAAAACCTGGCAACAGGGTCATGGGTGGCCAAGGCTCATAAAGTCTGACCCATGTAATCCAAGTAGCGTAGAAGACTAGTGTAGATCAACTAAAAGGGGGACCTACTCGATATTCGGCAGGTGGTCATAATGTTATGGCTGATAGCGCATGTACAGGTAGGCCCCGACTTATGCGCGAGTCTTGTTCCGTGACCATGTTTGTAAGTCGGATTTGTTCTTAAGTCTGACAAAGTGAGATTTATGTGACTTTGACACGAATATACAATGTAAAGCATACCAATACATTTGACTAAATTTCTGTCCCCTTTCCCCACACTGCCATTATGTGGCCAAAAACCGTAATCATGCTTAAGGAAATGAATCTCACATATGTCTAATGTAACAGTGTTGTCTCTGCGCCTTTAAATTGCAGGGAATCCCCGACATTTTGTCTCAGAGCTGTTTTCCACTGTTTGACTGTGAACTTGTTAAGAATTTTCCAAAATTAGGAATATTCACCATCGGGACAGCTTTACAGGACAGAGATTTTCTATCATCATGGATCCATAGACCGTACCTGCAGTTGATGAAATTAGGAGCTGGGTTAAACAGCATGTCCTCCATGGGGTCTGCGTTGTCCTTATTCTCTCCTCCCATCACCATCCATTCCTCTTTCTTCTCATTCTCAAACACTGCCCACTGCATCGAGGCACACATTAGCAGCAGGAAGTCCGCTGTATACACACACACACACAAACACAGGGTTCAAAGCACACTGCACTCATGCAACATCCGAGTAATAAAGGAGTTTGATATATAATGTGTGAAATATTGTTCTCGCTCACCGATGAGGTTCTTGGAGTTGGGGATGGTGTAGAAATCAGGTAGATAGATCCATTTAATCAGAGGTGAGTTGATGGTGATTGTGTTTTTCCATCTCCATGGGTAGTCTGTGGTAAAATGACATCAGATTAAGCTTTTTAGGTTGGCATGCTGATAATGTCAGGTGTAGTTTATTTCTTGGATTCATGATGTCTGTTAGAATAATATTTTCGAAACAAACTGGTTGTGCAGACTAAAAACTAGACGGCTTGCATACAGTAGTTCTAGATTTGTGTTTAGCCTGATGGAGAAGATCTTTGGTCTTTTGATTGACTAACCAACACAGAGAGCAGGAGGCATTCCCACACACAGGATGTACTGATAGATCATGAAGATGACGAGGAAGATGCAGTATTTAGACCAGATCTGAGCGATGGCCTCGCGCCGACGACGCACCATGATGGCAACCAACCAGCACCCGTGGATCAGGACCAGGAAGTTCATGCGCTGGCCAATCGCATTCACAGTCATCAGGAAGCAGATCTATGGATGCGGGAAGGTCACCATAAGTAAAACAAAATAAAAGAAACCTACAGGCATGTTCTACTGGGGTAATTTTATTAGTGTGTAAGTTCAAATATGTTTGCCAGTACAAAAGGATATTATTTATGCACTCTTTTGATCATAGTAAGCCACCTCCCGTGGGTTTATGTCTCTCGGCGACTCATTAAGAGTGTTTTAAAGGCTGTGATGTACAAGATGAAGGAGCCAAACCTCAAGGCCAAACTTGTAGAAGCTGAAGTTGAGCAGATATCTGATGCAGGGTAACAGACCCTCGTCCAGTTTGTCACGTGTGGATTGTGGGAAGATAGCAGGGATGGAGGGAGGAGAGCGCTGTATCTGCTTAAAGTGATGGATCTGGTGCCGGTACACAGTCGCCTCAAACACCAGCAACAGCAGCACCATGAGATGGTTCTAATGGCACAGAGCACGTTATGTTCTGATTTAATGTAAAACACTGTATATACTATTATTCCCAAAATGTTGGATTGTATTTATATACATGCACACAGTGGTGGCCAAAAGTACTGAGACAAAAGTCATTTTTCTTTTTTTTATGTTTTAATGTCATTCTCAATTTTTTTTTAAATAATGAAAATAAGAATAACTTATTTAATGCGATGAAATTCCTAAATAACAATCAGTATTTAGTATAAAGTTCTTTATTCTTCAAAACCTGCTGGATCCAGGTTTGTCATGTCACATTCATATGTGTGTAAGCATTAACCTTATAAGGCTCTACATCGGCTACTTTGTTAAAAACTATATAGAAATGTAAAAATCTCAACTGGTTGATAAATGACGCTACAGTAGAGATTAATGCTGATATACTGTACTGTCCTACTACTGAATATTTACTGTGTGTAAACCTAAGACCACACAGGCAATCTCACCTTACTGTATCCTAAAGCAGTGGCGTCCTTCCTGAATCCGAACCAGTTGGCCGGATCTACAGGCGCTCTATAAAGTGTGGAGTTCAGGATCTCATTAGGGTTCAGACTCGTCTCATTAATCAAAGGCTAGAAGACAAAAACAGATAGATGACATTCAATTCAATTCAAATTATTTTATTTGCATAGCGCATTCAACATTGGACATTGTCACAAGGCAGCTTTATAGGCATAAAAGTTCTGGATATAAATTTTGAAAAATATTATCTTACATATAATAAAACTGTAAAGTTGGCGTGTCTGTATATTAAAGATATTTTCACAGATGTATTTGCCTGAGCTTGAGGTAACATACAGGCTTTGTTTAATCGCAATCGGCCCACAGGAAGAGAACATCCTGTATGCTTTGAAATTTAAATGGAAAACGTCCTTATATCATAAACAATCAACCATGAAAAAAAAAAAACAGATGGCACTGCAAATTTTTTAATACGCACTTATGAGTGTGCAGTTAAAATCTACTTAATAAACGCGATCTCACACCTTCATTCCGTGCGCTTCACGGTAATACACACAAAAAAAAGTGCGTATGTAAATTCCAAAGTTCAACAGATAATGCTGTACATTTTTTAAAACGTGCTCATGAATGTGCAATTGAATTCCACGTGAACGAAGTCCCTAATATGCAAATTGGAGGTGTCGGCAGCAAGAAAAAAACTACCTGAGATGACGAGAAGAAGAAACCTTTGGGGAAAACAATCCTTATTCGGGTGATACCAGATACCGTCGACCATAAATCAATCTGTTTTGAGGTTCAATGTGTCATTGTACAAAAGGAAATGCGTTTTTTTTTTTTTTTTACTCTTTGTTGAGGTTACCAATTTGGAAGTGTATATGGCATTTTCAGTCCTTATACTATTTGAGCGACTGATGTCTAAACCATCACAGCGAAACTGTTTGTATCAATGCAATCCAAGCCATCTTTTGGTCCAATTAATGATGTAGACCTTTATTGGTCTGCTTATAAGCAACAAGCATATAAGCAACAAATAATAGACACAAATTAAATGGAGTAAAATTGATTAAACGAATTAAATGTACTCAAATTTATAGAATAAGCATGCACAGTGATGTGCAAAAATGCCATTAATAACTGCTGTGGAGGGTCTGCTAATCATCTGAGATGTAAATAACATTTTTTTCATAAACAGCTTTAAAGCTGGAGACTATACTGTATGTGCCTTAAGGGCGTGGGTGTAATTAGAATGATGTATGGAGAGATACATCAAACAGTACAGACTGAGCTTTCAGACTCTGCCAGGAACATCTAGCATGTGGGTGTGTGTATGTGAGAATGCTTGTTTATGAGCTTATGGGATGAAAGAGATAAAAAGGAGATTGTGTGTATATATATATATATATATATATATATACTGTATATATATATATACAATCTCAAATATGGATGCGTGTCTCACCACTGTACAGTTGTTAGAGTACTCCTCAGGTTTGACGATGCTGAGCTGGTACAGCATCTTGCAGACGATGATCACGCAAACCCAGACGGTGGACACACACGAGGCCATGGGCCTGAAACGGGCGAAGGGCATCGCAAATGACCACAGTACCACCAACACTAAGTTCATCACAGATGGCTACGCAGCGACAGAGAGAAGACAGACAGAATGAGGGAGAAGGAGAGAGCATGAGAGAAGGAGTGGGTGGTGAGACACATTAACACCTCATAAAACGATTCGTTAATGATGTCTTTCTAGGCAGCAATTGTCCTATAAACATATTTTACACGCTTAGACCTGTTGTGTCGAACAGCAAGCCGGCGGTTTTAAAACAGTCGGGTTTGATTAGCGGTGCATTTGTGCGTGTTGTAAAATAAAACAAGAGCAGGAAGATGGATTTCACAGGGTTCTCGGAGAGAAGAGAATAGATTATAAACTGTTCAAATACTCGGAAATACAAACTCGTATCACTATCTCACTCACACATTCTCTATATCCTATACAGGGTCAAAAGAGGCCACATAGTCACGCTCTCACTCACACACTATGGACAATTTGGAAACACAAATTAGCCTAATCTGCATGTCTTTGGACTGTGGGAGGAAACCGGAGTACCCGGAGGAAACCCAGCAAGCACGGGGAGAACACGCAAACTCCAGACCCGAGGAGCATCTGCTATCGTTACAAGCAGTAACTGTATCTGCTATTAATTTTTTATGTAAGTCATTATTTTACCGCTCTTCTTATATTCTAATAACCTTACATCACACCCGGTTGTATTCCTCTTGTGTTACTGTTATTTATTAATGAATGATACAAAGCCATGTATATTTAATGAATAGAGGCAGAACGGTGGCATAGTGGTTAGCGCAGCGGCCTCAAAACCTCCAGGCTCAAGGGCTCGATTCCCAACTCGGGTCGGTCTGTGTGGAGTTTGGATGTTCTGCCCACTCTTGGTGGGTTTCCTCTGACAGTCCAAAGATCTTCCAAATGATAGAGTGAATGAGTTTTGGACTAGGGTTACTGCTTTTGCTGATCCTGGAGACTCCTTCCATAAATCTTTCTTTATTATAAAAAAATATATACTAAAAAGATTCTTTGTTAAATTAAAACACATCTGTTTATTTGTGTATTTTTAGCCATACACCTCAAATTAACACACTGATATAAACCTATTGTTCAAATCAGAGCTGCTATTACTAATCAAAACCAGTAAAGACACCACCAAACACATTTAAGAATTCAACAAACAAATAAAGGAAAATAAATATTTGTTCTGAGACCTCGGAGAGTGCCACCCAGACGACAAACAGAGCAACAATTTTGTGGATGTGGAACTCCAGGACACGCCAGAGAAAAACCTGAATGTCTGTGAGGACGTCTAGGAACTTCCTAAAGAGCACCATGAGTCTGTCCATCACCAGTCCCCACTTACTGGGCACCATCACTGCGGGACAGTTGACAGATGTCACACAGATTAGAACAGGACCAGAACATATAGAATCAGATCAACATCATGACTGAAAGTTAAGCATGTCTTATTTTGTTGCCTGACCTCCATCTTCTGACTCATCATCTCCGACTCCTGTAGTTCGATCTTCCTCCTCACAGCCTCCTTTCTCTCTCTTTAGGGCAGATTTCTTTCTGCATGTCCAACCAGCACATATTTATAAGTTAGTGTAGAAGAACAGAAGGAACATCAGATCAGAGTCTAAACTAAGCAGCTAAGACAGGTTTATGGCTACGTCTTTAATCTTTATGCACAAATAACATTAATTACTTGTGAAGTTACACAATGCTAAACAGGTAGGATGCAACCATAATTCATGTGTTTCAGGGTGGATTTTTTTCCCCCAATGAACATGATTATAAGTTCTCAAAATTGTTCATTTTTTACCCTGGCCTATTCTGGATGGAGTCAGTTATGCCGTAATGGACCTACTGCCACAGATGGCTTTGGCTCTGTATGGAATGCTTTAAATTGTGCTATATAAACACATCTTCTTTTTATAACAGTGATAATTATCCAGACTATTTAGTTTCAGCATTTAGTTTGTTAGAGGTCGTGCCTGTGCAGAGGCGTGACATTCTCCAGGTCTGTGATCTTCATGAATGACTTGTGGAAGTAATGCAGCTGCAGGATGCAGGCCAACAAGAAGAAGCCGGGAATCAGAATACTGCTGAACAGCTCAGATAACTTAAACGTCTCGAGACCGATATCTGCCAGCCTGAAGGGCAAAAACATGCAAACACACTGATAAGTACACAGTATATACACTAAAAAGAAACACCAACCCAAACATTCAAACAGATGTTCTTACATTCTTTAACACTCTCTAAATACAACAGGGACATTTGTGTAAATACAGGTAGTCCCCGACTTATGAACATTCAAGTTATGAATTTCCGCGGATACAAACAGGCAGCGGTTCTACTTCCGGTTCAATTGCAAAAGTAGCTCACGTGTATTGTACGGAAAATAGACACTGCAGTGCGGCAGATACCAATATTTACAATTATATACAATATTTTCAGTGTGTACATGAAAGTATAAAATGTCCAAAGTCCGGTATATTGTATGTGTGCGTGTGTAGGAGTGCGGGAGAAATAAGTCGGCCTCACCGGTTTCAATGAGAAGCACGATGATAGAGAAAAAGCTGTCTTGATTAGTGAAATTTCGGAAAATTCTCAACAAAACAGAGTTCACAGTCCAATACAGTGGAAAACAGCTCTGAGACAAAATGGCATCTGGAATTTTAAGTACTCCTTAGGCGCGGTTATGGTTTTTGGCCACATGATGACAGTGTGGGGAAAGGGGACAAATTTAGTCAAGTGGATTGGTATCCTCTACATTTTATATTCGTGTCAAAGGCGTACAAGACTCACTTTGTTGGACTTAAGAACAAATCGGACTTATGAACTTGCACCCGGAACGGAACTTGTTCGTAAGTCTGGGACTTCCTGTATTTGATGTAAATTTCCTTATAGTCTGTATAAGCAGGCAGGCACAAGTCTAACTGTCTCGTTAGTGTCACCTGCCTATACCTGTTGTATGGACATGCAAATACAGATAAATAACGTACTGGTCCTCTGTGAAGCCGGTGAAGTTCTTCCAGTAGTGTGGGAAGTCCTCAAACTGGAAAGTGTAGATGACAATTAGCACCAACATGGTGTAGGCCACCACCAGCCACCAGAATGGTTTTAGTAGCCTCCTCCATAAAGAGTAGTACACCTGCAGAGAGCGAGAGAGAGAGAGAGAAAGAGACAATGATAATTATACTTGGTATTCTTTAATTTAAAAAAAAAGTCAAAAAAGAAAAACACTGTGGTCAAGTTAGTACACTGATATAATAAGCCGGCTGTGTGGTTTTAGAGGTCAGGGTTTACCTGGAAGAGACACATGCAGAGCAGAAACAGCAGCATGTAGACGATCTTGTAGCCCACCAGCTTGCCGGCGAAGCTGACCATGATGAACATTCCTCCACACACATAGATCCAGTACTTGGCATAGAGATCCATCACTACTCTTCCCAGCAGCTTTAGAATGGAGTCATCATGGGTGGTGCCCTCTGGGGAGCGAGACACATAGAGAGAGAGAGAGAGAGAGAGAGAGAGAGAGAGAGAGAGAGATGGACACAAAGGTCATTCACGTTCACAAATAAACTCTTACGATTCACTTCCACACCAGTATGCATTCTCTTTCACACATCTGGTGATTACAGAAGTGAGTAGAGAAGGTGTGGAGTGCAGTCCAGCCACCTGCCTTACCTCCAGTGGTGACCTCCTCGAGTGGGACGCTCTGATTCTTCTTCCTTCCAAACTTGTCCTTGACCGAGTGTCGTAAGAGCAGCCAGAACGTCAGCGTGAACAGCAGCTGAGGAAGAGATGATGCAAGAAACGTGTCTGATATGGTTACATGGTGTAGGAAACATCTGTTACATCAGATTTACCAGCACTTACTTTCTAAATGAATGAGTATCTTTATTTAAAACACCGATAAGACCAAACATTTGGGCCTGAACACTAATGGCTTTAAAAGTTACTATTGTTCAGACTGAACAAAGTTTGAAAATGCTCACTCTGGCAGTTTTGCCAAAACAGTTTAAAGAATCAGAGGATGTCGAAGATTTAATTCGAAAAGGAATCTGTCAAAGGCAGGTGTTAAAAATTATGAGTCATGAAATAAAAAAGATAATCAGGTTACAGTCCACGAGTGCAACGTTGGTTTTGCAGTGAAAGGGGTAGAGGTGTGAATGTTTGAGGGTGTTTGTTCATTTGCATATTTATAGAATCTAAATGGCTTCCTGTGGAGAAAAGTGTAGGTTCCTCTTGTTCCTTTTTATTCTACTTACTGTATATTTTACATCCTTCAGGTTTAGATTTTTGATGAAACAAGCGTCCTACACCCTGGCAGTTTGATTGGCACACAATAAACAGTGTTTAATGGGCAGACATGTGGTACTCCATCTCCATCAGACATGCATGAGTGTGTGTACAGTATATGGTTACTACTAACTGTACCTCCTGTTCGTGTGTATGATTAATTCCTGATGAAAATCACCACAGTGTAGTGAACTGTTTCTCATAAGCTCTCACCAAGGCTCCCAGGCGCAGACAGGGATAAGGCGCTCGGTCAAGTCCCATCTGTCTCAGGCTCATGGAGCCCAAGTGCTTTGGCAGTTCAGGCTCCAGGTCCATGGCCCAGATGTATTGCAGGCAGCAGAGGCCAATGCCATACAGCAGGATGAAGGGAGAGCAGAGCATGGCGAAGTGGCGGCGTGCTCGCAGCATCCAGATCAGGCACGCCCATAGGAGCAGCACAAACGTCAACCAGCTGTGGTAGGTGATACTCCAGACCTGCGTATACATATTTATATATCAATGATATCATGAGGCAGATATTCAGATTTTTAGTGTGCATGTAACACTAATATTTAGAGTAACCCATGATAAACGTCAAATTTTTAGATATAAATAGATTAAAAGTCATGTTTGTTTTAAAAAAAAAAATAATAATAATATATATATATATATATATATATATATATATATATATATATATAG
>JAQMYL010000023.1:13674582-13692249 GCA_030014365.1 Clarias pachynema | reverse complement strand
CACGTGAATTGGGTTTTACGCATGTGAACATCGTGTCTTTTGTGTGAATTATTTATGAGACCGATCTGCCTCCATACACATCCTCTTCATGGTATCATCGGTGCTGTTATTTGCCATTCGTGGGAATAAATATGACTGAATACTAAATGGTGCATTTAATAACCACGTATTGCAGTTTAAATCACAACTGTGATATGTGTCTACATAATCGCAATTTTGTACGAGTTGTTGTATGTTTGTACGCGACCATTGTTGTACAGTATGTTACATCATCTTTCTTTCTCAGCTTATCTTATTTCTACAATATAATACAAAAAGACAACAGTAAAGAGATGAAGTAATTCGAAACTAAAAAGAGCTGCTGTGAACGCTCCTTATTTTAATAATTGCTTATTATCACTCAACAACTTCCCCCCAGCAAGTGACAATAAAAACAGGCAGGTTGAAGAGTAAGACCTGCTTCCTGTGACACATGTGCGACTCTCCCGTCACAGCTGCTGCACATGCACTCTCGCACAAACACACTCGCAGGCGAAGGCGCTAAATGCAGAAATCATGAAGTGTCATTCTGATCAACAGCAGCGCCATCTCTCGCGCACACACAGCACAGTCAGATATACTCTCCTGGAGGCATAGATCATCATCAACATCATCATCATCATCCACATCATCCACATCATCCACATCATCGCCACCATAATTTCATGAGGAACTGCTGTTTTAAATCATTTTCATCTTTACACTTTGTTGTTTTTGGATATTAAACATGTTTTTGAAATCCATGCATGTTTATATTAAGGCTTCATCAAAAACTCTCTGAGATTCGGTATTCTCTGTTATTTTCCTACAGCTCTCAGGCAGTGAGAAAACAATTCGGGATGTGTGTTAGTGACAGACACTGGCTCAGTTAAGCAATGCGAATCTGAATTCTTCACTAGGAAAAAATGTGGGTGAGAGAGCTTCGCCATGCCACTGGGTGTTGAAAATCTGTTGGAAGACATCCAGGCTTTATATCCTGCCTGAGACACGCATTACTCAAATCTCCAGGATGCAGGCGGCACATGACGCCGCGTAGCGACGGATTTCGAGTAAAATCGACACTTCGGTCGTTGCACGGGCCCGGCGCTGGATTATTTCGGCTCGCTGTACACTCTGGCACTGAGGGGACGGAAACCATAGTGGCTGAACCAACAATCATCTAATTAAAAGCGAAAAACATTTCTGTCTACGGGACATTTCTGTCTCCTATTGTTGGCCAGGCTTACTGTTTCAGATGCACGCTCGGGAATCGGTCGCTAATTGATCCACTAATGTTTCTATTCCCCTACACTGACACACACACACACACACACACACACACACTGGCCTGTGTTTGTTGACATGGTTGTCTTGGCAACAGGGGGAGGAAGTTGTTGGACCCGGCTGTACTTTTCCCAGATGGTACGAAGAAAGAGTGAGAAAGGCTGAATATGAGAGGGAATATATATATATATTTACACCCAAAACTTGGGTTACCACTGACACTGAAAATGGAAAAATGATCACCATGTGACAGCAATTCTGTCTAAAAAAAAAAAAAAAAAAAGGTTTGCAAGCGCGAGTGTGCACATATGGCATGTGTGTGTGTATGTGTGTGTGTAAGAGTCGGACGGGGGAGTCCCCAAAAACAGAAAAGAGAACTGAAAATACAAGCGCTCTTAACAGAAGAAACCAATACACACTTTCAAAGCACACATTGTAATGCATATATGACTCATATACAATAAAAGAAAAAAAAAGAGGACATCCCTGAAATTAAACTCTCTATCACAGAAACGGGTGGAAATGAGACAGATTGAGAAAGGGCAATGAGACGAAAAGTTTGCCCGTTCTCGCTTTCGATTCTTCAAAAACTGATAGCAGCAGTAAAAGGAGAAGGCTGGCACCCTGAACACACCTTCAACTCACAAAATCTTTCTGAAACAAGCATCTGCGTCTCTACTATAAATACTCTCACTACACCACAGCAGGAATGTGTGGCTTTCACTTGTTCTACATCCTACTGGAGTGTGTTTAAGGATTCATCTTAGATTCCAACATCCCCTTTTGGAGACTTTTCTTAAAATCTCGATTCTGATTGAAAATCACTATTTGTCCAGCCAGGATGAAGACGAAGCCAACTCGTGAGGCTGATTGCATGTCCCCTTTATGTGTACGCCAAAATGCAATTAGACACACACTGCTGCTGGACATCTTCTAGACCTATCAGAATACATTTTCCAGTTTGAACACTACTGGAATGTTTATAATACTTATAATACGAGCATCTCAATCGGAAAAGCCCTGAAGACATGTCTGAGGTCTGATTGAGTAATCTTGGTGTTGGCAGAAAAGAATAAACATGAGAACTTGTGCTTCAGGACTCCCCCCCGCCCCACTTTCTGAAAAGCTGCAGTCCACCTACTTCTTGCAAGCTGTGCAGTAGCGCTGACACGTCCTCTCTCCTCTTCAGCAAACGTCTACACAACACAATGGTGATCAGAGACATGATGAACACACCCAGGTCCGGCGAAAGGAGACGCACGGCGTTCCAGGGATTGTCCAGCGTTATCCTGCAGGGGGCGCCAACATGATCAGATAGACAACATCAGTCATCATGTGTCGTGGCTCAAACGTTGGCATTTTATGTTCTTTAAATATTTAAATATTTTAGTCAAGAGGGGTTTATTCCTTTAGATATGTCTGAATGTTGGCACAAAATCTTTCTTTCACTTTGGCATAAAATGTTTGCACTCTTCGTTTCTTGCCTGCCAACCCAGTTTCTTAGGACACAAGCTAATAGTATATGATGAAATAACGATCTGTGCATTTAAAAAAAGAACCAACACAAATTCCTGGGTGCATCCGCTAAAGTCAAAAAAGTTAAACTCTGCTTCTATTAACAGGAAAATACAGTACTGTGCAAATGTCCTGACATTGAAATGAAATTAAACATTTAATTAAATGAAGTAATGTATACTACCGCTCAAAAGCTTGGGATCACATGCAAATGTATTTGAAAGCTAGAATGCCTATGGCAAAAAGTGTTGTTTTTTCTTTGTTTTGTTTTTTTGATGAAGGGAAAGTTTGAAAAATACATTTCCATCAAAAAAATCTGATTTCTAACTCAGACAATGTCAGCATGTCTTGTTCTTTTGCTATATTTCTATTCAGACTAATTTTGTGTGTTTCTCCTTGGAAAACAATAAAATTTTAAGTGATCCCAAACTTTTAAGCGATAGTGTAGATAATTTTTTTTTTTTAAATAGGTGCATATGTTTTACTGTGACATGCTGCAAAGTATACATAACCATGAACAATCGGTTATGTACCAATCTCAGCAGCAACCTCATTTCCCCTCTCGTCTGTTCCAACCACAAGCATTCAGCATCACCAGTATACTAATCACCGTCCTGATCTGATCATCTGTCATCATCTGCACCGGTTTCTTACTGGTTCATGCCTTAAGTTAGATTTTTTTGAATGCTTAAATGATTCATAAAATAATAATAATTTCTCAACACCTTAGGTACAAGGACTGGCCTGAAAATGCGAGACAAAAACCTGCCAAAATCGAGAGACAAAAAGTCCTTCAGGAAGCCTGGAGAACTATTCCTCAAGACTACATAAAATAATAAAAATAAAGTTGAACTCTTTGATAGCAAAATAAGAAGAAATGCTGGGTGGATCAAGACTTTTGCACAGTATTGTATGTTCTTCTGGATGTGCTCTCTTTCAGTAGCAACTTGTCTAGTCATTTGTAACTAGACCTCGAGTCATTTAGTTCGCTTCCTCATTTTGTGATTGCTAAATGTGCGTGACAGTGCGTGTGTTGCTCAGACTTTCTCGAAACATCTGTTACAAACTGCTGGAAAAAGGGCCATCTGCGTATATGCTACTTCGCATATGTAACAAAATTAATCTTGAAAACTAGTAGTGTGCTACCTAGGAGAAAAAACAACTCTGCAGTACTACACTGCAGTACTGTGGTCCTTAAATATCACAATATATTGAGTAATAATCAATCATTGCCATATCTGAAAGCATCATTAAATGTAATAATAACACATTGATACTCATTAATATTATTGCATTTCGAATGACGGTCAGTGATATAAAAATACTAAATCTCATTCACATTCTATAAAGTGCCAATACACCTTTCGAGTCTTGTTGTAAATGATTTTATTCATTATGAACCTACCTGGACACCCCTATGTGCCTCGCCAGAGACTGCCATGTGCTACCTGTAAGTGTACAGAACACACACTCATAACGAACTCTGTTTAGGGCAACTTTCAAAAATATTCAAGCATAAATATGGATCAGGAAATATTTGGTACAAGTATACATGAAATAAAGAGGATAAATGTATATCATAGCAAAGTGGAAATATCTTGGATATTAGAGATGGGAGGGGAAAAATTTGTATCACGATGGATCAGTTACGTATCACGATTCTCATGTGTGGCAAGTCATCTATCACCACTGACTCCAAAATAGATTTTTTAAAATTTGTTTTTATTTTTGTTTGCATTTTAAGTGGTAAAATGTTGCAGTTCCTCTATAATCCAACAGGTGGTGCACTCTAAACTATTCACGTTTGTTTAAGATTTAAACAAAATCAGAAAAAAACGGTTAATGTTGAATTTGGATATTTATAAAGACAATTATTTTTTAATTTATTAAAAATAAATAATAATAAAAATTTAATTATAGAATCGCAATAAAAATCTAATCGCCACCATGGTATTGTGATATCATATCGACTGGTCCCTGGTGATTCCTAGCTCTCACTCACTCACTCATCGTCTATAACGCTTTATCCTGTATTCAGGGTCACGGGGGGTCTGGAGCCTATCCCAGGAGACTTAGGGCATGAGGTGGGGTACAACCTGGACAGGGTGCCAATCCATCGTAGGGCACACAAATATATACACACTTACGCCAATTAGCCTAAGATGGGAAGAGAGCCTGGCAAGGAATTTAACCCGGTCCCTGGAGGTGCAAGGCGACGGTGCTAACCTCTATACCACCGTGCCGCGGTGATCCTAAGCCCTGCTAATTAGCCCTGCTTTCTTAAAATAAGATTACAACAAACCCTGTATGGCATTATTAAGATTATTTCTAACCAAATATTACTATCATTTTATTTCTAACCAAATTTTGTAGCAGTCGGTTAGAAATAAACTTAATAATCCTAAATTTGGTTTGTCGTAAAATTATTTTAAGAAATGACGCACAGGTTTGATTAGATTCAAGAATTTTTCACTTGCATGTAATTTTGTGCAGTGTAAGAATACACTGTAGTGCTGGTGTGTCTGGATGCTTCCCTCCTCAATGAGTCAAAAATAACAACAAATATTTGGCCTTCATTCATTTCATTTTACAACAGAAGGCTTATCGGCGATCTCTTAGAGACAAAAATGGACATGGAAACAAACAAACAAAAAAAAAATCAATAAAAAGTCAGTTTGTTCATTTGGATTTTGTGACATCAGGACAGCAGAAGTCAATATTGTACCACTGATGATGTGCAACACGTTAAACAGAAGCTGCCACTATTAACGATCTGCTACATAGTTAAAAAAGGACACGATTGTTTTGGAGTGTGTCTCTCCAAGAGATAAACTGTGGGCGAGGCTTATGCTCCACTCGAGGTAATTCCCATCTACAAATGGTAAAAGCCACTAAAATTACCCCCTTAACTTAGAATTGAAACTCGTCATCCTGGTGTAGCTCTCTCGAATGCCACAGTCCTGAATTGGTGCGATCGTAGATTATCAAGACGTTTGTGAGAATTCAGTGGGGCACGCCACAGTCTGGGAGAAATCCTAGCCAGTCAAACAATTCTGTCTGTGGTCTAGACAGTTGTACATCTAGAAATAGTGAATCGTATAGTCCTGAAATAACCCGAATTCCTCGTTTAACAGAACAAATCTCCTAAAATGGCTAAACCCGACTCTGCACACTAAACTAAACAGTACGCTTTAATATACAGTATACTAAATCTGGCTGAAATGTTAGAAATCCATCTAAACTCAAGACTCTATTATGGGATTCATAAGTGCGTCTTAACCTTTCGTAGTCAATTCCTAAATTTAATGTCTGTCAAGAACTTTCACTATGGGACAGGAATGTGGGAAAGGCCCCTTACTTCCTGTTTACAAAGTCACATCAACTCATCATGGCTGCTCACACTGTGGACAGCACAAAGAACCCCTTCTCTCATTTTAAATGGGTCTATAGCAGCTGTTGGCTTTAGACCAGTTAATATAAAGAGTGTGTAGTTAACAGTGTTGGGGGACGTTACTTTTTAAAGTAACTAATTACAGTTATTATCAGTTACATTACAGCGTTACTTTCTGATAAAAGTAACTAATTCAAGTACTTTTCCAATGCAGAAAATGAAAACTCCTTTGTGATTGCATGTATGTTGTTTTAGACAAGACCTTTATAATTATTCTACCATCATCACTCAGCGAAGTTTGGCCCATAATCTGTTAACTACTAATACCCCTATCTCACCTACGTGGTTTCGCGCGGTGGCCGTAGGTACGGTTCATCATGATTCACCGCGAGTTTTGGTGCTGTGATTATGTTTCCATCTTTCCGTGTGTCGGTCCTCGCGGAAGCTCGCGGACCTTGCAGAACTTCGCGGAACGTCGGGGCGGCTCTCTAACATTGGTTCTCACCGCGAGTCAAACCGCATAGGTGAGATATGGGTGTAACAGCAGGAATAACAGAGAGGGCGGGTTATCGAGGGCGGGCCTTGTAGGACGATTTTCACACACGCACACTAACAGAACTGGATTACATAAACTGTCTGAATAACGGATTACATTTTTGAAAAAATAACTAAATAACTGAGTACTTACATGGCGGACCGAACACGTTAGATTACTCGTTACATCAAAAAAGTAATCCAAGTACTCTACAAAGTAACGCGTTACACCCAACACTGGTAGTTAAATCTGTAAGAGTTGCTGTCTTCAAAGTAAGACTAAAGACCTACCTCTTCACCAATCCATTGAATCAAATTTTCCTTTTCCAAAAAAAAAAAAAATCCCCCAGCATTACTACTAACATCTTCCTTCCCTGCAAAAAAGGTCTCAGCTCAGTGATATTAGTCTTAGACCAGATGCACTAGCACGAGGCTGTGCTTGGACTTTAAAGGGATCTGCTAAGTGTAAATGTTTGTGTAAACGGACATGGCAGCACCTGATAATAATTGCTAAAAATATGTCGAGTGAGTACTCTGGGTCAACTTGCTGACTCCTTCAAAAACGCCGCCTGTTCAACATCTGGAGCTGCCACCCACAGGACCGACATCATCTCGTACAGGATTCAGCATTGTATGCACTTGGGCATTTGGCAACGTCCCTCTTACAGCAGGAGTCAGATCTAGACACGCTGGTTACTCACAGTTGTGTCCCAGAGCATCGTCCAGGCCAGGCACTGTGTACAGGCAGATCTGGAAGGTGACCTGGGCGAGCAGGAACAGCAGGCTGGTGCTGAACAAGGCGATGATGAATCGTCCCGTGTGTCCTGTAAAGACAGAGACAGATAGAAGGAGGAGACATTTGGTGAATCAGAAACAGATCTAGACATGCTTTAAATGCACAAGGCAGGAAATGTTTTTAATGAAAAAAATCCTGTTGCAAGAAGATACAAATTTACAAGAAGTCATTGCATGCTCAGGTATAGGCAGAGCTGGATGTCGCAGTACATATAGCAAATGCAAATTCAGTAGAAAAATCAATTCACAGTCACCCAGTGACTGCCAGGATTCTTCTCTATTAAGGTCCGAGACGTGGTGTCGGTCTGAAACACAAAGCAATCCTGCCTAGTTAAAGCTATGATTACCAGCGGCATGTCTTGTCCTGCAATAAATATGTGTAGTCACATGGCTACAAAGCCATCCATTTCTATTACAGAGCTTAAACAGTCTGCCAGAGCGAGTACAGTCGGACTGCTCCAGTCCAGCAGTGACTACACTTTTATGGGCATGTTTTGTTGCGTGGCCAAAGGGAAACATCTTGTTTTATGGCTCATTTGGGCTGCAGTCAGACTTACCAATTAAATGCAGACACAAGGCCGAGTGCAGTGTGTGTTAATTTAAACACCGCCTGAGGCACCTAAAGTACAGGAATAGCTGTGGTGGAGTTAAGAGTAGACTGCATACAGAGCTCGGTGCTGCAGGTGGAGATCGGCTATCATTATCCACACATTACCGAACGCACATGGATCACTTTCCTTCTAAGAATATTGTTAGTATGGTTGTCCATAAGCTAGCTAAGTATTTTGATGATGAGGCATCACTGCAAATCTATGCTGATGGATGGAGAAGTGAAGGGCAAGCACGTCACCAAAATATTTAAAAACAGTTTTATTCACCTGAACTATGTACACCTGCTTATATAAGTATGCCAGCTCAACAATACATCATATGTTCGGTGAAAAGATGTGTAATGAGTGGCAAAGCTTAGCAAAAGGACATGCTTAAGTCCCCAACATTCAAACGAGTTCCGTGAGCTTGTTCGTAAGTCCAACTTGTTCGTAAGTCCAACAAACTAGGTATTAGTTAGGTATTAGGACACCAACACAACATGTTCCATGATCTTGTCCTCGTTTTTCAATCGTACCGATGGTTAAACAATTCATGTTAAAAGAACGAGCAATGTCTGCCATCTTTTCACCTCGCTCCGTTCTCTCAATTATTTACACTTTTTCGCTTCTCATCAGTACCAGCTTCATCGCCGCCGCTTTTACACTTGCTTCCGGACATCCTGGGATGCACGCTGCACGCAGGTCACAATTCATGCTGGACATGTGATCTAACTTGGGCGCAAACGCATGTTTGTATCTTCGAAAGTTCATAACTTGAAATGTTCGTATGTAGGGGACTTACAGTAATAAGTCACACAGGACATATTAACAACCTGGCCAGCAGGGGGAGTCAAATCCCAGGCTTTCACACAATGCAATATATTTTTTATTCATAAGGTAAATCACTCAATGTTTCAAGCTACAGTAGAAACTGGTATGATGCAATAGGTGCTGACCAGCTTTGCTCAAAATCTGCGGTATTACCTTGTGTTTCCAAAAGATGATGGTGATGTGGAGAAGAGATACAAGCTGAGTTACAAGCTAAACCTTGATTTCCAATTAAATTATTTAAATTATTTAAATTCATTTTTAAATATCGGTTGTTTTTATATTAAATGATTTATGGTTGTTGCATAAATTATTCTTGTTTCTTGTTTTATGGTGGTTGGCATCCGGTAAGTTACCATTACTATTAGTTAGCATTACCGCCACGCATACATCTCACTCTCCCTCATCTTCTCAGCCTTTTAAAGCCAATTTCTGGTCCTGTCCTCCTTAAAAGAATTTTTTTTTTAAAAACACCATTAAATACTTCCCTCTACTCTCACTAATTCTCGGATTTGTGACATCATACTGTATCTAGCCTCTCCTGCATATATTTCCTGCTCATATATTGCATGCTCGATAGATGCCATTCCTTACAGAATCCCGTTAAGTGTTTATCTGCTATATAAGTAACGCGCTATTAAGATTGCTCTGTCCAATTCTTAATCTTCTAATAAATACTTCCTCTTTCTGATTTGTCTTTCTCCTCATCACATCTACTTTGTCCTTTATTAAATGCAAATGTCTTGCTTTTGTTTCATTATCCCACTTCTGTTGCCGTTGCTGTTTTGCTTTTCTCCACACTATACAGTACCTTACCCTCTGACTTTGATAATTAGATAAATATTGACCTCAACATTAACTTTTTTGATGCTTTTTTTCTGCCAGCTTATCCCCTATTGTGACCTCATACAAGAACAGCCTGGTGGAGCGTGCCTCAGCTGTACCATATTTACAAAAGTCGCCTTTTAGCCAGCCACGACAGACATGGGTCAAATATAAAAATGCTTTGACTATGAAGTATCCAGAAACTTCACAAACACGACCATCAAAGAGTCTAACACAATACGTTTCTGTGATCCTTTAACAATGATTCATGATGTGACCAGACCATCAAAGCCTATTGACATATAATTTGGAAAATAAAGGGGGAAATAAAGGGAGTTTGGAGTATAAAAAAAGCTTTACCTTAGGGGTATTTCAGCTAGAACATTCAGACACACGATTTGCGGAAGCTCTTAGACCTGTGTTAACTTTTTAAAGAAACCGCAACATATGGGACCTACAAAATAGGTTACAAATGAAACATTCGAGAAAATAAAGGATAAAAATAACAATAACAAATTTTTTTAATGCATTGTCAATAATTCTTGTGCAGTTTATGAGAAATAATGAGTATCTTAGAAATGCCTCCAAGCACTGGCCGTAAGGTCCACCCCTTGTGGAGCTAAAAAAAGAAATGCTTACAAGACATGCTTAAGATGACGAAGCCCATCATAAAATGAACTGATCAAACTTTTGCATCTCGTGCCTGCTTCTTCTCTAGCTGCGATCTATCCCATAATAGTCTATACTGTTAAAATTTGCACCATTGCTTGGCCCCACTGTTTGGCCCAAACTGATGATCTTCATTAGAGTGAAACTCTGATTCAGAAAGGCAGCGCTGCAGAAAAGGCAAAAAAAAAACAAAACTATCGTTTCCTCGTTCTGACTGTAATGTGGTCTCGCTCCTTGGAAATGAAAAGCGAGCATGATTCATGCACGTTCCTGTTTTCTTCACAAGAGTCATGTGAATCATCTAATGGCTTTTCATTATGTTTTGGAAAGAACGGCTCGTTCTGGAGCGCTAGCGTTCAGCGCACGGGAAGATCTGGGACGCAGCAGGTGAAACCTGGACCTTCTGGCTGACGGCTGAAAGCTGATACTGGAGATTTTCCTAGCTGGAGTTCATTATGTGGGTGGATCAGCTTGGAGCTTTTAACCCTTTTTTTTTTTTTAAAAGAATAACAACCGTACTGCTGTGTGTACCCACGGTGTATACTGTATCAGCAAAGCTCTGTGCGCGATCAGAGCCCGTGTCCGGTGTGTTTCCTCACAAACGCAGCCCTGAATTATGTTGCATTCTCGGCTATTATTATCGTCTATAGGCTTTGATGGTCTGGTCGCATCACGGATCATTGTTGGAAGAACACAGATTGTCCTGTGGGCTTTTGTTAGACTCTTTGATGGTCGTGTTTGTGAAGTTTCTGGATACTTCATAGTCAAAGCATATATTTGACCCGTGTCCATCACGGCTGGCTAAAAAGTGTTTTTTTTTTTTGTTTGTTTTTTCAGCTGCATCTCCATATACATCACAACACAAAGGAAAGCAGGATGAGACTCGTTCTCATGGAAATTGTCAATAGACTCATCCAAACACCATCAAGTAGACCACACCAGTCACTTTAATAGGAACACCTGCTCACGCAAATATTTATTCATCTTCTATACCGCTTATCCTGTACCTGGAGCCTATTCCAGGAAACTTTGAGCACAAGGCAGGGTACACCCTGGACACGGTGCCAATCACTCGCAGGGCACAAGCTGCAACTGAGCGATGTACAACATCATGTTAGCTTCAGTTAAAGTCCCGGTTTGACTTGAACACCCTTCATATATATATATATATATAAATAATTTAACTATTTCCGTAACATGACTTCTGGGTTGCTTTATTTCATGGTCGCTGTGCAGCAGTGTAGCGTTACTGAAAGTTCATTAGTTAGTTTTAGACAATATAAACCTCTCACATCCTCCGCTGCTTCTCTGTGCTGCATTATTCATTTTCTAAAACTTTTTTTTTCTTTCCCCGAACGCTGAAATGAATGCATGCTAATTTTGGCACTGCTACCCCACGCGGCTCCATGCTGGTCTAATTGCGCGCCGCTGCTGTAATTACCGGCATGTTCTGGACCCTGCGGCTGGACCCTATTTTAAGAGACAAGAGGGAACATGGTGCTACATAGCACTGAGGTAATAAAATTATCAAGTCTCCAATAAAGCTTGTGCAAGATGTTTCCTCTGATTAGTAAACACGGGTAACAGTTAACCGTGACGATTTCGTACACGTGGGAAAGAATGACAGAGCAGATCAGAGTTTGGGGGTTTGTTCAAGGATCTTACTGTAGCATCCAACTATTAGCTTTAACAAATCAGACAAAATGGCAAGAGAGAGTCCAAACACATAAGATTTTCCCGCTAGGCTTCCACTGTTATACCCCTATCTCACCGATGCGGCTTCGCGCGGTGGCCGTAAGTACAGTTCATCGTGATTCACATAAGTTTTGGCGCTGGGATTTCGTTTCCATCTTTCCACGTGAAAAATTCAACACTTATTATTTTTTTTTGTCTGTCCTCACGGAAGCTCGCAGACCTTAAACAACTTCGCGGAACGTCGGGCGGTCACTCGCGGTGGCTCACGGTGCCTAACACCGCTTCTCACCGCGAGGTGAGATAGGGGTATTATCTTTCAAGCTTTAGACTTTATGAAGGAAGTAACACCAGACATGAATCTCATGTGTACTTGTGTAAATTCAGGCATTTGACAGATGCTCTTATCCAGAGCAACTTACATAAGTGCTTTGAAGCATCCATCATTAAATATTTTCTTACACTAACTAAAAGTACACACAGTAATCACACACTGTTGGGAAGGGTTTTGTTTTTTTACCCCCATCCCTAAGAGACAGACAGGTCATCAGTCGTTGATTAAAGATTGCCAGTGGTTCGACTGTATGGACATCTAGGGGAAGTTTATTCCACCAGCTAGGAGTCAGGAGAGAAAACAGTCTAGATGCACGTCTTCCTCGATCTCAGAGATGGTGCGACCAGCTGGAACGTGGTGCGGTGCAAGGTGTGGGGTGTGATAAGTGACTTAAGGTAAATGGGTGCTGATATGTTTTTGGCTTTGATGCAGGCAGCGACAGAAGGTTACTGGAGGGAGTGAAGAAGAGGGGTGGTGTGGGAGAACTTGTAGGAAGGTTGTAACATGCCATGCAGCATAATTCTGAGTTATAAAGAAGAACTCGATGAGAGCGAGTAACGTTAGCAATGTGATGGAAAAAAAAGACAGATGATGGTCCAGAGTTACCCCTAGAAGACCGAATGGTTGTCCAGAGAGATAATAAGATCCTGACGGGGATAAATCACCTGGGATTAACAGCGGTTTGGTTTTGATATGATTAGGACACAGTAGTGACTGACCAGTTAAGTTCCTGTGACCATGACCAGAAGGTTGTCAGGTTGAAATCCCATCCCAAACTCTTTGAGATTCAACTAGACTCCACTTTTCTTTTACGAGGCTGCAGCTAGATGTCACTCGAGTTTGCACTCGGTGGAATTTTCTCCGTGGTCTGCATCTCTGACTCAGAGTCTGTACCGTGTGTGTGTGGGTCAGGGCTAACACTTAGTCGCTGAGGAACTTGTACGGAAAGGCTTTCCGGCTCTTTATTTACCTTTCCCGTTTTCCATTTCTAACAGACGACCTGCCTGACTTCACATTTCATTTGCACGAGGACTCAGAGGTTCCCAGATTGGTTTATTCAGGCTGTGAACATTGTTTTAACGGGACGCGGAGCTCGGCCGCACCTGACACGAGTGCGCTTCTGTAGTGATGGGGAGCTGTAATAGGACGCTGCCCGGACTCAGTGGAAAGAGCAACAAGCAGCCACGGCAAACAGGGTGTTGGGTTTATGCAGCGCCGCAGGATGCCGACAGCTAGCACAGCCACACACACACTCACACACGCAGCATTTTTAAGTTTTGAATTCCTTTCACTGTGACTTTTTCAAATATCGCATCCCCAAAACAAGCCTCCTTTGCTATAAAACCACAAAGTTACTATACTATGAGATTTTTTTTTTTTTTTTTTTTTAGAACAAATGCCTCATAAACTAAATCATGACCCAGGAGAGTACCTTCAGATGTTTTCCTTCACGAGTACTAGGAAGAAACAGCCATGTTAGGTTGCGTTAAGCAAACTGAATGGCTGTAATTCAGCTGGGCACACGCTGTTTGTTTTTCCAGGAACCAGAATAAAACGCAGGGTGTTTCTACAAGGAGAGCTCTTACAGGGAGAACCGGCCCTGCTGAGACAGCCAGCCCTGTAAGACGAGTGTTACTATTCAAATGGACATTAATGTTTGGGAGGAAAAATAAATGGATGTTTTCCAAAGCGTGATATTTTAATAGAAAACTAGGCCAGTAATTCTCCTTGCTCAAATTCACAGAGTAAATACGCCTGGCCTTCGATAAACATGGCTCAGTATTTGCTAGAAGATTGCTAGAAGATTTACACAAACCTAACACACATCAGAGATATAATGATGTCATGATATAATGATAGTATTCTCTGATTTGGTTTGTCCTGGATTCAGATTGACTAATTTAAGTTACACCTTAATGAAATTACTTAGGTACACCTTAAGGCGGTGGTGTAGTGGTTAGCACTGTCACCTTGCACCTCCAGGGTCCGGGTTCCCGTCTCTGTGTGCATGGAGTTTGCATGTTCTCCCCGTGCTTGGTGGGTTTCCTCCGGGTACTCTGGTTTCCTCCCACAGTCCAAAGATATGCAGGTTAATTGGCGTTCCCAAATTGCCCGTAGTGTGTGATTGTGTGTGTGAGTGTGTGTATGTGTGTGTGCCCTGCAATGGATTGGCACCTTGTCCAGGGTGAACCCTGCCTCATGCCCTAAGCCTCCTGGAATAGGCTCCAGGCCCCCCTGCGACCCTGAATACAGGATAAAGAGGTATTGAAGATGAGTGAGTGAGGTACACCTTAATGAAATATCAAATCTGCTAATCACATGGCAGAAACTCACGGCATCTAGGCATTGGCAGCTAAAGTTCACTCTGAGCACCAGAAATAGGGAAGAAAGGTGATTTAAGTGAACGTGGCATGTCAGAGATGTTGGTGTCAGACAGGTTGGTCTGAGTATTTGAGAATGGTGGGAAAAAGAGGAAATATCCAGTGAGCATCAGTTCTCTGGGTGAAAATGCCTTGTTGAAGCCAGAGGTCAGAGGAGAATGGTCAGACTGGTTCAAGCTGATGGAAAGGCAACAGTAACTCAAATAACATCCCGTTACTCCCAAGGTATGCTGAACAACATCTCCGGATGTACAACATGTTGAATCGTGAAGCAGACAGGCTACAGCAGCAGGAGATCGCACCGGTTGCCACACCTGTCAGTTAAAAACAGGAAACGGAGGCTACACTTTGCATGAGCATGCAAAGAAAACTGAACAATAAAAGATTGAAAGAACATTGCCTGGTCTGACGAGTCATGATTTCTCCTGCAGCATTCAGATGCTCTAGTCTGAATTTGATGGAACAGCATCGATCCATCCTGCTGGTGATGACGTAATGGTGTGGGGATATTTTCTTAAAACACTTTGGCTCCCTTAGTACCAATTGAGCTTCGTTTAAATCCCACACCCGAGTATTGTTGCTGAGCACGTCCATATCTCCACAGCACCATGTCACAAAGCTGACATCGTCTCAAACTGGTTTAAGTGAGTTAGGTTAACTGCCCTCCACAATCACCAGATCTCAATCCAATCGAGCACTTCTGGGATGTGGTGGAACGGTAGATTCTCATCATTTAAGTGCAGCTGATAAATCTGCAGCAACTGTGTGATGCTGTCATATCAATATGAACCGAACTCTCTGAGAGATGTTTCCAGCACATTGTCGAAGACCTGAGGCAGGTCTGAAAGTAAAATAGGTTGAACCCAGTTCTCCCAAGGGGTACCTAATGACGTGGCCGGTGAGTGTAGATGTTGAGCTACAAAGTTGGAACATATTTAATATTGTAAGTTTTAAAAAATGACTGCACTGTGAATAGAGTTAAAATAATAAAAATCAGTACTCATGAGTCAGAATAATAAATATATAAATCATATAAATATATAAATTTATGAATAAATAAATCATATAAATATATAAATAATAAATACTGGCGAGATGAAATTTCGTATCACGTCCTGTATCGAGAACAACCATCCGATTTTCATCCTCATCTCGACCTCTTCTTACACGCTAGCGGTAGCAGGATCAGAGCATGGAGAATCAGAGCACTACCTCAAAGCATGTTCATTTAATAGTACAAAAAAATATTCATATCAGAAAGCATTATGGTACATGACATGCCAAAGACACAGTGACCACAATCTCATTTTATTTGGCCTGTGTGATCTTAGGAAAAAATCATATCAAAAGTTAGTAAAGTTACTGCTTAAGATTTTCCACTATCTAGAATTCACAGCAGATCTGTAGAGAAAGTAGTTACTGTAAACTGCTGATTTCTACCGGGATCTGACAAAGATCTCAGCCTGTGTGATCAGATCTCAGATCTACACATGATTCAGAAGCACGCTGTTTGTTTAGGGGATGACGAAACCCATCAAATAAAATCACGATTGTTTTCCTCATCTGTACAATTAAGTGGGGAAGTATGACACGCTTGTGTCAATATTTAATAACACTCGGCCATCAATCTTTCAGTGATAATAACATTGCCAGGAAACTTATTTATGTCGCTGCACTATAAGAGATCAAAGTAAAGTTAATTAAAAGGTTACCCCTTATGTTCCAAATCCTGATTTATTTTCTTACAATGAAATGTATTATAATAAATATTGTAGCACTTTAGTTTGTTGCCATTATAAAATAAACGTACTAGCATTTATTATAATTTTTTTAATACATCGATCGATCGGCCAGTGACCGGATCAGCCTGGGATATAACCGGTTCCGGCCTGATCCAGAGTGGCGCAACAGACACGCATTTATTGGGAGATCGTGACCTTTAATCCTGCTTCAGAATCTCTCGTGTCAGAGGAAGCATGTGATGGCCTTCACCCTCCCTACTGAATGTTTCATTTTGAGTTGGATTTTATTTTTATTTACAAAAAATTCTGACCAGCACCCTGAAGAAAGTTCTTTATACCTGCACACTTTTGAAGCTTATTTAATAGTTCTTGTTTTATTATATACAGATTTTTTTTCTTTTTTTTTAATTAAATAAACAAAAATGCTTTTGTATCCCGTCAATTATAGCTCTTAAAGACAAAAGCAGTATCAGCAGGTCAGACTTTTTTTTAAAAATTGCAATCGATGCATCTTTACGGTTGAGCCTGTGGGTTAATAATCAGAACGTCGAGGGTTCAAGCCCCAGGCCCACCAAAGTCAAAGGTGCCACTGTTGAGCCCTTGAGCAAGGCCGTTAACCCAATCTGCTCCAGGGGCACCGTATTCTGCGCTCTGACCCCAGCTTCATAACTGGGATATGCGAAAAAATTATTTCACTCTGCTGTAAGGTACGTTTGACAATCATATATATATTTTTTTTATTAATTGCCAGTTTTGTCTTGTGAAGCCTGTATTACGATACATCTTGTATCATAGCCTTAATGTATTGTCTCATGTCTAACAAATATTTAATCTGCTTAAAATCAGCGCGGTTAGCCTCTTTGTGGCTTAGCCATTAGTTAGATTAATGAAACAAAGCACATCCTAAGTGTGACCACTTTCCGCCTGTACGAAGGCTCTTTCAGTGTCTGCATTTATTTCCTCACTCCTTCTAAATGCATGGCAGGTGGATTACCTCCTCTTAGTTACCCTCAAGTGTCCATGTGTGTGTGTGTGTGTGTGTGTGTGTGTGTGTGTGTGTGTGTGTGTG
>JAQMYL010000023.1:13612398-13630015 GCA_030014365.1 Clarias pachynema | reverse complement strand
TTCATGTTTGTGGCTGTAATGTGACAAAATGTGGAAAAGTTCAAGGGGGCCGAATACTTTTGCAAGCCACTGTATGTCTACAAAAACGTTTGTGTTTTCATTTTTTCTTTATACCAATCAGAAATAACATTATGAGCACTGAGCGATGAACTGAACAACACCACATACCGACAAACTGGTGATCACCATCCCGCAACCCACGGCACCCATAGAACCCACTGAGAACAACCCGGGGCCAGACACCACAGCACCCACGCCCCCCCCCTCCCCCGCCCCAGAGGTCTTGTGGAGAAACACCCTGAAAGGTCAGATCTGCCCCAGTGGAGAATCCAAATCCGAGGTGGTTTTAATGTTATGGTTGATTGGTGTGTATCAGTCTTCTCGGTTTTTCCACACCCTCTAGCTCTTGAACCATCTACACTCGGTAGCTCCTCCCAACATGATTTATGACATACCTGGACTTCAAGTCATGTCTGTTCTGAACTCTTCTGATGAGACATGCAGGCAAACAGAATCATGCCAAAACCACTAAGCAAAACATTTCTTCCTTACATTTTGGAATGTTATCTTATCACAGGATATTAATAAAAAAAATTGCAAACTTTTGCTTTTGTCCTTGCACAATAGTTGCTACTCGTTAACTCGGGGGAGAAGTAATCTTCCTCGGAACACAAGTTCAGTCTTGTTATGGAGAAACAGATGTCACGCTGGTAAAGGCATGGTTTTACTTCTGCACCCGTGTATCTGTAAACACATACGGGGTGTCTTACGTAAGCGGGCGCATGGGTGTATGACTTTAACACGAGCATGGAACAGGAACAGTAACTTAACATCTTGTGTTTTACTGTGAAGTGAAAAAAGAAGAAGGAATATAATGGGTGGGACAACATCGATGATGTTTAGTACAGGTTTGAGACTGAGCTCTCGGCTTAATTCAGTTAACTGAATCAATGGTTAGTTTAATCAGAATTTATGCACACTTTTACATTATTTTAGCCAAAAATTAGAAAAGGTTAAATGGTTTAAAATTTAAAAAGTTCTTGTAGAAACTGGTTTAATTTGTTAAATACTTGTGTTTTGCAAGTATTGAGTATCGCTGCTTCTTCTTTTAAATCTATGGTCAGTCTGTACATTATCGCCACCTACTGGACTGGAGTGTGGAGTAGAAGATGAATGCTTAAAATAAATCAGACAACTTAAACTTAATGGCCCATGAATCGAATGTTATCAAATGGTTTGCGATGCTCAAAAATCTATTGAATTGAATTGAATTGACAATCTACCCAAGATTTACAGCTCTAGAGGACAGTAGGACTGGACAATTCATCAAGAATTACTCGAAACCAGCAGTCAGAACCTCTAATTGACACAATCTTGCCCATGCCAATTATTTAGTTTTTTAGTAGTCACATGACTCCACCCAGGCCATGTTGTTTCTAACACTTTTATTAGGAAAAAAAAAAAAAGCATCCCAGCATTCCAGATTTTTCATATTTCCTGCCTAGGTTAGGGTTAGGGTCAAAGACAGGCATGGACGTAGATCTCATGTAAACAGTAAAACGAGAAACACTTTGAATTTCAGAGCTGTCTGTTTTTTAAAGTTAAATAATTAAGGGCTGTGTGGATCTAGAGTCAACCTTGGCAACACTGGGTGCGAGACAGGAATACACCCTGGGTTGACGCACACAGATTTACACTCTCGGTCATAACTGGGGCAATTTAGAAATCCTAATAAACTACTGGCATGTTTTTAGGAAGAGAGCGGAAACCAGAGAACTTGAAGAAACTGATACAGTGACGAGGAGAATGCAACCCGAGCTCACAATCACACTTGATGATAGAGGTGCGAGTCGTAAAGTTACCCACCAGATCCGTGCTGCCAAGGCTAATTATTATTCTATAGTATAATATTAGAGGGCTAGTATTGGATTCCAGCCCTGCAATCCCAGATTCCTATAAGCGAACTGTTGTGATTTTGACATGTTCATACCTGATCTCCTAGATCCCGGAAACTCCTTACAAGTCTGAACATTTCTCAGCAGAACTATTCATCATTTATCTCATAATGCTAGCTGAGATTAATAAAAAAAAAAAAAAAACTTTAATGTAAGACAGAAGAGGGAAGAACGATGCAGGCACTAGGTGGAGTCTGGAATGTGGCGTGTGTTAGGAGCTGCTCTCTGGGTCACAGGTTTCATTACAGTGAGGCGGACTGTCAGGATTTTGGCAGGATGCAGATGTTTCAGCGACATGCTGCAGCTGGAGAGAGCACCATCGGATTCATTGGTGCGAGACCAACAGAGTGACGCCGGCGTCCCCGCGCATCTGTTCACTGTTGTCAGACCGAACTGAACGTCTGTTCATCGAATGAGTTTTTCATATGTTTTCAACTAAGGAGAGGGTTTCACAAAACATCTCAACAAACATTATCCAGATTACAGATTAGACGTAATCTAATAATGTTACACCACACATCCCAATATATCAGACTTAAAACACACACACACAGATTATTACAGATAAAATATTGCTACTCTCTAGACATTCCATTCCAACAGTGGAAGCAGTTGTGTACTTTAGCTTTGTGTTTTAAAACAATGTTTATTTTATAAATCAGATTTAATGCACAATAATTCCAGCAAGATTAGTAAACCCACCTCCCTCTAGGGCTGAAAGATTATTCACACATGTTAACAGTGCCGTTTGTCCTGTGTGAGGTGACAGACGGCCTGGAGCCTATCGCAGGAAGCTTAGGACACAATGCAGGGTAGACCCTGGACACGGTGCCAACCCATCGCAGGACACAAGCACACATTTGTACACCAAAAGTAAACTGGAAAGGCAATTCATCTTACACCGTATATCTTTGGAGTGTCTGAGGAAACACACCAAGCACAGGGCGAACATGTACACTCCACACACAGACCAGAGGCGAGATTCGAACCCGCAGCTCTGAAGCTGTGAGGCAACAGTGCTAACCACTAAACCGCTTTGCCACCTCAGGGTGAAAGATTAGCTTTATCTGTATTTGTTACACCACAGCACTGCTGGATTCTCAGGTCTGATTGATGTGATGGTGTTGACTTTATTATTTTCTCAAACAGCAGCTCAGGAAAAAATTCTGCCTATACCTATACCTTGCACAGATACATCACCACTGTCCAGATATGGTGATATGGTGAATTTTGAAGAGTTGACGTAACCCTCTGAGATAAAGTTCTAACTTTATGTTGCTTACATGGGAAAGCTTTCAGGACAAACAGCTTTTTGGTTTTATAGATAACATTGGAGCTGTGAACCATAGATGGACTTTCAAATTGATTTGATTTCATTTTTAGCCTTTGTGACTTCCCATTTAACGAAACTGCTAAAGTTACTTAATAAGGAGTTAAATTCTTGTAAATAAATAAAAACTTGTATTTTTGATTGTTTAAACATCATGTCTCGTACCATGCGATAACCTTTTTGTCCCCCCTGTATTTTCTGTTCCACATTCCAGTCCAGTAGGTGGAGTTATTGCACCAACCGCTCATAAACTCAGAAGAAGAAGAAATGATAATCTAGCAAAACCTGATTAGATACAAAAGATAAAAGCATTTTCTGTATTCTTCAAAAGCTGTGGGATTTTTTTAAACCAATTAAGTCAGTTTTGGAGCATTTAAACCTTTATTCGTTAATAATTTAAACAGTCAAAAACTAACCTAACTACTTATTTAACTTAACTGACCAACAAACGACGGCACAATCGATTAAATGGCACAGCTCTAAATAGCACAACAAGCTGCTGATTATTATTCTTATCGACCTTAAGTAAGAAAAAGGGCAGGTGAAGGCATGACTGATTATAGCTGCTGTAACAGAAGCGATATTAAGGAGTAACTTGTTACACAGACAGTCCATCATCAATCAATCATCGTCTATAGCGCTTTATTCTATATTCAGTGTCGCGAGGGCCTGGAGCCTATCTCAGGAGAATTAGGGCAGGAAGCGGGGTACACCCTGGAGAGGGTGCCAATATATCGGAGGGCACACATACATACACACACACTACAAGCAATTTGGGAACGCAAATTAGTCTAATCTGCAGGTCTTTGGACTGTGGGAGGAAACCGGAGTACCCGGAGGAAACCCACCAAACACGGGGAGAACATGCAAACTACATGCTGCACACGGGACGGGAATCGAACACGGACCCTGGAGGTTGAAGGCGAGAAAGAGTAGTAACATCACATCACATGAATCCCAGCATGCCATGGTGTGTTTTATTCCTTACTTATCGCATTGTGATGATTTCATAAACCCAGATATACGCAGGTCGGTTATAATTTCCTGCATTCCAGGTTGATTCTCTCTGAGTCGCTTTTGAGGAACAATTTATCAGACACAGATAAAGTGTAAAAATAAATAAATAAATAAAAAAACAGGACAGCTTTTTCATCTTTTTAATCGAAGTGTTTCCACAGATTCCTACATTAATCATTAAAGCGCACTGCGAGATTAGGCCCTGAGGTGCGGATTCCCTGCTTTAATGATCCTCTCGTCCCTTCTTCTTCTTTCTGTACAGCATGTTCGGGTGGTGCAGCACTAAAAATACCTGGGATGCCTCGAGCCCAGCCTGTGTGTGTGTGTGTGTGGCTCGTTCTGGAGTGTTTCACTCCCTCTGTGATGCAAGCTTTCCAGCCTTAAAAAATTAACTAAAGTTCGACACAAAGAGCCTTAACTTAACAGCACACACACCGATCCATCGGGAACAACAAACAAACCGTGGTGATTGCAAACGGCATGTCTTCTTTACAGAGGAGAACTGTGTCAAGGCGGAGATAAGATCACCGTGATGTGGTAACAAAACTATTACACACACACACACCACAAAAACATTCTCTTTTGTCACGAGTAACAACTAAATCTCCTTAATCGGTTATGCGATGCCACTTATAACCAGCAGTGGCGTGTGTTAACACCGACACTACAATACAATTCCATCACCCGCCCTTGTCTGGCTCGCTACGTAGGGCGCTCCTGTCCCGCTGCATCCACGAGGCGTCCTGCTGAGACATAGCCATCCAAGTAAAAGCTTATAGTCTTTGAAATATGAGTCATTTTTAAATTGAACAGACAGTAACAGTTGATTTGTTGTAAAACTTGTGTCTATTATGAGTCAGTTCAAGTTTCCATGGTGACAGATTTGCTCTGATTTCTAACAAACCATCAGGCACACTTCAGCCTTTTCTTCTGCAAGTGTTAGAACCACAGTGCACTACAGACAGCCATTGTTGACATGCTTTATCTTACTCGTGTGTGTGTGTGTGCGCGTGTGTGTATGCATTTCGAGCTCTTCTGCGTGTCTTGAGGTGCCCTCAGCTTCCTGTAAGTCACACATGTGCCCATGTGACACACTTCCTGTCAGCAGCCCAAAGCTGCGAGTTGATTCATACCTGCGCGGCTGGTTCAGAACGAGAGGTGAGCGGAGTTATTTCACAGCGAACAGACAGACAGCGGTTTGGGCTCTAAAGCAGAAAAGTGTAAAAAAAAAAAAAAAAAAACACTCCAGACGCCGTGGCTCCGCTTGCTTTGTGCTAACAGCTTCATTGACTTCTTCAGGGTCACAGTGGTGACAGTGCAAACAGTTTAGAGCGGCGTGTCTGTTCAGAGTGATAACAGGAGTGTGAAATGATACTCAACACTAAAACTAAAACTAGGGCAGGACAGACTAGCAGCACGTACAGTACAGTATTGTGTGATGGCCGATGGCGGGCAGCGTGTTTCGCTCCACTCTAGTGTTAGCCTGAATAGGAGGCCTGGCGTTCAGTTTATTAAAAAAAAAAAAATGGGAAAAAAAAAGGATGATGAATCTGGACAGCTGCTGAACAAGAATAGGAAACAACTGAATCTGGGCACGTTGTCTGATTAGCACAGCAAGGAAACTGCTTGCACCCTGCTTAAAGCGTGGTGCCTTTTCTCCAGAGACCGAAAAATGTTGGTTAAAAGGAGAGAAAAAATTGGATTAGAATGTGGAAAATGTGACTGTTAGACTAAACTGTATGAGCTCCCGGGCTGAACTCTCTAAAGCCTTTACAGAAACGTGTTTTTCTTCTACGGGAATCCAAAAGTAAACTGCTTGCACGTGCCAGATAGAAACTTCCAGCGGCGAAGTCAAACAGGACGATCATCAAGGAAAGCATGATAAGTGCAATAAAAAAATTATTATTAATTAATGATCCATTTAACTTGACAAATGAAAAACTTTTTCACTCAACAAGGGACAACTTTAAAGGCTCCATATTTCACTAGTCTATAACAAATTAACACAGGATCTGAAAAAAAGCATGTTTTATATCTCCCTTTATTTCGCTCCTCTTCCAAATGTGCCACTTCAGTGTCTACATACTGTAAATGTGCTACTGCTGATACAGCCGGGGGAGGGGCTCTTCTTTTATGAGGTCACAACAGAGGGGAATCTAATTGGATTGTTTAAACCTTGGCTGACAAATCCAAGTTGTTCACACACTCACACACTCAAACGCACACACACTCAAATGCACACAAACTCAAACGCACACCCTCACATAAAAGGCCTATCTAAATGTCTAAAAATAACTTAAAAGTGAAATTTGTGTACAAGGTGCCCTTTAAAATTTCCTCGTGATTATTATCAGAATTATGTGTGAATTGTATAATAGTACACACAACTATACTAATCATTTTTATTATTTAATGGAGCCATTAAAACTAAAACTATATTGTCCCCTAAATACATATGCAAATATATCTTTAAAACATTTAGCATGTTTTTCTTCTTTCTCTCCTTCTTTCTTTTTCTCAAGCTTGTGTATGTTCACGTCAAACACATTACTTTAAACGCATTTCATTCAAGTGAAAAAACTGGCATTATAATCTAAGCACAATAACATTATCTCGGCTGTGAATGATCTCCACGTTGGTCATGTCAGTACCTGCTGTCGTGCTTTAAGATGCCTGGCTCTAAAATGTCCTGAAGCTGATCCTGGCTTCACTTCTGTAACTTCAGTGACCTTCACAAAGCCGTGGCATTTAAGTCATCTAACCTGTTCTACAGACGAAGCCTGATGGTACAAAGAACTACACAGAAGAAGATCAAGATTGAGATTATAAAGGTAAAAATCCTGTACTGATCCTGACACTCACACGGATTCTCCCTGACTTAAAACATTAACACAATATATATGATATAACTGTATATTCTGACTACTTTTAATTACAGTACACATATATGTTAAAAAAAAAATAATAATAACAATAATTGGCCATGTTGTTTGTCCTCACTATATTGACTCACACCAAGAGACACACTCCACCAGAGTGTACAAGACTCACAACAGCAACACGATATTCTACAACCAGGTGTAAAATAAAATGTTTAACAAACAACACACCATACACCCGTCCCCAAAAGCCTTATTTGCATGATTATCAGATATAACGGACCGCTCAAGGAGTCACGCCTTCCACCCGGGAGACAAGAAATGATCAAACTGCACCATGATTTGAGTAAACCGGTTCTTGTGGTGCGTAGTGTTTCCCTTCATTGTAGTCTTAAGCTCTTTAAAACTCATTCAACCTAAACCATAAAGGGCTTTTAACTTTTAAACATCTGCATGACAAATCCTGAAGCGGGTGATTTAATTTGCACGCAATTCTCACGTTCAGAAGAAGCACTGGATCGTTAATCAAGCTCATGACATCATCACCTGTCACACACATTTACATAGTGTGCATTTTTTATGCTTATCAAAATGAGATTTTCCGATTCCTTTATTTGTATAGATTTACATTATATTCCTGATTCTTCACTGATTTATCACTCAGCAACCCTGAACATAGAAAAAGGAATGTTTAAAAAAAATTAAAAAATAAAATAAAAAAACATACACGCACTCACATGGATATTATAAAACTGATATGACAACAATATAGTCTGTAACACGTTATTTGTCAATCCAGTCATAAAAACAAGCACTAAACTGCTGCTTTCAAGGTCTAACATGGGATTTTAAAGGTGTGTCTTGTCTTTATTACCTTTATTTAGAGGGCCTGGATTGTATCTTTCAGCTTAAAAACTCATCTCATCTCAGAGGGATACTGAACTACAAGGGCAATGTTTGTTGTATTTTATTTACAAAGCGTGTTCAAGTCAAAGCTGGACTTTTTTTTTTATTGCGCTTTATTTCTCTATATAATCCTCGCTTTGCTAATGCACTTATCCCAGCGTCCGCTGTCACTTGAATAGCGTCATGATAGAAATTTTTCTCAGTACGCCAGAGTCATGATCAGATTGCCTGATTAAAGTCTGACATGCTTGCCTCCCAGGAACTCCTTTAATGTCCCAAATGTGTAGAAATGGCTTGGAGCAAGTTCCAGGGATGTGGCGATGACTCTCACCCGAGTTCCAGTAATATACAAGTGGTGTTGGTGAATTAGTGTGTGTACAGTTCCAATAGACAGATTGGCGATGTGTTATCCGTTGATTTTCAACGATCATGTGTTCCTTCACTGAAAGATGACAGCAGTGGGCTCCGAACCACCCCGGCTGGGATCGTCATTCCTGGACGTACGGCCTTCTTTAAAAACAATGTATGCACCATTTAAAGGTTTTAATGTAGATAAGAGTCTAGTCAGCGTACTGCGCTTGAAGTCTTCCGTAAATATCAATCAGTTTTTCGCCTTCATTCACGAGAAATGTCATCACAAGTCCTGGTTTGACTTGAACGGCCATGGAACATTGTAATTTGTTTGTTACCTTTTTCTTAGTACATTCAAGTGGCTTGTCTACGGAGCATCCCAAAAGTGTCTACACACAGGGAAAATTAACAGTTCTAACAGTTCCGATCCAAGAAAATAATTTAAACGTTGTCAAATGGAATCTTAAAGGCTGTCTGAAAGAAAATATATAAAATAAATACTAAGAATGAAAATATTTTATTATTGTTTAGCTAAAAAGTGTTATTTTCTCCTGCATTTGGAGACTTTTGGGACGTGTTGCATGAGATAAAGAACGGAAATGTCTAGAGACAACAAACCCTGGGGTGTGTATTAGTTTCATAGCTATACATTCTTTCTTAAATTTTTTCAAACCTGGCCAAAACGTCTACTGGGGAAAACATGAATCCATACAAGTAACATTTACCGCTATTATTACTATTATTATTGTTGTTGGAAAATGGTGTATTTGAGGGATCATTCGTATCATTATTCCCGCTGGGATTCAATTCATCGCCACAGTCCACTACGCGTCCTGTTACCTGTGCATCCAGGTGTGGTAAAAGTTACACCTGATCAACAGTGTACAGTAGAGGTGAGTTAATATAGACCTCAGATTAGACCTCAGTGTTAGTGAAACAACAACACTTTTTGAGCACATCATCACTGCTGTTAATCATGTAAATGAGACTGATACAGTAGGTTATAGTAGGTTACAGTAGGAGAAGAAGTTGAAGACTAAACGTCAGTTTACCTGCCAGCAGTGCAGTGGGCAGCAGAAAGTAGTAGAACAGGCCACAGATCGCCTGCAGCTCCATCAGAGCCTACAGAAGTGGAACTATACACTCCTCCAGCCAGGACACACACAGGGACGAACACAGGGACACACACAGGGACAAACACAGGGACACACACAGGGACACACACAGGAGCCCAGAGCAGCACTCATACTGGGTTAGTTAGGCAGTTAGAGCAGACACCACCCCATAGCCAGTCTGCTCTCCAGCCTACATCCTGACTTTCCTGATGTCCCACCACCTGTCAGGCGTCCATAAGGAGTAGAAGTCCAAAAAAAGATTCAAAAATGTAAAAATAATTCCAAATGAAAGGCTGTCAGGGAAGCAATGTTGCGCCGCTCAGCCGCCTGTAATTCACCAGCGCTGACCTCCTACAAACTTTATCTCCATTTGAAACAACTCAATGCTGAACTCGAACTCGAACTCGAATTCGAGTAAGAACAAAAGTTTTCCAGCGGTTCAAACCCTCGGAAAATAACCAGCTGTAGCGACTCGTACGGCGGCTCTCCGGCACACGGCGGCACTTTTAACTGAGTCGCGCGCGCGGCTGGAAGTAAACTCGGCGCTGAAAAACGTGGAGCCTCGCGCCGGATTCGCTCCTCTTCAAACGACTCTTTGAAGTGAATCGGTTCTGGGAATCGACTCACTTGAAAGATCAGCTTAAACTTTTCTGCTCGGTTGTATGTCGTGTTGGGCTTTTAGACACCCTGTTTTGTTGTTTGTTTGTTTGTTTGCTTGTTTGTTTGTTTTTTTTACTCTCTAAAGAGGGTTACAAACTGAACCTAAAAGTACTTTAGCTCTGGAAATAATGAGCACCTTGTAACATGAAAGAGAAAAAGAAAGAAAGAGGAAAAAGATAGATAGATACTTTATTGATCCTGAAGGGAATTCCAGATAACCATCAGTAATAAAGACCGTTACACCAGAAAGAAAAGAAGACAAAAAGAAAGGAATCCCAAAAGAAGGTTGAATATGTGATTGCACACTGTATATCTTACATATAGTCATTAGACACAGGGTAATGTGAGAACTGAAAAAAAGCTACTTGTGAAATGCTAAGAACAAAAAAGACAAGATATATAATAAGCATATAAATAAAGCATATAAATCACAAGCTTTAAAAAAAAAAAAAAAAAGGAACTCAGAAGTGAAATTAAGTCAACCTTGTTGTGCAATTTATGTGTGGCAAAGTGACAACAGTGCGAATAGTTGTAATTGTTGTAATTGTGCAAAGAACTTAGTAATTGTGCAAAGAGTAGCATGAAAGTGACAATGAAACAGAGTCTGTGCGTAACAGCTAAATATGTAATAGTGAGAGTAACTGAGCAGACCATGAAGCTAACAGATGCAAACAGATTTAAAGATAAGTTCACTTCTATGTTTATAGTGTCATTCTACACAAAATGTGGAGTTTGGGACATAGAAATAAAGTATGTGTGTGACAGGTGATGATGTCATGAGCTTGATTAACGATCCAGTGCTTCTTCTGAACGTGAGAATTGCGTGCAAATTAAATCACCCGCTTCAGGATTTGTCACGCAGATGTTTAAAAGTTAAAAGCCCTTTATGGTTTAGAAATGACGGTAACACCAATGACAATTTAGGGAAAAATCATAACTATTTACAAAATGCCTTCCATGTGTAAGACCACATGGTTTTCAATTATGTCAAAATCAATAAATTATTTCATGTAATCAGTTTTATGCTCAGTTTTTAACAGATATAATTTTAAAACAAGAGGGCACTTCACACATTATAACATCATAGGGCTGATGACAGGTGTGCTTGGGCCCTAATGAGTAACACCAAAGAAAGACTTAAAATCTTTGCATAAAATTGCAAAATAAATTATGCCATTTCTAAACAAATGAAGCCAGACATCTGACATACTGTAATATTTGCATTTGTCCAACTCTCTTCATCTAGTGACGCCTGATCCCATTGCAAGAACAATTTCAAATTGTCTAATGTATTTCAAAACAAAACTATTTTTGTGTAACAGTAATACCAATGACATAGCTTATAATCAATTATTGTTTCATGATTTTGGTGTTTCACTTATTCTATTAATTTATTCTATTGATTTACGATTCTGAATCAGATTTATGTAATGGGGAAAAAATCTTTAGATAAAAAGTATATGGTACCATTTTGATGTATGATCATAGTGACAAGACATTTCTTTGAACCTTAATTTAAAAAATGTTACAATATTGAAGTAAGGAAAATTAGTTAATGATTGAAAGTACATATGATATAGTAATGTGTAATGTGTAAAGTAATGTGTCTGTTATGTTCATTTTAATGATTTTGCCATTAAATGATTTTGTAGGATGACCGTGCTAGTTTTTTTTTCTCTCCATTTTAAATAAATAAATAAAACCGTGTTATTATATAAACAACAACCACAACAAAAAGCTCATAATGTCAAGGACAAGCCTGTATAATTATTTGTTTATTCGTTGTTGCTGTTAGTCTTTTATAATAGAAGTGCAAACAAATCACAGCTTTCTCTTTTGAACTCAAACTGATTCATTAGAACGAATTGACTCAGTGAGTCAGACCCTCCGTCGCCATGGCTACGTTCCAAAACCATGCACAACCGCATGAAATAACATGTCTACACTGCGTCAGTGTTATGGCGCGACGTGCTGTAGAGTACTGTACAGTCCTAGCCTGAAATTGGGCGACATGCAAACCGATGACGTCACTGGGTTTACCTGTACAAGGAAGTCAAAAGAGACATTTCTGACATTTCTTTTAGCCCTAACTATATAAAAAAAAAAAAAACTTGAAATATTAATTTCTCCAACTTTTTTTTCCTGTATTAAAGCATATGTAAGTTCATATATAGACGTATACCATACCATAATATACCATTATATTTCCTTAATGACAGTAAGAGACAGTTAGAAGGTGTGGGACTTCACATGTACACATGCAGAATGTTTGTTCAGCTCATTTACAAGCTAAGTGAAACACAGACCGATACTCTACAGATCCCGTGGTTCATTCCGGCAAGGCGCACCTTCAGAAGTTTATGGTTTTCGTTTCTTTTAATAGTCAGGTCATATATTTATTACGGTGTGGTATCGCCTCCTGGTGGTAGACTTGTGCAAAATGTCTGTTGAAATGTTCAAATTCAGATTCTGATGGTATCTGTCACATACATAACCATACACAGTATGAAATGCAGTGAAATGCAACTGGATAGAATTTGTAATAAAATAAATTTTAAAAATCTGGAAATTAAGTTAAAATATAAAATAGAATCTAAATATAAATATATATGAATAGAGATGAAAAATTCAGGGTGGCCTTGCATAGTTACAGTATGTTACTGGGCTTCTAATATGTTGGTCATTCAACCAGAATTTCAGTGAGTTTGGATGAAATTTCAGGCTTGTACTAAATCATCTTTATTTGCTTTGGTGCCGTCTTCTCTGCCCATCAAGCCCTCTGACTTTACTACCAATCCTGTACTACTGTCGACACGGTGTCATTATAGAAACCATTTTAAAATGACATCAGCTCCATTAATCAATAATCATCTATCCCCCCACCCCCCACCCCCCTACTTTTACACAGTGGCAGAAGATGTTAAGATGTCTTTTCAAGGTCTGTATAAAGATAAAACATTTTTTGTGAATATGTGGATTTTAAGGATCATCTTTCCATATATTTAGATATTTCCAGGTGAGACATTGCACCTTATTATTGTTTTCAGAATTTCCAATTTTACCATCAAAGAAGCCTTGGGAGAACCTGTTACTTTTGGAATTATAACATAAGTCTTTAACATCAAAAATTCATAATCAGCTTCTTCCTCTTGATAAACCCAAACTTTAAGCAAAAATTTGGGAATGTTTTTTCCAAAAGTGTAGTGGGGAAAGGGCAATAGATAGTAATTAATGTACTGATGGTTTTTTTTTTTTCAAAAGCTAGGCTAGCCAAATGTTACCCCAGTATTAGTGATAGCTATGACAGATGTTATCATTCATCTTGCAATTTATGTCACATGTTCTTTTCTCTTTTTGTCAACCATCAATATGTAGGTTCTGGTGTGATTACGTCAAAACTATGTCTGTAATTCATAACCTAAATATTGTCATTAAGTTTGCCTTGGTGTAGCAGTTTTTGGGTGCTATTTTATTTATCCTGGTACAACATGAAGCAATTAGATATTTTGGCCGTCACATCTTTGATAGCCAGGCTCCAACTGTTGATTCTTTGGAAATCCCACCGACTGCCAACTTTATCTCAGAGGCATAAAGCCATGTCCTTTTAAATTTAGAAAAAATAAGATATTTAATTAGAGGTAATCTTGGAAAATATGACAACTATTTCTTGTATACTTTACCTCTTTGCAGACCCCTTAAATTTTTTTATTTTCCTTTTCTTTACTTCCTTTTTTTATTTATTGTGAAGTTTTTATATATGTGTGTGTGTGTGTGTGTGTGTGTGTGTGTGTGTGTGTGTGTGCGTGTGTGTGTGTGTGTGTGTGTGTGTGTGTTATAATTTACAAAATAAATAGATATCTATAAATATAAAAATATGATTGGACAATAGAAGTTTATAGAAGTGTAAACATATGGTGTCTCTGTCTTTGAGGGCAGTTTTAGTTGCCACTTTCATTTGGAAATATAATCATCAGCCACCACAAATGTATTCACGTTATGTAGAATAATTTATTGTAGATATACACGCAGAGGAAGGCGTTGCATGTCGTCATTATGTTTTAGTGTGGTATGCTTTGATCATTTTTCTATTGTTAGTTAATTAAAAACCCAACCGGCACAGATCGGGTGTTATGCGCTAAAATGCTCCCTTGCCACGGATTGCCTCCCCCCATGATCTCTAACAAATATTATATTACAACATAGATTGATGTGTTTATTATTATCAATTATGATATTACTAGTATGATGAGCTCTAATCACTTGACAGCCATCAAGACCATTAATAAATATATTAATGTTATATATCATTACCTTTGTGGCACATTTATTTTGCAGGGGTTTGCCATATAAAACTAAAGAAATGTTGTAAATAAATGTGCTAATTATTATTTCAACATCTTTATATATGAATTATTATTATGACAAAACAAATTTTATTATAAACAATATAGAAGTATACATGTTGCATATCATAACGATTGCATAAACACATACTGATTAAAACATTTAAATGTAGTTATTATTTGACTTCAGGAATTAGATCAAATTAAATGCGTAAAAAATGCGTTTAATATGCTAATATTTTATTTATGTTTACAAAGGCTGTCACATGAATAAGGATTATTATAATACTAAGGTAATATGTAATCATAAAACAGATGTAATATATATTTTCATAGCGCTTATGAAGGGGTGCAATCCATCACAGGGGGCATTTTAGCGCATAACACCAGAAGAAGAAAAAAATAGCGTTAATTTTTTATAAAGGGTAAATTGTACCACTACTGGAATACTGGGATGACGTCACAAAAATGTAGAACTCTCAAAATGGTTTTAAGTCGTTTTAAACACCCGAAAACATCCATAAAAACACGTGATTGCGTGTAGCTGTGCTATTTCATTGCCCACGTGACATTTTTTTTTTTTAGGTTTTTGCTGTCATGTTTGTATAGATGATTAAAATGAAATAAAATTCAGTTCATCAAATTGCCTATGTTATGCTGAAAAAATATATATATACTGTCACTCTATACTGCACAATCCTGAGCTCTGTATATGTTTATTTAATTAAAAAAAAAAAAAAAAAGCTAAATGCTCTGAGTTTTAGAGTGAAAAGAGTATTACATCTCGTCTGCCGCCCTAGATCCAACAGGAAGCTGTTTTCTATTCATGTCCAATCAGGGACACGTCCACGTCGTTTGATCAACGAGATGAACCAATCAGAGTGCGTGAAGCGGCAGCGCTAAGCAACCGACAGGCCTTCAAAGGTCACGTGGTACCGTTTCGCGGGAAAGTTTATAGAGGAAGCGCCGCTGGAGGGGGAGGTTTGTCCAGCGCAGCAGGTTTACTCCTCAGAGTTTTAAACCGACCTCTAAAGAAAAGTTTAGGATTTTATTTGGGGTGTTTTTTCTCTCTCTCTCCACAACCATGGCTCAGGCTCGAGTCACTGATTATTTCTCCCAGTCTAAAAGAGCTGGTGTGGATCGGTCTCTGCGATCGAAATCTCAGAAAGCGAGCGCTGAACAGGACCGAGCGGTGTGCGAGCCGAGCGTGTCGAAAACAAGGCCGCAGAGGAGCAGGCGCGTCCCGGAGGACAGCGAGCAGCTGCGGTCCGTGCACGAGGAGTTTCTCCGGGTGATCGACGAGGCGGTGTCGGGATCCGATCCCACACAGGGCAGCACAGAGGCGGATAAAGCCGGAGCGCCGCGGAGCCCCCGGACCCCGAAGAGGAGCTCGAGCGAGGCTGAGTTTGACCTGTGCGCCGCCGTGTTCGATCTCTCCTCCGCCACCGAGCAGCACAGCACCGCCAAGAAACGGCTCCGGGTCGCGGCCAAGAAGGAGACCGACACCGCTGAGACTGGGAGGAGGACGGCGAGGAAGAAACTCGTGCTCTCTAAACACGAGGAGACCGAAAAGGTAAAGCGCTTTGTGTGGAAGTGTGTTTGTTTACATGAGGCTAGCAGCCTGCGCTAATGCTAACTCTCACGTATTGTTTAATGCGCCTTACGTCATGTCTGGTAGAGCACTTTTATGTCTGACTTTTTAAAACAATATGAAACATCTGACCTGTTCGGTATCTGTGTAGTATCGCGATATTTTGTCCATCAGAAAGTTCTCCATACTTTATGGATTAGCAGGAGTTTATTAAACAAAAATACTTTAAAAGCTAAAATGAACCTGAAGTTCCTTAATGATTTAACTGAAAAGTCTCTATAGTAAAAATCTATATAGTATATCTATAGTATGGTCTTCGGACACCATTAATATGAGACAGACAGACAGGGGATCGTAACCTTCACTGATCATAACCCTGTGATGTTTGCATTCAGGCCCAGCTCAACACACCCTCCCATAAAGGTTCGAACCCTGTAGTCGAGACCAAGTCAAAAGCCTCACCTGCGATCAAGGTGAGCAGTCCCAAACAGACCACCACGGACAAGGTACGCTGCCGAGAATCCACAGTAACCGTGTGGGTTTGTGTATTGCTCCAGTAATTCGCCCTAATCAGTCGCTGTGTCTCTGACATCTTTCAGAAATCTTTCTCCAAAGAGGACGTTGCTTCGCTGAAGGCTCGTCTGCAGAAGCTGAAAGGGCAGGCTGAAGCGGTGAGCTCGCCGACCCCGGCACCCGTGTCTGCGCTCGCTGAGCTCAAAGCCCGACTGGACAGCGCCAGGGAGCTCGCAGCTAAAGCGAATCAGAGGAAGGAGGAGAGAGCGGTCGAGGAGGAGATAAGCAGAGATGAGCAGACACCAGACCACAAAGTGGCTGAAGGGTAAGATACACCCTCCTCTACATTCCACAACACTCACCCTTACGGGCACACGTTGAGTCTGTCACATTGTTTAAATCTCCTGTCCCAGACAGAATACCCGCTATTGCTCATACTGTCGGACCGTCCGCCAGGTCACTCATTATATATTTTCAGACACTGACTTTAACATACTTGTTGGTGCTGCTTCTTCTGTTTCAGTGAGAAGCTTCCTGCTTATCAGCGCTACCACACACTAGCTCAGGACGTTCCTCCCAGCCTCGCCCTGCCCTTCAAATACAAGGTTTTGGCAGAAATGTTTCGCAGTATGGACACAATCGTCGGTATGCTCTACAACCGCTCGGAAACGGTCACCTTCACTAAAGTCAAACAAGGAGTCCAAGACATGATGCGCAAGTAAGGATGATTTATTGTATAGTATGTTTTAAAGGGTAATGTTGGAAATTTTAGCTTCAGGGTCTGCTCACTACTTTTAGTATTAAATGTCATGCCGTTACACACACAGTGTTGGAGGACGTTACTTTTTAAAGTAACTAATTATATTACAAAAATACTGTTTTTAAAAAGTAATCAGTTACATTACAGCGTTACTTTCTGATAAAAGTAACTAGTTCGAGTACTTTTCCACTGCAGAA
>JAQMYL010000023.1:13510431-13536454 GCA_030014365.1 Clarias pachynema | reverse complement strand
TTAATTTTTTTTAAAGGTGTTAGAATTTTACATTTATGTGAAATGTAGTTTTTATTTCTGGTGCTGGGGGCAGGTACTGTAGCTCTCTGGTTAAGGCATTCAGCGGATCAGGAGGTCCACAGTTCAAGCCGCCGGGGTGAGCAAGGCCCTTCACCCCCAAGTGTTCAAATAGATTTGGGTATAGAGCTGGCAACCAGACCCCGTAAAGTAACTGCTACACAGAAACGATAGATTTATCTCCAGGGTGTGAAAGTATCCATCACCCGACATACCGGATTGCACGTGGACGGGCGGCACAGTGGCGTAATGTTTAGCACCGTGATCTTGCACCTCCAGAGTTGAGGGTTTGCTTGCCGCCTCTGTGTACTCTGGTTTCCTCACACAGTCCAAATACATGAGAATTAAATTAACTGGCGTTCCCAAATTGCCCGTATTGTTTGTGCGTGTGTGTGGGCCCTGTGATTGATTGGCCAGGGTGTACCCCGCCTTGTGCCCTAAGACTCCTGGGATAGGCTCCAGGCCCCCGCGACCCTTTATACAGGATAAGTGGTATAGAAGATTAATGATGTTTTTTCCCCCCCATGTGTGTTATTTATTTATTTTTAAAAACATTTTCTTATTTGTTATTTACTGGCGAAAAAACTGACGCAAGCAGAAAGTTTCTGCAAAGAAGAGACATAATGTTGGACTAGACAATTTTTTAAAGTAGAGTAGAATAGAGTTTAGTAGAGTAGTTTACCCAGGACAACAGTTTGAATGATGAAGATGATCAGATTTAGCATACATTTTAATGAATTTATCCTTAGAATAATCATATCATACATGTTTCAAAAAACAAAAATGCACTTTATAAATGTTTTACATGTATACAAAAAAAATCTGAGAGGGTAAAACCAAAAAAATTTTTATATCCATTTTAAAAGTCAAATGGAGGGGGCGTGGCTTCCTAGAGATCGCAGACTTTGGATTCAATTCATTTAAAACTTCTGTAGTGATGTTACACATTTTTCCCAGTTGCCCACTATTATTTTACCTCCAGAATAAAAGGTTGCTCACTCACTCGCTCACTCACGGTCTATACCGTTTTATCCTATACAGTATATAGGGTCACGGAGGGCCTGAAGCCTATCCCAGGAGACTTGGGACACACACACTGTATATACTCCACATCATTTATATCACATAATCTAACAACATGCAGTAAAGCAGTGGTCATTCTAGTTATTATTTTTCTTAAAGTTTTTTTGTCCAAACTACACCCGCTCTTTGTTCAATACATCACAGTATCCTAAATAATATGGGGTCTCCTAGTGTTCTCCCCTTGTTTATAATATTTGAATATGTGCATATGTGTGCCCTGTGATGGGTGTATTCCTGTCTCATGCCCAGTGTTTCCGGGATGGGCAGCAGATCCACTCCAGATCCGGGTTAAGGAAACTTTTATCATTGTACAACCAACATTGTGTTCATTTCAGTCAGTGATTACTAACATCACTTTGCAACACAGCTGAGAGCAGAATAATTACCCCAGGAGAGACTTAATTGAGGTAAGTGGATCCCAAAGAGTAAATAGCAGGTTTTAAATCTCACACAAGGGTCTAGTCATTTCATTGAAGTTCCATTGCAGGTATCTTGGGATATAACATCATGCATGATCACTCAGGAAATGAAGGACACACCAGAAGCGTCGGTATCGTATTTCGTTGTCTTTTTTAATTACACAGATACATATCTCAACACAGACAATAACCTGATTTAGAATTTTTACAGCGTCACATATCCAACGAAGCGCACAGTAAAGGAGTAGAGGGGCCAGCAAAAAGGAGGAGGAGAGCATGCAAGAAAGAAATCAAAACTTCTCCTGGCACAGTTCACTTCATCTAGAGACTGATAACAGGAACCAAAAAAAAAAAGTTCTTCATCACACCAACCTTTTCCTACAGAAACAACGTTCTCTTTTCTGTAACAATGTATTGCACAATACAGTAAATAATGCTTCCCTAAACATGTCAAACCAAGCCTTCATCTTTAGGTATCTTTACAAAAAAAAAAAAAAAAACAGAGAAAAAAAAAAACTCTAGCTATTTTAGCATTAGGGAGATCAAGCGTCCACTCCGGCTTTGCTTACAATAGCATTCTCAGTCTCATTTAGTGTGAGGTTTATATTATTACAGGATGATCTATGGATGTCCACTGGTTAAGGGCCTCTGCTACAGAATTCGAAAAGCTTCTGATCACATGCATGTCCCCTAGCAAAACATTCCACCTACTGTATACCCTTACGAATGGCATTATTAAAGTAGTAGAAAAAAAAAAGTGGTAGGAAAAACAAAACTCATCAAATGTCTCATTTTATATATATATGCAATGTAAAATTTACCACTATTTGAGATTTATGCCTACAGAGCTCACGTGACTTTCTAGATTAAGGTGTGTTAATGTTTGGTTTCCGTTTCCGCGGGTCAGAAATCTTTAGCCTGGAATGTCTCCTAGCCTCGATCCCCGCACAAATCCGCTCAGAGAACCCGTGCCTTTTGCTGTGCCCAGAAAAACACAGATATATAGACGTACAAACGGTGGAAGATCTATCATCAAGCTCTTCCTTTTTGGTTCAACTTTGGTTGGAGACACAACGGGACCCAGATGAGATCATAAAATCGCACAGGGTGAACTTCATATCAACTAAATGTGGGCTAAGCAGACATGCAAAGCATAGAGTAGGAGTGAGAGATATGTGTGTGTGTGGGTGTGTATGTGGGTCCTCTGCCTTCATTTTGCTTGTGTTAATGGATTAAAGCTCTGGAATATTCAAGTACGGTGAGATGATGGATATCTGTCTCTCAAGCACACACTCAAGTCAGTGATTTTGGCTGATGCGTGTGTCTGTTCATTATATCGTGATAACTGAATAAGCTTTTGTCATTCTTTACAATATCATAAGGCTTATATGTTAATAAAACAGACACACTTACCTGTACTTATCAACACTGAATCTTCACATTCGGCCTACAGATCTTTATGCCTCATTACAAATTTGTCTTGACTGTCTATGATACCGTCTGCACTGACCGACCTCCTAAATATCCTTAGTGCACACAGTGAGATATAGCTATATACTATAGGCACACGCCTAGCTGCAGCTTTGTATTTTCAGCACCAGGCTGTTGTGTCGTGTGTTCTGTCTCGTGCTTGGAGTGTATGTTTATTTCCAACACTTTGGTTCAGGGGCCTTAGTTCACACTAGCTCATGTTCAAAAGGCTGTGATTAACCAGCATGCAGAGGTGCTTTGGTCTGTTATTTTGGATAACTATGGGATTATGCTGAATGTTTAATTAAAACTCAAAAAGCAACTGTTTCTAAAATATCGCATGACTTCAGCTATGTTCAGGCAGACAGAACAGGTCAGATCCAAACCTTAAACCACACTTTACTCATTTTAAATCTGATTGGATTTCTGGAAATGGCTGCTTCTAGCTTTCTATAGTTGGTCCAGTCAGACTGGATGTTGAGGGGCGTTCAAGTCAAACCTGAACTTCGATGGATATTGCCAAATCCCCAGTACAGTCCTTACCTCGTTTCAAGAGATTTCCATATTTTTGGGGCATTAAAGGAGTTCCTGGGAGACCAGCGTTTCAGACGTGGGGCAGGCAGTCCGATCATGACAGAAAACCTTCTACCTTGATGGTATCCAAGCAGAGGATTATAATAAATATATTAATTCTGTGCGATCAAAAGTCCCGGTTTGACTTGATCACTCCTCATACATATTTGATCATTCCTATTTGTATATACGGTGCTAATGTTTAGATTTGCCCTGCTGTGTGAACATAGCCTTTCACTCCGTTTGGTCTAAAAAACAAACAAACTAATGTCTCTGTACAATGTCTCTGTACATCTACCCTAAACCCTAGAATGACATAAGCATGCTGAATGCAGCTTCTTCATATGGCAGCTGGTTTGCATGTCCGCTAGTGGCACAGCTCTCTGAGCACACGTAGATCTCATTCTCTTGGACAGGAGGTAGCTAATGAGGAGACGCAAGGCCGAGGATTAACAACCAGAACCAGGGGGGGACGAGAAAGACACGTGGCTCTGTAGAACTGCGTTGCGTCATCATACACAGGTGAAAGGCTAGGAGAAGGTGAAAGGCTTCATATATTATTAATTTAGAAACAAGAAAATAGATTGTTCAATATTCAACGCTGTGCTTAAATTAAAGAAGCTGACATCAAGAAAACAACAACAAAAAAAGCACCGAATAGGACAATAGGACACTGAGCAGGAAACCTTCAAGTTTGGTCCGTATTAGAGGTATGACACGTGGACAGGACGTCTGAGTGCACTAAATGTTTTGGCCCTGTCCAGCAGACTCAGCACGGAGTGCGTTTAAACCAAATTCTTTCAAGATGATGGACTTAGTTATTTTTTAAAATTATTTGGCGCATTGTGAGATCATTACATGGCCCTTTATTAATCAAATAAAAAGATTCCACACTCGTTTGGAGAGAAAGCTGATGCAACAGGATGAAAAAAAAAAACATAGCTACGTACCGCAGTATAGACAACGAATAAAAGAGTGCTAGCTTGACTCTGGTGTCAGGTTTAGTTTTGGAGGCCGACTCAGTGAGAAAGTTAAACTGAAGTCAACAGGAAGCCTGCCTACTGCATCACGGTTAACAACTGCGTTCACGAACACACACTTTGAATGTCTTGTAGCGTTTCGCTTTCAGCCCTCTGGCGATAAACTGTACAAGCAGTGATGCGTAGCGGTGATCAACTCCGACATTCACCTCCTCCGTTTCACCTACGTGCTCCTGATTTCGCAGAGCCAGCAAATGTACAAGCCGCTCCTTTAAAGCCAGACGTCAAAAAGGTAACGTTAGGTCAATTATCACGATGATGTCATCCAGTCAATCCAGCTTGTGACTGGCTAAACGTAAGCACGGTCCTTTTTAAGCATGTGACTCGGCAAAATCAGGACTTGCTGTCACCTACATCTATAGATTACACAATATACAGAGTAAAACTGATGGGACAATTTTTTTTTTTAAAAAGTGGAAAAAAAAGCATGGGTCTGATGGAGTAATTACAATTGCTTCGATTTGGAAAGGAAAAGAACTGCGAAAGTATTTGTAGACATTATACTTTGTTATTTGGCAAACACATTTTTCTTTTTTTGGACCTCTTACTTTTAAATACTATATACATTCACATTAAGTTACGGATGTTATTTTAAATAGATTTATATGTAGATTTATATTATAAGGTACCCTAAGGGTGGTTTCTGAGGTTCCGTTCAGTAGCTGAATTCTCTTCTCATATTGCACCTCCGTCCTCTCACCGTCTCGAGACACGAGCGATATAAAATACACGAGGAGTTTCTACTCTACAGATTTCTCCATTCTCAGAACGTCTTTACATGTCCGGCCCAAACCGATAAACGAAAGAAGACGAAGAAAGAACGGTAATAAAACAAGCAAACGAACAAATAAAGTCAGGCAGCACAGGTAGACGTCAGAGACAGAGACATAGAGAACCAGAAAGCAGTATCTACACGTTTGATCCTTCTTAGATATCTGCTCAGAGGGGGACGAGACGAAGGGACAGGTAGGCAGGAGGTAGAAAAAAAAAACGGAGAGAAAGAGAGAGATAGAGATAAAGATATATAGAAGAGAAATCAAGTCCACACTGATTTTTATGAGACAGGTTCTTTTTTTGTTTTTTTTGTTTTTTTAGCAGTCTGCTCTTCATGCTTTGGAAAAAAGAGAGAGAGAGAGAGAGAGAGAGAGAGAGAGAGAGTGAAAATTACAGCTCGGTGTAAAATTGGGAGAGTTTTAGAAAAAGAAAAAAAACAAAAAACAAAGTCGGAGAATTGCTTGAAAAGGCTCGTCCTTGGAGTGCGATCCTCGCACAGACGTTCTGGGTTCTTTTTTGAAGGTTGGATTTTTTTTTTTGGCATTCGCGATGCCAATTTTCCTTTTGAGGCCAAGAGCGCGTTCATTCCCATACGTCTCGTTTGGTCCACTCGTCCTTGCTTTCTTTCTCTCTCCGCCTATATATATGTCTTTTTGCTTTGAGCAGAGGCGGATGACATGTCACTTCAACGTGTTCCTTGGGGTTGGAGCAGGGGATTGTGGGTAACTGAGCCAGGAAAAGGGAAGAAGTAAGGACGGGGGGAGGGAGCACAGTGAGAGGAGGGAGGCAGGGATTGAATTCGTTCCTTTGTTTCCTTGCTGCCTCTCCACAGAAACCAGACTTGGGTTTGAGGAGGTTTTGCGTCGTTCGCGTTTGGTTACAAGACGAGTGCTTCTCCGTGAAACTTTGGCAGTGTATTAAAAAGGTTTGGATCATGTTTTTTTTTTTTTTATTTGGGTTCGCATCAGAACAGAGAGGTGAGTCCGGCGTAGGTTTTTCTTGGCTCGCTAGCAAGGTAGTTATCAGGTCTTTATTCTTTTTATTTATTTATTTATTTATTATCATTATTATTTTTGGATTTTCTTGTTAAAGCCAAAAACAAACCGGTGAAAGAAGATCGTTCATGGTTTGAAGAACGGAGTGCTGGGATGGGAGGGGAAGCCTGTCGAGTCCCCTTCTGAACAAACCCAGGAGACAGGAGACAGGAGAGAAGGACAAAAGTGTGTGCTAGACCAGCAAAAGGAACTAACTCTTACTCCTGTATTTAAGAAGAAAAAAAGTCGCGTTGCTCTCTGCAGAAGAGGACGGAGTGTCTCAGGTGTGAACTGCCTCCATGCGTGCTGGGTTGACCATTATATATACAGGGCTTAAATTATTCATAAAGCCATTCATTTCTTGCAGCCTTATTTTTAAATAAGACACGCTTAAAGTCGCTGACTGCGTCCACGGTAAATCGAACCCTTCAGTTTTTCAATAAATATTAGCGCTAGGGTTAAATGAGAGCTTCAGGTAGTTGAGAAGAAGTGAGGAACTCGTGGAAGTGGGAAGAAGTGCGAGGAAGTGTGGTGAACATTTCTTTCTTCTTCTTCTTTTGGGTGCAGGTGCAGCGGCAGCAGCGTTAGCGGTAGCAGGGAGCCTGACCAGACTTGGGGAAGGGTCAGAGGTCAGCGGGAGGAGGAGTCCAGAAGGGCAGGTGTGGCTGGGGTGGTGGAACGCGACACGCTGCTGGAGCTGGAGCTGCTGTCTTTGGGGCTTCCTCCTCCGCCGCCCTGGCCAACCAGAGACAGAGGGCCCGGAGTGGTGCTCTCGGAGTGTGTGGGCGGAGCGCTGGAAGAGGATGAAGAGGACGATGAAGAGGAGGACGACAAAGAGGAGGGAGTTCCCAGAGGGACGCTGCTGCCTCCCGGGAGCCCTTGCAGCGTCTGGCCGCACACGTGGTGGTGTTTCTCCCAGTCCTTGTGCTGGCAGAAGGAGCCGCAGTACCGCGCTGTGTTACAGCCGCTGCACGTCTCGCTCGCCTTGCGGCCGCAGTTCCAGCAGCTCTGGGAGAACGGAGGAGAGGAAAGCGTGTGTTAGCAAAGCGCATGCGGTATATTACAGCTAAAACAGCCCACAGTAACTACACAGTTTCCATAAAGGCCCTACACTACCCGGGCCTGTTTTTGAGCAGCTCATTGCCTTTCTGTCAGCCTGAATCCGACTGCACTGCCTAATGCGTAACAGCTCGGTAGCTGGAGTAAGTGTACAAGCATATGTGCTGCAACTACAAATTTTGAGCTCTTTTGAAACACTCACTCACTCATCGTCTATACAGCTTCATCCTGCATACAGAGTCACAGGGGGCCTGGAGCCTATCCTAGGAGACTTAGGGCATGAGACGGGGTACACCCTAGACAGGGTGCCGATCCATCGCGGGGCACACTCACATGCTCATCCACACACTATACTATGGAGAAACTTGGAGGAAACCCACCAAGCCCCAGGAGAACATGCACACAGACGCTGAGATGGGAATTGAACCCGGACCCTGCAGGTGCAAGGCAACAATCCTAACCTAAGCCACTGTGCCACCCTCTTTTGGTACAAAACATTAAAAAAAGGCCATCATTCATTTAACATAACTGAAATGTTTTCCAGCCTCACTGCCGCTGCGTTTGTACCCTCGGCATCAGTAGATAAAGCGGAGGAGTGGCACACTCTCAGAGATTGAGAGTGAATGAAGTGAGCGTGCGATGGAGAGAGTCCCTGTGAGTGTTAGATGCCTTCTTCATCTAACACACACTTACAGAGCCTCTCTTCATCACACATGAGTGTACAAGCTATTTTCAGGACAGTGGAGAGCGTGAGTGGTCATGCCGTGTGAAGTGGGTGCAGGTAGCTATGATCTACAGGCAGGAAGTGCCCCAGTGGGGCCTTGCCGATTATGTCTTTGAGAGAGCTCGAGAATGAGACACACCTCGCTGGAGTCCTCTTGCTGGTTGATGACGGACAGCGCGTCCTCCGAGGCCTGTCTCTTAGCCTCCGCTAGCGCTCTCTCCATCTTGGAGCGTTCGGCTGAGATCATCTCGTGAGCTTTCCTCTCAGCATCAGACACGGCTTTCTGCAGCTCAGACATGGCCTGTCTCTTCACCTCGTTCACTGCCTCCTCTGATGGGGCGGGAAACAGAATGGGGGGGGGGGATAAGACAGACAGAAAAAGACAGATTAGCCCCTGCAGATATCTCCTCCATTCCCCCCTTTATTCCTCGTTGAGAATATGTAAGCTCTCGGCTTGTTTTCTCATTCTGAACAGATGTACATCATCCAAGATTTAAAACATTCTGTCAGAAAATTCGCCTTAAATAATTAATCAGGTTACAATACTTTCTGCGCTGACAACAGCAGATGTTTCTGAACACCCTCACTTTGTTCGCAAACTTGTCTATTAACCGAATTTACAGCAGCGACTGATTTTCCCGCTCCCTGAGCTGAAAGGGAAGTCCCGTGTTGAAATACGCAGACCTCAGATAAGACCCAGAAGTGAGGAGGCGGTGCTCTCCAGGCGTCCTCCGTTCTACAAACGCCATTATGCATGAGTGAGCGGTGCGTGTGTGCGTTTTTTAGGACAGGCAGGTGTGTTTGGACATGGTCGGAAATAGAAGCCCGGCTCATTAGGGGCGCGTACATCACTGTTCATGGCCGTGATAATCGCTCTCCTGCTCCCCAGCCGCTCCTCATTTACACACGCTGGGTCTTATTTTAGCTCAGAGAGAAACGACCACGTTACAGTGAACGAATGTTGTGTGTGTTTTTTTCTTTCTTTTTTTCTTAAGTGTGTTATGAAGGTGTACTTCTTAATGCAGTCAGTTAACACATACAGCATATCGAGATGCACTTATTTGCCTCAAGCAGGTGCTGGATTAGCATAATTGTAATGTGCGCCTTTTGTAGTGTACATCTGCTATTTTAGCAGTTGCTTGCAAATTCGTCGCGTCTTATTTGCACGGGCTATTCAATACTGTACATCAGCAGACATCGAGTTAACGTAAATGACGCCATCTTTAGCACTGCGTCTAGCCAATCAGGCACGGGTGTCTGTCTCGGGCGACGTCAAACCCGTGCTCTTGATCACGTGAGTGTACGCCTGGAGTGCATTATTATTATTATTAAATAGCTTTACGCACCTTTATGGTTTGTTTTGAAGTTAAGATTTAAGCTAAATAGTGCAATGTTCATGTACCCCACCCACAATCAAACCAATGAAAAATGGCATTTCCATGTACAAACAGGTGACATATTAAAAATAAATCAATGAACAACGAGTACAGATACAATACTGCATAATCCAATTAAGTAATTAACATCCTAAAACTATAGCAGCACGGCGGCTTAGTTGGTAGCACTTTCGCCTTGCACCTCCAGGGTCCGGGTCCGATTCCCTCCTCAGGTCTGTGTGCATGGAGTTTGCATGTTCTCCCTGTGCTTGGTGGGTTTCCTCCGGGTGCTCCGGTTTCCTCCCACAGTCCAAAGACATGAAGATTCGGCTAACTGGCGTTCCCAAATTTGAGTGAGTGAGACATCCTAAAACTCCATTATTGGGGTGTAAAGTCTGTTCATCCGGCTGTGTCTCAATAAGTGACTAAAATGATGTACTGTATATCTAGATACCCGTGTGCTCTGGTCACAGTCCGTTTTTACACACTCGTCACATCCCAGTCAATGTCCTGCCCCCCCGCCCCCAGGCTATGCACTGATTTTCATACCCTCTGTGTTTATGTGTGTGTTTGTGCCACTGTTCTCACAGCTGGAGAGCTACTTATTATTCCGTTCGTCCTCTCCGCGCCTTTACACGGACTCATCTCTCTATTTTTCATCCTGTCTCTACCTTCATCCGTTGTTTATTTTTCACTTCTTTGTATCAGCCACAACCACAATACCGACTTATCCGACTCGGCCCATGCGCCACTAAGGTTAGTTTGCAAGTTTAATTCATTTTTTTAATCAAGGAGTCTCCGGAGCAGATGCAGATATTAGCAGGTGATAGAAAACGATGGGGCGGCTGTTCTTTTTAAAAAAAAAATTCTTGTCCCCCTAGGAAACATGTTAATCGCATGGTATGGTCCATCGGCACATCGGGCGACGGATATATATCATATATTCTTCTTTTCTGTGGCAGTTATTTGCAGGGTCTGGTTGCCAGCTCAACACCTGATCATATCACCCGAGCACTTGGGGGTGAAGGACGTTGTTCAAGGGTGGAACAGGGGCAACCTGTCGGCATCGCCTCTTGAACCGGGGACCTCTTGGTCAGAAACACCTTAACAACTGAGCTAACCGTACCCTAGTTCATTGCATACTGTAGTGGGTTTAATTGCCGCCTCAGGGGTGTGTATGTTCTCCCAGTGCTTGGTGGGTTTCCTCCGGGTACTCTGGTTTCCACCAACATTACAAAGACATGCAGATTCAGCTAATTGGTGTTAGTGTGTGAAGGAGTGTGTGTGCACCCTGTGATGGATCGGCACCCCATCCAGGTGTACCCCGCCTCGTGCCCTAAGTCTCCTGGGATAGGATCCAGAACCGTCCCTCTGCCCCCCCCGGTCGTGTCTAGACGATGAGTGAGCGAGAGTAAAGTGAGAGAAGAAATGCGATGTCCTTTAGTACGAAATGAAAGCAGACTGGTGGCGGAGACGAAGTGAAATTTATGAGATCTATCCCGCTGACACCGATAGGAATCCGATCCGTCTCTCAATCTTTAAAATGCACATTGCTCATACCCAGGATATGTCACATAAAATTCATTTTGTCAGAACAGAGAAACGCTTCTAGAGACGACTATCTCACTGCTATAAAAGAGTGTTTATGAGAAATATATTGCCTTTAAAAGAGAGAGAAAAAAAAGTGTTGAGAAATGGCTAATCAGACACTCACATATGCACACACACATAGAAAAACACTTATAGCCTGGCGGTAGGCAGACGGGTTCAGGGTGTTCTTACTCACCCTGTTTGTTGTGCAGTTGCTTTATTGCTGGGGAGAGCGGGATGCTGGGGGCACCTGTGTGAAAAACAACTGCAATTAAAAGGGCTTTGGAAAACAGTGCAAATGCAGCATCTGCAGCGACCCGCTTCCCCAACCGCAACCCCAAACGCTGCAGACGAAGACTGAGGGAGCGAACGCGCACCGCCATCACCGACCCAAAGGATTAGCACTAGCATGAGATGAAATCTAACAACACTGCTTCCCATTGGCCTCCATTTACACATTAGCGCTGATCGCTAGTATCAATGCCACAGCTGCGACTCTGAAAAGCACGAGAGCTACTATCGCTTCCTCTTCTTTTCTTCCTTCTGTCCTCACCCCCCTCCCTCTTCCCCTGTGGCTGCTGCTCCACGCTGCTGCATTTCCACTGCACTTTTTAACTGCAGTCGTCTTTCACAGCTGGGACAGATGGAGAGCACTCAGCCCTAATGATACCCAGAAGCCTTTGCTCTCCCAGGCCTGTTCTTATGTACTGTATGTGCGAGCGAGTGAACATAAAAACTGTTCAAGGTGCGAGAATCCTACCTGCCTTCCTCCAGATCTCTTCAGGCAGGTAGCCGGACGGGGGCCGATGAAGGAAGTCTCGGTGAATGTCTGCTACACGGGACGAGACAGATTCGGTAAGAGAGCGCCATAATGTGTTTTTAAGTGCAAAGCTATAAGTTTTTTTCAGTCACCTTTCTTCATATCCTCTACGTCGCTGTAGCGCCGGATCCAGTGGTTCATCTCTTCGCGGTCGGCCTCCTGGCAGCGGCGCAGCACGGTCAGAGAGCGCCTCGTCTTCTCCACCATGTCCATTATACAGTTCAGCAACTGTAAGAGACACAAACACGCAGGATATTATTATTATTATTATTATTATAATACGTTTTTGACGGCTAAGACTGTAGGTTGTTGATTTTGGATTCTGAGGATTCGGGTTCGAGCCTTGCTGTCGGTGGGTTGCCAGATCCCGATTATTAAGCGCCGGTCCCAATCCATGGATAAAACGGAAGGATTGCGTCAGGAAGGGCATCCGGCGTGAAAAGCGGATCAGATTGTGGTGACCCCTCGACAGAAAGTGAATTTTTGTGAACAATTTTTTGTCTCGTTATTCTTATTCCATTAAATTAATTCATAAATTTTTTTAAATGAATAACTAATGTGTGTAACAGCACCTGTCAGAACAGCACCTGTAGCTATAGGATGGTGTGCTGTTAAAAAAAAAAAAAAAAACTTCCTGCTGTGTTTGGGGTGTGTGTGTGTATATATATATATATGTGTGTGTGTGTGTGTGCATGTGCGTGTGTGATAGCAGCGAAGCCGCGAGGCTTTTAGTTCAGAGCGGCGCAGTGTTTGTGAAACCCATTAGAGCTGTCCAGGTGCGACCCTAAGTGCTTTTTGTAGGATGTGTGCATCTGCTCAAATGTGTTTGTGATTGTGATTGTGTGTGTGTGTGTGTGTGTGTGTGTGTGTGTGTGTGTGAGCCTGTGGTGCTGTGAGTGTTTTAGTGGATAAACACAACAAAGCAGTAACAATAGTGCCGGAACAGCTGTGCGGCCAACGAGAGAGGCCAAACCGATTCATCCTGCCCTCTCACTCCCACACCTCACTCTCTCTCTCACTCTCTCTCTCTCTCACTCTCTCTCTCCTGCTCTCTGGATCTACAGTACCTTCTCCCTCTGCTACATCCATTCTGCATCCGACCCCCTTTTCTTGCATCTCTCCAACTGTCTCTTTTTTCTCTCCATCCCTCCTAATATCCGCATTATTCCTCCTTTTCTGTTCTTTGTCCACGTCTCACTCCCAGCCTGTCTCGCTGACTCTATTTCTAGTTTTTGTTATTCCACCTTCATTTTTATTCCCAAACCACTCTGTCTCCTTCTATTACTGTTCCTCCATTCCTCAGTATGTGTGTGTGCATGCATGTCCCCTATGTGCACTCTCTATCTCTCTCTCTCTCTCTCTCTCTGTGTGTGTGTGTGTGTGTGTGTGTGTGTGGCTATATTTATTTCAGCGGAGTGTTTCTAATTTGGCCGAGACCCAGCACAGGCCGGTCGCTCTCCGTGACTGCAGCCCGTGTCTCAGCTGCTCAGCCCAGCTGGATCTCCTCCACTGGGTCCTTCATTCCATCTGTGCCCCTTTTTAACTCGCGCTCTTTATTTGTGTGTGAAATTCGGTGCATGCGTGTATGTGTGTGTGCTGAAAGTGCCATGAGTCTGAGAAGACCTTCTTAACTCAGAGCTCAGCTGCTTTCCGATCTACCTGTACACACACACACACACACACACACATATACACACACATTCGCTCTCGCACCCTACTGAGCTACCAGGTGTGTGAACATGAACAGATACGCAGACGTACGTTATCCAGGTGCTTCCACTCCTCAGCCCACTCACGGTCGGTGAGCCGGTGATCGATGACCTCCTCCTGACGCGCTCCATGAACAGCTGCAACACACACACACACACACACACACCTGAGTGAGCATGTGGATCAGAGAAACTGCAGCCATAACTAAATCAGCTCTCCTGGTTCAGCACTAGACAGCTGCTTCCCAAACAGTCATTCTGGCTCAAGCCCACCTACAGAGCATGATGATGTCATGATCGAAAGGACAACCGATGCGTTGAAGCAAAGTTATGACTTCGTAAGACTGGGTTAAAGGAGTTAATACTCCATCGCGACTCTGAGTGACTGACCTGTCTGCCGGTGGCGCTCGCGAGCCTCCCTGTGCTCGCCGTGTCTGTAGGCGTCTCTGTAGTGGTGAGCCATGGCCATGTCCTCCAGGCGGTACTGCTGTGGTCCGGGGGCGCTCGGGTGGGCCAGGCCGTTGGGGGGGTGAGCGGGCAGGCCGTTGGGAGGAGCGTGGGCCGCGATGCCGCTGCTTGGACTGAAGCGCTGACTCGGGCTTACTGTACATGGCCGCTTGGCCATGTGCTCGGTGTGCAAGGTTTCCCTCTCTCCTCCCGCCTCTTTGGTCCTGCGCAAGGAAGGACAAGGACACGGGGTTCAATTCAAGAAAACAAAGCGTCTGATTTTTAAACCTCCTACAAGTGGCACTGGAACATGTTCTTCCAAACCTCCCTGACTGCGGCGCGGAGACGTCTCTCTCGTCTCTGCTCCAGAATTTCACGGTAGAGCCGCGGATAAAAATTATCAGAATGACATTACAACCGAAGATCTTTGAAACATTTGGCAGGAACTACAAACCCCAAGATAAGCGAGGCACTAAATAGTTAGCGCTTCCCGTGTAAACACTCTTGTCTGATTTAAACTGAACATTAAAATCTTCTGCAGCTTTAATCAGAGCAGAGCCAGAGAACCAGCTGCACGTCTCCCTAATGCGTCTCTCTGTCTCTGTCTCTCCACACGCCGGGTCCAGCTGTGTGCCATATGCATGCGCTCTGGGAAGATCCCAGTTAATCTCTCTCTCTCTCTCTTTCTCTAAATCTCTTGCATTATTTCCCTCTTCCTTCCTTCCTTCCTTTTACATTCATTTCTTCTTCTCCTGTCGTTTCTCTTCTCTCCTCTATATCTCACGCAACATCTCATTTTCATCATCTGGTTTTCTCTATTTTCTCTCTCTTTCACAATTCCACTCTGTCTCCTTTTTCTTTCACCACTCTCTCCACTATCCTGCCTCTCCGTTTCTCTATATACCTTGTTCTTTCTCCTCTTTATCTCTCTCACCATCTCTCTCACATTCTTTCTCGCTTATTGAGTTCTCCCTCTCTCCCGAGACTCCCTCCCGCTTTGTCTTTCCCTTCTTTTTCCTCCCACTCTCTTTACTCCATATCCCACCTCTCTCTCTCTCGTTCTCTCTCACCACTGCGCAGTGTGAGCTCTCTCTGGCAGATGTTCGATGACACCGGTGTGTGTGTGTGAGCCATCTGGCCGGCCTGCCTCTGAAATTAATCTGTTTAGCTCGGTGCTGCGTTCAGAGGTGAAGCGTCCTCGCCTGCTCCGACCCAGGCAGCAGCGGAGTACGTGTCTCTGTATACGCGTGCCTAAGACATGTTTAGGAAACTTGCATGGGTGAGACGTCCCAGCATCCCGGTGTCATTAATATACCGGCTAATGCTGCTCCATACGGGATTGCGTCAGGTTTGGAGAAAAAGGAGGTCATAATCCACTCTCAGTCACATTCACTGACTTTAACTTAATGTAAGAAGAAGCTGTGTAGACGCCAAAGTCGATCTTAAACTGTTTTCCGTTTGCTCTATAACTTTATTCGTGTCCACCGTACTGTGCGTATTGCGTATCAGGAAATCGGAGAACGACAGAGACAGAGACAGAGAGGAAGTGGGTTGGGGGGGGCGTCAAAATATTCGCCTCTTAGTAAAATCTGGTCCAATATCTCACAAATCAAAGCAGCAGCTGGGGCTGGAGGTGTGTTTGTTAAATCCTTCAATCTCTCTCTCTCTCTCTCTCTCTCGCTTGCTCTTTCTCACACACATTTGGGATCAGAGGTTCAGAACATCACCATCTGGACGCATCATAACATATGGGCAGCAACCAGGGCACTCAAAGGAGAGAGAGAGAGAGAGAGAGAGAGAGAGAGAGAGAAAGGGAGGATAGATTTTTTAAAAATAAAAACAGAGGGACTGTACAGTATGTGTTTTTGCGTGTTGGTGGCCGGATTAGTTGTGTAACGGCGCTATAATGCTCACTCTAGTTTCTAGGGTGTTTGGTAGTTCCATATCCCTCCTGAATTAAAAGTATTGGCACCCACCCCACAATGCTATCCATCCATCTAGGAAACTCAGACGTCCAATTAGGGACCGTGGACGCCAATGGTGATTAGCATTCTATAAATTCCCATTTTCCAGTACCCAGTTTCCATTATTCAACAGAATACAATATAAAGTGCTGTCAGCATTACCGATTGCGATTCATTTGAAATCTTTAAAACAAATCAATTAAAATTCCTCAAAACGTCCCGAATGCGATGGATTCTTCACCTGGATTCATTGGACAGATATTAGGACTGTAAATCAGAGATGCACAAACAAAAACAGTTCTGAGAATGGTTCTGGAATCAGTTCCAATTAGATCGAACCAGTTAATGCACTGTGAGCCACTTTGAAGAAGTCCAGACCCACTAGCACTCAACCCTCAAGAGCTACAATCATCAGTAAGTACTTGGGTACAACAGGACACTTCAGCCTTGAAGACGGGCGTCTGCGTTCATTTGCATTAACTACTGAAAATGGAAGGAACATGAAATGGAGTGGTAATTTACAGACTCTTACAGTGTTGCGACACTTGCAATTGAGTTCTGGTGTATCCTACTCCTAGCAATCGTCCTTGAGATGTTTCTGCAACTTGAATGGAAGTCCATCAGTGCTGCCTGCCCTACACCTGCTGCCTTACACCTCCAGGGTCTGGGTTTGATTCCCACCGGGTGTCCATGTCCATGATCTCTCCATACTTGCTTGGTTTTCTCCGGTTTCCTCCCACACTCCAAAGACAATATAAGGCTAATGATGTTCCCAAATTGCCTGTAGTGTTTAAATAAACGGTGGAACCCCCTCTACGGTGTACCCTGCCTCGTGCCCTAAGTCTCCTGGGATACGCTCCAGGCCCTCTGTGCGACTCTGTATACAGGATTAAAGCGGTATAGGCAATGAGTGAGTAAAGGCACACACCTATGTAAGGTCTATATAAGGTCTGATATACTTTAAGTCGTGAGGTTGAAAGAATTATCTGTAGAGCTGCGAGACATGATTGTGTCGGGACTAAGTTTTGGGGAAGGATACAAGAACGTTTCTGCAGCCTTGAAATGCCAGAGAGCACAGTAGACTTCATCATTCTCAAATGGATGAGGTTTAGAGACAAAGACAGCTCAGTGGTTAAGGCACTGGACTCGAGTTCAGAAGGTCCCAGGTTCAAACCCCACGACCACCAAGTTACCGCTGTTGGGCCCTTAACCGTAACAATCAGTTAACTGCTTGCACTTTGCTCACTCCGTGTCTTCCAACAGGTCTGATAACTTACTGTTGTGTATGTGGGTGACGAGAGGGTTATGATGACATTTACAGTACCCATCTGTGTTTCCACTCTTCGCCTGACTGTAGAGATATTTATTTGGAGGAACCAGTTTACAAAGAGTTGGAGGAAAAACGGCTGTGTGTTCACCGTGGGTGGGAGTGAGCAAGCGAGTGTGTGTGTGTGTGGAAGTGTGTGCATCTGAACGTACCTGTCGGGCGTTCTCCTCTTGCCGTGCTCGTTGAGCTCCAGGAGGATCTCCGAGGAGTCAAGTGGCGAGTTGGCATTGGCGTCCAGCAGCAGCTGCTCGTGCTGTGCCAGGTACTGAGCGGGGGTCTGTTTGGCCAGACGGGCACAGTGCAACAGCTCCCTCTGCAGGAGGGGCAGATTGGCCTGACCAGAACACACACACACAAACACAAATATAGAAGGATGAATATAGACGTATAGATAAAAAGAAACTGTAATATAAGAAGAGTAGAAGGAGTGCCGTTTTACAGGTTTGCTGTAAAAAAAATAAAAAATAAAAAAAAAAGTGGAAGGAGCGAGTGGTGATGTTGAAATAAACCAGAAATCATTTCTGGCCCACCATGTAAGAGCGAGAACACCCTCCCCTTCTCTTCTCTACTCTCTCCTTCTCTCTCCTTCTCTCTTTCTGACAGTGTGACACTCTGCAGCTGTTACAGATGTTCAGGCCTCTGTGAATGATGTCCTGGATGCTGCCAGTAAATCTGCCTCTTGGTGAAATATGGGCTCACACACACACCAAACACACACACACACACACACACACACACATACACACATACACACACAGTGTCTGTCCACACTAATGCACGTCCAAATAGAAAAATCCTGAATTTGTGTTGTGGTCACTGGGACCCACAGGAAAAAAAATCTGCTTTCTAATAATGATGATAACGGTCATGTCTTGTTTCTTAGATTTCGCAAAGAAATGACTCATGATATACTCACTCACTCACTCATCGTCTATACGGCCTTATCCTGTAGACAGGGTTGTGGGGGGCTGGCGAAAAACCCAGGAGACTTAGGGGGTACACCCTGGACGGGGTGCCAATCCATTGCAGGGCACACACACACACACACACACACACACACACACACTATGGGCAATTTGGAAGCGCCAATTAGACTCATCTGCATGTCTTTGGACTGCGGGAGGAAACCGGAATACGTGGAGGAAACCCACTGAACAAGCAAACTCCATGCACACAGACCTCGAGACGAGAATCGAACCCTGACCCTGGTTTGCGAAATCAAAATTCCAGTTTTCTCAAGAGTGGGATTGTAACATGAAGTCTTTTTCTAAACACCAGTTACTGTGTGTGTGTAGAGTGAAACTGGTGATGCTGATGTGGAGGCTGGAGATTTAAAAAGAAAAACGATTCCTGTCCTGACACAGGCTGAGGTCTGTTTTCTCATCTCCAACTCCCTCGCTGACTCCCTTCTCTCTCTTTTTCTCTCTCTCTTGCACACCGCCTGTGTGTGAGTGTGTGTTTGTGTTTGTGTGTGTGTTATCTGATTCTGGCCGTCATCCATCCACCCTCCACTTGTTCATCACTCTGCCTGTGTTTCAGAATTTTCCCCATATGGTGTGCCATAAGGAGCGGCTCTTCATGCGAATGTGTGTATGGGTGTGTGTACGTGTATGTGTGTGGGTGGGTGGGTGCTCTCACCTTGAGAAAGGGGATGACAAAGGGTCGAAGTGGGAAGTTGGTGGCCTCCTGCAGTTTGGAGTGAAACTCCTCTATGGTGAGAGTCGAATTCTGACACACACACACACACACACACACACAGGAGACTATTTAATGAGGAAACTTCTACACACATCCATAAAGGAAATGAAGTATTCATACTTACATTACAAATCTTAACAAAACACACACACACACACACACACACAGATTCACAACAAGCCCTCGCACCAGGATACACACACAAATAAACAACCTCACATAGACAGAACGCTACACTACCCCCCTCCCATGGCCTCCCTCTTCCCAAAACACACACACTCACCACGAGTCCGAGCACCAGGCTGCGCACCCTCTCCCCTATCTCGGGTGAGATGTCGTTGCCGAACTGCTGCAGTGTGGTGAGGAAGCGTTTGAGTTTGCAGAGCTGCCGCGCGCCGCACGCCGGCGGAAGCTGCTGCGTGGGCAGCGCCGCTGTGGACGAGCCGGCCGGTCCATTGCTGAAGCCGTTGGGGGTGGACGGTGCCCCGTTAAGCGCGGTTGGCGAGTGGCTGCTCCCGTTCAGCACTGCGGACACACACAGACACGCTCGGTTACAGAAGCCTTCGTCGTCCTCGCCCTCCTCCCTCTCTAGCTTGGCTCTGAGCGGCACACGCATGCTGAAAAGAGAAAACTCGGGCACTGCGGGCAACTCGACACAGCGCCTCATCGCCGTCTGAGAGTGGCAGCATGTGTGTGTGTGTGTGTGTGTGTGTGTGTGTGGATAAGCATAACGCACTCACTCACACACACATACACATACACTCCACCCAGACACTCATAGGGACACAGCTATAAGAGGAACTTGTTAAAGAGAAGTCTAAAATAGCGCGCGTTGGTCGGCTTCCTCCAGCAGGTGTGCGGCTAAATCGGGACACCCGGGAGCAAGAGTCGCAGGTTTAGGGTTTAGCCTTCATCTCCTTATCCCTGTGTATCATCTTTTTTTTTTTTTTTTCCCCTCCTACCTGATGCAAAAAATCTATTTTTTTCAGAGGGATGGACATCACCGCAGCAGGGCGGCCCCTGCTTTTCCACTTCGGCCCATAAGAACCCACGGTGACACAGGTGTCACAAATGCTTTAAACGTCCTGGACAGTTCCTTATTCTGCTTTATGCTTGATTTGAACTTATGACGTCTCTAAGTGACATCTAATGAATGTCCCGGTGCAGTCATGTGACAATCTGGGAATTTGTATAGCCATGACATCATTTCCAAATTGGTTGTGTGTCCGGGTAGCGGGGGTGGTCAGACAAAACTAGCTAGCTGTAAAAAAGCGTGTTTTTTTTTTTATTACTAAAAATATGTTTCATCCTATTTAACAATTCTCCTGATTTACTAACATCTCATGTTTTATAATTAACCTGTTCTTATAAATCTGACTCTATTTCTATTTCATTTTTTTCTAATTGATATATAGTACTTTGTAAAAGTCTTAGGCAGCTTTATTATTATTATCTTTAGTACAAATATTGTTATATACTGTATGTTTATCATGTCTGTATTATTCTGTAAAAATGGTACAAGACCATACAAAATGCAATATTTGCAGAAATCAGCACATTACATGACAGACCAGTTTTCAGATGGAAACAAAAAAAATTAATAAATTATGTAGACTCCTTGGTTTTGCATGAAAATAAAAATATAAGTTATATTCTCCAGCATGCTCAGTAAAACCTACTGTAACAGCAGTGTTCATGTTACTACAGTACTCTGCAAATGTCTTATGTAAAAGAATTAAATAAAAGACATAAAAGAAACTTAACATAAACACAGTCGATATTTGGTGTGAATACATATTCAGTAGTGTTAGATACAGATGTGTAATGTTTTTATAAGTAAAACAGCTGTTAGGTTTTACTGAGTGTGCTGGAGAATATCCAAGAGTTCTTCTGTCACACCTCTTTTTATTTTCATGCAAAACATTTTTTTGTTGTTGTTGTTGTTGTTTCCATTTGTGGTTAGCACTATCGCCTTGCACCTCCAGGGTCCGGGTTCGATTCCCTGCATGTTCTCCCTGTGCTTGATGGGTTTCCTCAGGATACTCCGGTTTTCTCCCACAGTCCAAAGACACACAGGTTAGGCTAGTCCCCAATCTGCCCATAATGTGTGTAAATGTGCGCCCTTGGCTGGATTGGCACCCCGTCCAGGGTTTTACCCACTGCATGCAATAACAATCTTGGGGCTTGTATACAGGAATAAGCGGTATAGATGATGAGTGAATGAGTGTTTTTATCTGAAACCTGTCTTTTACCAGGCATGCAAGTATTCTTCTTATTAATTTCTAGTTATGTGCTTATTAATTTTAAGTTATGTTTTGTTTTTGTTTTTTTTACATATGAATAATAATGCAGTCATGATAAACATATATAACAGCATTTGTCCTAAAGATAATGTAATGGTAAAGTACTGGATATTACATAGGCCTTTTTCAACTCAAACTAATTTTTAAAAAAGAAGCAGTTTCAGAAAGTTCTTTACTGGAGCTACAAAGGCTAATTAGGACAAGATAAGCTTTCAGCACGCGTGTCTAAATCATTCAACGTTTGCATCTTCAGTATGTCAAGCAAACCTGCTTGTGTAACATTTCATGACACACTGACATCGAAAAAAAACCCACAGCAGCCATCTTGAAGCTGGAATAACTTCCTGATGTCACACAACTTAACGCACAAGGGTACAGTGTGTACAGTTTGCAAACACAGTGTATATTATTTCTTTAAAACGAACTGGTTACATTTGATGTAATAGCCGTGTTTAATCTCTGCGTTCCAGGCTGCACACATGTGACTCCATCATGTGACGGTGCACTTGTGCTCTGCTTTTAGTGGCGAGCGGCACGAACAACAGGTGAAACAACACAGCCTGGCATTGCTATATAGGGTAGAGAGATGTGTCCGGCTATGCTAGAGAGATACACCCTTGCTTCGAGTGCAGCCTGTAAACACACCTCACACACACATATCCAGCTGATCAAATGTCTTCTGTTGTACTTTAGTTATTACATGAACATGTTTGGATTTCCACAAGTCTTAATCTTAATCTTATACCATGGTAATGCGTTAATGCACCATATCCCAAATATGTAAGGTGAGGTGTACTTACTGGTAGTAGGCGTGAATGACGCATTGCGATTGGCTGCCTGGCTCACTGCAGGTGGTGGAGGTGGCATTGTGGGCGGAGTCGACCTGGGCTGGGTTTTCACATCGGCTGGTGAATCTGGCATTGTTCCGTGCTTCGTTTCAGTGCTACCTGCAAGAAGAGAGTGTGCTTAGAAATGATCTGAACTAAAACCCGAACTCCTACTTTATACAATATACAACATGCTGTATACAAGGCCAGGTAGACGCTATACGGATTCCACATGGACATGGATCTCAATGTACATACGCATGTACCTCCCAATTCTCGCCGCATCATGTTTGAATAGAACAATATAGGAATTGTGAGTAAACAAACCCGTTCTCCATTCTCTGGTTCTGATTCTGACGAGGGAGGGAGTGTAAGAAAGAATATATGACTTAACATGTACACGATACATCAGGTAAATATTAGAGAAGGGGATCACCAGGGACCGCCCGACACGATATTATCACGATACCTAGATGGCGATTCCATCTGTATTGCGATTCTATAAGTATCATGATTTTCTAAATATCCCAGTTTGTTACAATTAAACAACTAAACAGACGTCCAATAATTCACTCAAATACAACACAGGATGCTGCGATGCCTGCCAAGGTGTGAACAGTTTATAGTGCACCGCCTGTAGGATTACAGAGGAACTGCAACATTTTACCGCCACAAATGTAACTCGGATATAAATCAAAATATTATTTATACACACAAAAAAAAAGATTCTGGAGTCAGTATGGCGACACACAAAATGCCACACAAAAGAATTGTGATAAATAACTCGATCAATTTCCCCCCGTCTCTAGTAAACATCACCAAGACAATGTATCCAAGTAGAAGAAACATTAAGCAAAAACAAACCTCTGTTACATAAATGTAAAGAATGTGGGTCATCGTGTACTGAAAATCCTGCCAGAAATTGCCATGAGATCTAACAGCTTAACTCAAAATCTTGCCCACACCTTATGGCAGAGCAGATGATGTCATCGCTCTTGTCTTCCAGTGCTTCACTAATGGACGTGTCTTCATCTTGAGCCGTATGTGTTTCCTAGCTTTAGAGCGCTGCAGTACGGCTATGTAGAGCGTGTCCAAGCTCTGCGGGTAAATACGCTCCGCTTGTGTTGGAAACATCGTGTAGCACCTGTTCTCCTGCTCAGCTGCTGCTGACGGGATCCCTCACTGGCCCCCTGCAAGTCCTTGCATTGCCATCAGTGTCCTCAACCCTCTGACTGCCCCCTCTTACAAGAGCTTGACTGTCAGTGACAAGTGCAGCTGGATCTGCTGCTGTCCATCACAGAGTTTATATCCATCACCAAACACACCTCTATCACAGAGTACATCTCCAGCACAAGAGTTCCCATCCATCACATTCTCCCTCCACTGCAGAAACAATACGAATACTTCCATCAGAGTGTACATCTAATCCTGGTTTACTGCTGCGATACCATCAAAAGCAGAGACAAACCATCCATTACAGAGTCCATATCTGTGAGCTCCATTCTCCAGTTTATATTCTTTAAAGAATGTCTCTATCAAGAGTCTATATTTGTCATCCATTCAAGATCCAGATCCTTTAAGTTCAGTTAAAGATGGTAGCATTACAGAATTTACCTCCAGTCTCCATCATTTATCTCACCCTCATCCCAACCAGATTTGGGTTGATATTTTACTCTGGTGTACACAGTAGACCCTCTACATCTCTTCCTCAAACCTCATATAGAACCACCTCTAAGACCATCATGGATCCTCCTTCCGAGTCGACATCCATCTCCAGCATAAAGATCTTCCCTCAAACATTCAGGCTCTACATCCATTATGGAAGTCTACCTCCATGGCAAAGCCTCAATCACATGAGCCCTCTACACAGAAGACGAAGTTGTCACCAGACTGCATCCTAACACTGGAATCCATGTTGATGCTGAAGCCATCTGATGCTCTCTGGCTTGAATGTTTGGATCCCAAGCTATTGTCCATACACACGCCATGGCAAAGCCACACCCGGGCCTCTTCACTTCCAGGAATCATCAATGTGACAGGAGAGAGACAGTGGAACAAAATCGAGATAAAAACCAACACAAACAGCCTTGTGTTATCGCACTCCACAGAACAACCTTTGCACCTGCTCCTTGCTCTTTCCTCCTGTTTTCAACCCTTCTCTCTTCTAAACATGGGGTACCCACTCAATCACCCTGCCTACACCGGTCAGGCGCTATCACCTTTTCCAGGGGTAAAAAGGGCAGCTTAATCTCTTGGCAGTTTGTCCTCCTGACCCCTTTCCTCCTCCGCCACTTCACAGGAAGAGTTAGTCCAGTTCCTGATAGAGTATCTCTGAGTATCTCGTGCACAGCCTGTCAGCATGTAAATCCGGTTGAGAGACATGACTGCTGCTGGTCACGAGTGCGCTTTCAGAGAGAGACGCAGGTTTGAAACTCATTACAGGAGAACTATTTAGACAGATGGTATCGCTATCAGGGCTCATAAACGGACAGATCTTATATGTTTTTGAGTCTGTAAAAGAGTCATGTGCAATGCTGGGACACTAAGCATGCTTGAAAAAGGGTGCAAATACTTATTTCAATTATGCGTGTGTGTGTTTGTGTGTGAGCCTCTCCATGAGCATGTGTCGAGCAGTAGGATTTCTTTCAGGCGCCTCTTGTCTCAGTCCTGTCATTCACTGTGGATCAGCTGCCTTCTACTCCATTCGCATGTCACCTTCCACCGGGTCAGCTAGGCCTCTGATATACCCTCCTCCAACACACACACACACACACACACACACACACACATGCTCAAACACATGCCCGGACCGTATGGTTGTCCAGCCCAGGTTCAGAGACATCCCCCTTCAGCTTCCAGCCCTGATCTCCTATCAGCAGAACTGTCAAGTGCAAAAATAACCAAACATACAGGGTCACAGCCAAACCGCTAACAGGCAGATAATTAGTGCTCGACCTTACAGGGACAACAGCTGCAGTTGGCTGAGAGAGTACGAAAAGAAAAAAAAAAAAAAAGAAACAACTTCTGCAGGGGGACAGGGGGCACTATATACTCAACACTTCAGGAGACAAACAGTAGTAGCTGATTTGGTAGTGCAGGTTTTCGCGATGCCTTGAGCCACCTGTGGTGCTTGTTTGCTCCGCTCTAACACACCTGTTTCAACTCAGTAGGTAATTATAAAGTCATTTGCGAGTTGACTCAGGTGTGCTAAAACAGGTAAAGTGCTGTAATGAGATACTGCAGGGCCACTTCAGGCTCTTCACTCTAAATCTTCTTGGCACTCGCTGCTGGTCCACTTAATACCCTACACGTAAATCTTATGATCAGCTTCATCTGAACGATCTCAGAAAAAACACATTTTTTGGGTTGATGTGCTTCATAGGAAGTTTTCAGAATGTTCTCCATCACCTTGTCTTAGGCCGGATTTATGCCGGGAGCGAATCATCCCACACAGAAAGCGTTTTAGTTACAGAGTGCCTGATATAGTCTGATATGAATATTCATGAGAAAGGTGCTACCTAAACAGACTTAACTGATAGTTTTTTTAAAGACCTTTCTTTAATGGTTCAATACCAACACTATATCTAGGGTTTTATCTAAATTTGAATTGTATTGTAATGTAAATTTTATTTAAACATTTATTTATTTGTTTGTAGGGATGCACCGATACCACTTTTTTGGAAAACGAGTACGAGTACAAGTACTTGCATTTCAGTACTCGCCGATACC
>JAQMYL010000023.1:13476045-13487942 GCA_030014365.1 Clarias pachynema | reverse complement strand
TGTGCCAAGTCTCATAGCATAAAGGGAATGGGAATAGATTTGCTTGATCTTATGATACATTAAAAAATATTCTTTAACACTTTTGGGGAAAATAAAAATAAAACCACAAAAGAGTGGTAAGTATATATGTGTTGGGTTAGTATGTGTGTATTTCTGGGAGTATTGTGAATCAGGGGTGTGTGTGTGTGTGTGTGTGTGTGTGTGTGTGTGTGTGTGAGTAGGTTAGTGCGTGTCTGGGTCACAGTGATGTGTGTGATTGACAGGTGTGTGTTTGTGCTAGAGGACAGTGTGTCAGTGTGTGACAGCTCCTCCACTCCCTGTGTAATTTGGGCTTTTGTTGCCCTGACAGCTGCAGTATACTCGTCCTGCACCATGACATCTCTCACATCTCTCTCTCTCTATTTCTGCATCTCCCTCTTTATTCCCCCACTCGCACCACTTTTATCTTTCTTTTCCTTATCGTGGTTTAGCAATGCTCAGAACTCGGGTGTTTGAATAAATAATACGTTGGGGAGACGTGTGACGAGTCATATATCATACATCAAGACAATATACCTTGTAACTGGAAAAAAAGATAAAATTAAATAAAAATAATGAGTATTGAATAATTAAAATAATGTAATTCATACTTGTCATGAAACGCGAATGAGAAAAGTATGCATCAGTCTCAATAAAGAAGGCGTGGCCTCTGTGCATCAGTATCAGTAAAGGAGGTGTGGTCTCTCTGCATCAGTTTTAGTAAAAGGGGTGTGGTCTCTGTGCATCAGTCTCAGTGAAGGAGGAGTTAAAATATAATAATAATAATAATAACACCACCAACAGTTGAAATATTTCAGTGTGTGTGTGTGTGTGTGTGTGTGTGTGTGTGCATCTGTGTGTAGAGGCACTTGATCTTGGATGCAATAATGATCAGTATCTCTTCATTCCTGTCCCTCCATTTCTCTCTATTCTCACTAGCAACTCTTAACCTTGTAACCCTCTTACAACCTTAGAATGTTTGCCCAAGACTTAAATGTCTCTCTATATCTTTATTGGCCGCCCCACTCTTGCACCTCGACCTCGACCCAGTGGCATTCAGAGCACCTGTGCGTCTTTCCCCACTATTGTCCTTCCTCTCTCTTTCTCTATTCCCTGCCTTTTGTCTCCATCTGATAGCTGAAGAGGCAGCATGCAGAGATGGGCCCCTGATTGCGTCGCATTGTGTCAGGATGGAAATGTGGAAATGATGGTCCGTCTCTGCAGAGACACAGGGATGGAGAGACAGATAGTGAGAAAAGACAGAGAGAGACCTGCAGGCTCGTTGCCCTTTCGTCAGCATCCACATTGTAAATCCTTTCGTACAGCGGCCCGTGTGTTGGACAGAGATAAGACTCGGAGAGCAGCAGCACTATTGTCCTCATCCACGCTTTCTTGCATTCACTGTCCTATTGAGTCGGCGCTACAGGCGGCCATGTAAATGATAGTTATTTTAAGGACAGGCTCTGTGAAGGAGTTTATCTAATGAGCAGATGGCCATAGGCAACGACAGACGCCTTTACACCGAGACTGAGGATGCGAATGTGGTGACTTTGCACAGGCAGATGTCCTGCGTCTACTCTTCATCTTTCTGTCTCTTTCTATCCCTCTTCCCTGAGTCACAGAAATTGGGAGAGAATTAATAATGAAAGGAATGTGTCTAACAGCTCTGTGACATGTTAAAAGAGGACATAAGGAGAACGAGAGCGACAATTCAGAGTGATGAGAAAAATGGCAAGACAAGTAGATTCTATCTGTATCAGAATCACTCGCAATCAGATCACTGCCAATCAGAATCAGATCACTGCCAATCAAAATCACACCAAGAACCAAATCACTTAAAATCAGGCCTATCAGATGCAGAAAATTTGACTTATGTTCACACCCAGAATCCAATAACTCTTAAACAGGACCACTGTCAGAAACTGAATCAGAGTTAGTCTTCTAATCAGAATTATAATTTCTATCTGAATCAGAATCACACCTGGAACAAATCACTTTGAATTAGAATCACACTCTGAATGAGATTCCTTTGAATCACTCTTGACATTAGATCACTCTGAATCAGAATCACACCTGGCAACAGTTCACACAGAATCAGAATCACTCCCAATCAGAATGAGATCACTGCCAATCAGATTCACACCAAGAATTAAATCACTTTAAATTAGAAAAAATTTACTTAAGATCACACTCAGAATCCAATAACTCTGAAACAGGACCACTGTCAGTAATTGAATCATAATTAATCTGATTAATCTGAATCATAAATAAATCACTCTGAATCAGAATCACACTCTGAATTAGATTACTCTTGATCAGAATCACAATCTGAATCAGAATCCCATCTGGCAACAGATCACTCTGAAGCAGAATCACACTCCGAATGGAATCACTCCGAATCAAAATCACACCTGGCAACAGTTCACACTGAATTAGAATCACACATCACAATTGATCACTCTGAATCAGAATCACATTCTGAATGAGATCACTTTAAAACAGAATTACACAGATCACTTTGAAGCAGAATCACACCCGATATTAGATCACTTTAAAACAGAATCGCACTCTGGATGAGATCACTCTTAATTAGACTCAGACCCCGAATCAGATAAATTTGAACCCGAATAACAAAAACAGAATCATTATCCTAATCAGACCCACACCAAGAATTAGATCACTCTTAATCACAATCAGACCTGGAATTAGATCACCCTGAATCTCAGTCAGTTAAAAAAAAAAAAAAAAACAGAATCAGAATCTGAATCAGGATCACTCTATAAATCAGGGATGGAGAAAAACAGACATAAAGCAAATGTAAAAAAGAGTACCACATTGCAGAGACAGAGTGATGAAGAGAAAGATGGAGACACAAAGAAAACAGATACAGAAGAACAGAAAGACAAACAGAAAGAGAGACAGACTGCAAGCTATAGTTCAGTAATTCTCCATGCTGAACACTGCAGGTTTAAAAATGAACGCCATTATTTAGTGTGTTAGTGAACAGCTGTGGAGACGAACGCTTTCACAGGAATGTGTGTGTGTGTTGATAGGTAGACCCTGTGTGTGTGTCTGTGTCTGTGTGTGTGGGTATGTTTGCGCATGTGTGTGTGTGTGTGTGTGTGTGTGTGTTTGTGTGTGTGTGAGCTGGCAGTTGGCAGTGCTGGGACTGAAGATAGCAGGGAACTGGGGGATGCAACGCAGTATCGAGTTGTGAACATCTGTTCCTCATAGAGACCGCAGAGCGAGTGTGCAGGAAACAGAAATAGGAAGGCTAACTGTTCCCTCACACACACATACACACACACACACCCACATACACACTTACATCATATATGTGTTTCCTCTTACACATTAGGACAAAATGCAAAAGAATTAAGGGGTTTTATAAACTCTAGAGCTAGAATTATAATCGAGGTGGATTCCATTCTGTATTTAGAAATACAGTAGAAATAAAAATATATAACTGAAAAATAAATACATAAAAGAACAGGTGAAATACCTGTGAAAGACATTAAACTTGAATTTAGCTAAGAGCTGGTGATCATAGCAGGCAATGCTTTTATTTTTTGTGTTGGTCTCTGTCTCTTAATGAAACCATCCATCTCTACTTGATCACCTTGCCACACACACACACACACACACTACACATTTCATTTAATTCACAATCCTTCCATCCCTTAACACCTCTCTCTCTCTCTCTCTCTCTCTCTGAGTGTGTGTGTGTGTGTGTGTGTGAATCCTTGTTTGCGTGTAAAGCCTTGGCGCCCGTTGTGCTCTGTTTCTGTGTGTGTGTGTGTGTGTGTGTACGCATATGTGAGTGTGTTCGCGTGATAAGAGGATCCCGCGTGCCGACATCTCCCTTCCTCTCTTATCAGCCTGCACAGCTGTGCTTAAGCTCGAACACATCTGCTCCCTCTTGGGAAGCCCCGCCCCCTGATCGCACTACCAAACTACACCTCCCATCATGCCCTGCTCTCCGAGCACCTCTCTGACAGGTGAGCAGGGTGTGACACTGATGCGTAGCAGGTGTGTTTACAAGCAGGCCCGGTCCGTCCTGCGCTCCCGTACGGGGGTCGGGTTTGAAAGCTGGTGTCGGACTCTTTATCACACGGCTACAGCGGCTAAACCTAATTATACAACACTTATCAGACAGACACGCACAAAAGCTCATTACTGATGACGAACGCACGCAGACGCAGGTAATGCCAAACACTGCGTGACACACTCGCATACTGAGAAATCCAGTTAAAGCTTTCTGACATTTTGTGTGTATGTGTGTGTGTGTGTCTGTTTGAAGAAGGAAGTCTGCTTCCTAAAGAGACATGCGCTGGATGGTGTTTGAAAGGCCTCAGGCAGCGTTCCAAAAAAAGCAGCAGTGCCACTGACATTAGCCACTGAACACAGAGTGAGCGCAAAACTTTCTGAACAAAAGTTACTTTTGAGTATTAGGGCACTTTGTCTGAATATTCAAGCCTGTCCTTTTTTTCTGGTTTGTTTTGCGTAGAAGTCATCAAGCAAGTCTGTTTTTTTTATACTAATTGCATGAATTCCTCGAATTCCCATAAAAACAGTCCTTAGCCACCCATAATTTCTACATATTTTGCTTCCAACGAGCCAGACTGTCTTATATTTGTAATGTCCTATCCTTAAGGAATAGTTCTCTAAGCTTTCCGAAGGACTTTTTTTGGCTCTCATTTCGTCTCTCATTTTCAGTCCAGTGCCTGTACCTGAACTTAACCAGTTTCAGAGGAATGTATTTTGTTTGTTAAGTCAAAAAGGGACCTATGATTCATTCGAGCATAAAACCTATCTAATTTAAGGCATGAACCAGTGAGAAACAGGTGCAGATGATGACGGATGATCAGGCCGGTGATTGGTATACTGGTGATGCTGAATGCTACAGTAGGTGGTTGGAACAGACGAGAGTGGAAATGAGGTTGCTGAGTTGAGTTGCTACATAAACAACTTTTTTTTTTAAACAAATGGTATCTTTAGACACTTTTGCAGCCTCGTTCATTCATCGTCTGTTCCAACCGCTTTCTCCTGTATAGAGGGTTGTGGGGGAGCCTGGGGCCTATCCCAGGAAACGTAGGGCACGAGGCAGGGTACACCTTGGACAGGGGGCCAATCCATGGCAGGGCACATACACATACACACTCATTTACACACTACAGCCTAATCGGCATGTCTTGTTAGTGTGGGAGGAAACCAGAGTACATGGAGGAAACCATCCAAGCACAGGGAGAACCTGGACCCTGGTGGTGCAAGGCAACAGTGTTAACCACTAAACCACCATGCCACCCACTTTACAGCCTGTCACAGTAAAACTTTTGTTAGTAAACTTTGTTCTCAGTTCTTTAATTTAATCTACATTATTTAATTACATTTGATATGAAGAATTGAGGGGTGGCTCAAGACCTTTGCAAAATACTGGATAATTTTGCTGCTGCTTTGGATCCAATGATGTTCTTTTGGCTGTTCCTATTAGCATTCACCATCCAATGCGCACATATTGATTTTTGCCAAGATGCCAGATGCACTTCACTTCTTTACACAACCCACTTGCACTAAGGGTGCTCTGCAACCCTACTGGCTGGGTGTGGAACATGTCAGGTGAGATGCCTACAAATTTGTATCTATACGTTATTAATTAAAACAAACAAAAAAGAATGCAGGAATGTATATTCATCTATTATACAGTATATACACCACTTACAGTATTCTGTGTAGGTTGAACGGGTCCAGGAGTCTATCCCAGGGAACTCGGGGGGGATAAGATGTATACACATGGAATGGGGTGCCAAACTATTGCAATGCTCAAACACACACCTTCACACACTATCTGGTAATGCCAACCATGTCTTACTCTGCATGTCTTAGACTGTTGTACAGACTGTTGTCTTGAACCTGGAGTACATGAAGGAAACCCACCAAGCACTGGGGAGAACATGCAAACTCCATGCACAAAGACCATAGAGGAGATTTTAACCCCCAGTGGTGGTGGTGTGAGCCGACATCGCTAACCAATAAGCCACCATCCTGCCACAGGACCATCTAGTATTGCAGTAATTGTGTACTATTTATAAAAGAAAAACTTATGCTAATACACAAATGTTAATGCAGCCCTAGTGGCTGTTTTCACATTCTATTTTACACAGTTAAATAAACTTAGCTAGCTTAAGCTTAGCTCTCGATATTGACACAGGTGAATTCCCTTAATTGTTGTTTTCAGATTAAAATAGAGAACTCTCTCTTACTTCTAGTCTCAGATGGTGATTTAGCATGTTCAGTTAGCACTGACGGAGGTAACACTGTATGCTAAACGTGTGGGGTACTTTCTAAAAACCTCAGGTAAAGCTGGTTAGCTGGTTTATCAACCAGTCCTGTTTATAGCCTAGTTTATTTTTAGGGCTGTAAGTGCTGTTTAAGGGCTTCATGGTGGGGTAGTGGTTAGCACTTTGAGGGGCCGGGAGTTTGCATGTCCTCCCTGTGCTTGGTGGGTTTCCTCTGGTTTCCTCCCTCTGTCCAAAGATGCTATTCTAATTGGTGTTCCCAAATTTCTTGTAGTGTGTGTATGCGTGTGCCCTTTGATGGACTGGCACCCCATCCAGGATGTATCCCGCCTCATTCCCTAAGTCTCCAGCTCCATGTATACAGGCTAAAGTGGTATAGACAATAGGTGAGTGAGTGCTGCTTTAGTTCAGCAGTGTATTGTTTCCTAATCTGAAGCTTTTGCAAAAAATCAATAAAGATATCCGTCCCTTTGAAAAACAGTGTGTTAATGGGGAGTCAATTAAGTCAAGTAGTTTTTTTTTTTTTTTTTGTTTTCTTACTATTTAATTCACTTTGACTCACTCACTCTCTAGATACCACTTGTCCTGTATAGGGTCATGGGAAGCCTGGAGGAGCACAAAGTGGGGTACACACTGGAGGCAGTTCCGATCCATCTCAGGGCACAGGCGTGCACGCACTCACTCACACACTATGGGCAATTTGGAAATAGCGGTTAGCTTAATCTGCATGTCTTTGGACTGTGGGAGAAAATTTAATGTTATTTTTCTTCCATTTCATTTTGTAAATTATATATGAGCATAGGTGAAAAACAGATTCATTCCTCCATGCTGTCTCAAGAAATTCAAACAAAATCCAGTAAACACATGTGCATCCCATGTGACATATCACATGACATAAAAAATGAGACCCATGTCTATATATAAAAAAATTCCATGTGAAAATAAACACATGAGAAATCCCGTGTGAAAAATGAAATCACATGACAATGTTTTTACGAAATCACATGCGGAATGTAAAAGCACATGCCATGCATGCAATATGAAAATCGATACTATAAGTGAACAAATATTAATACCATGTGACTTTTGCAAATCAGTTTGGTGCAAAAAAAAAAAAAATGTATTTAACATTGACTCTATAATATGTTGTTGGAAATAGAGATGCATTGTATCTCTATTTCAAAGAAAGAAAAACCTTTAGATGCTCAGCGTTAAGATGCTCATATTCTTAACCTCGACTCACCAGCGTTCCGTCTCCTCTGCGTGTGTGAGGACAGTGCCAGCTGATGCACGTGGCGTTTTTCTGATGCGCCTCTTGGGCTCGTCAGCATTACCGTGGCTACTCTCGGAGACATCAGAACCCGGGAGAGCGAAGAAGCGGAAGAAGAGGAATGCCTCCTGCTCCCAGTCCTTTTGTACCTGTCTCTGTGAAGTGCTGAAGTCATCTCGTACATTCCTCCACTTTGATCCTCAAAGCCTTCGGAGGAGATTCGGCACAGTGTGAACTTTATATCCAAGCCTGACAAAATTCCACACTTTTCCTGTCTTTGTAAACAAGCGCTCACTTTAAAATCTAAAAAAATATATTTATATATATATATTTATATATCGGTTCATGAAAAACAGCAGAGTGGTTCTTCACATCTGAACGACTATGACAGCAGAGTGGACCTAAAGAGCAACTCCTCCTTCACGACAGTTACTTCCCACCCTCTCTCTCTATCTTTCTCTCGCTCGCTCTCACTTTCTGTCTATCTCTCCCTCCCTGATAGGGCCTGAGAACTTTGATAGCAGGACACAGGGGACTGTTTGCCATGTTAAGCACGGACGGCGTGTAGAGAGGGCGAGTCTGGGTAAGTGGGCGTTCTTCGATCCCTCTATGTAAGCTCTTGTTTCCCAGGGGTAGGTAAAAGCCCTGCAGGACGTGATAGCCACCGTGACGGTTTCCTCTGGCAGGAACCAGCTGTGTGAGCAGTTCACTCTTCCCTTTCCTGGCCGAACTTCGCTCTGACCACACGTTTCCTGTCTGACACCCTTACACTCACACACCCTTGCAGATGAGTGACTCAGACAGCAGGACATATGCTCTTGGTAAACTGTTCTTACTGATACACACGAATCAGTGGCACGAGTTCTTTGGTTTGTTCGTGTGAGGGAGACGTCTTTTTTAAATCAGACACAAAAGTGTTTATAATGTAAGCCCTCCAGAAAATCCTACTAAGAGCTGGTATGTGCTGTTTCTTCAGGATTACCAAGTGGTGCATTGTTATCCTTAGAATAGGATGGTGAACACTTCCTGGTATTTTAACTGTTCTCAGGTTTTTCAGCGGAAGAGTCAAGCTGAAGACGTTGTGGAAATACAAAAACCACAGAGAAAGAGAGAGAGAGAGAGCCATCTGACTGATGGCAGATGTTTGGTGTGTTTTTGCATGTTTGAATGATTGAGAAAAAAAAATATTTTAGGAATGTGCATACAGATGTGCTTTAATTATAGCACCAAAACTCATAATAGAAAATCATGATAAACAGCAATAATATTAGACACACTGTGGTTTCTTCATTAATATCATGTAAGTATCAGGCAATTGGATAACCTCCCAGCTATCCAGTTATTTAGGTATTTAGTATATTAAGCCAAAGAAGTGAAAAAGACTGAAGCTGAATAAGCTGAAGCTCTGGGTTGCTGAGTGGATGGTCATGAGTTTGAACCCCATGATCGACTGGGTCGGCACTGTTAGAGCCTAGGGCAAGACCATCAACCCTACGCCCCATACAACACAGCGAGTGCATGCAGCGCCGGCCCCAAGTCCGGTTAAATAATGCGAGTGTTGCAACAAGAAGAGATTCCGGCGTAAAACCTGCTCAGGTCTTGCGGATCAAGACAAATCAAAAACAGCAACATGGATCACTCCATAAAATCTGAATCAGAAAGATAACAATGTTGTACATGTTGGAAAAGTTCTTCAAAGCCATCATGCCAGTAATGCTGAGTTTGAAAAGTGAATTAAGGAAGCAAGACAGAGAATGACAGCAAGACACCGTATGTGTGTGTGTGTGTGTGTGTGTGTGTGTGTGTGTGTGTGTGTGTGAGAGAGAGAGAGAGAGCGCGTTGAGAGCTGCCATATGTGTTCCTGATGGCCACGATCTGGCTCCTGTGTGTTTGTGTGTCCATGTGTGTGTCCGTGTGTGTGTGTGTGTCATGCTCCGATCTTGCCATCACAGTCCTTGTATTGAGAGAGGAAAAGAGCTGCAGCTGGGACCTGCTGTGGCCCTCTGGCCAGCACACACACACACACACACGGTAAAGTACAGAAGTGAAAGGGGATGTGCACACACAGATGTACCGTCTGTCACTGCCAAACACTCACAGATGGCGGCCAGCGGAGTGGATGTGAGAGTAGTGTGTGTGTGTGTGTGTGTGCGTGCTTGTGGTGTGTGGGAAGTTGTCCATGTGTTACAGGTGGGACTTTTGCAAGAGAGCCCTAACTGTAAAACCACAAAATATTTTAGGGACTTTCCTTTTGTGTGTAGAAACGCCCTGTGATTCACCAGGTTTCACGCACCGATGTCTCTAATAAAGACAGAATGACGAGAAACACTAATAAGCAACACAATTCATGGTATCACTTAGGCCACAGTAATACTTTACTGACTGTAGCATCTTTAACAGCAATTCGAAAAAGTATTGGATATTATATGAGAATATACACACTATGTGCATTAGTAGTAATTACAAAAAAATGACACCATAATGTCAGCGTACGTTAGAGAAAAAGGAAGGAACAGTGGTGTAACACTGTGGAGTTCCACACGTCTTCCTGTGGGTTTTCTGGTCCCCTCCCAATTCCCAGGACCTTACCAGATTCATTCTAAATTGCCCCTAAGTGTCAATAAGTGTGTGAATGTGTGTGTTTGTGCATGCTGCCCTGTAATGGACCACATTCGTACTGTGTACGCCGTATCTGAAGTGCACCTCTCAAAAATGTACAGTACCAACACATCATGATGAAGAACTTAACATCTGTGAACGGCACGCCTGTTAGCAAAGCATTTCAATCTTTCTTCTTCTACCCCTCTATTTACCAAAAAAGTTCATAAATACTGTATTCTCACTTTTCTGCATCATGGTAGTTTCATTAAAAGTACTCTAAAAGTAAGTACTCTTTAGCTCCAACTTTAAGAAGATCTGCGCAGGAGAATTTGCCATACGTTTGCAGTACAGTAAGTCCTCTACATACAGTATGAATGAGTTTGTGAGCCTGTTTGTAAGTCCGATTTGTTCGTAAGTCCAACAAACATTGTTTAGGTACTAATATACTAACACAATTGGCTATACACAGTATAAAGCTAACATGTTAGATGATCTTGTTCTTGTTCTTTAGAATCGATGGTCGATTCAACATCTGTCCTCTTTTCACCTTATGTTCACTTTTGTCTCCATTATTATTGCTTGCCACTTCTTAGCAGTGTCTGCTTCATCGCTGCTGCTTTTACACTTACTTCCAGACATCCTGGGCTTGTTGGACTGCACTTGCAGAGGATGTACGCTGTCCTACGTACATTGTCAGGGTTTGGAGGTTTGGCACCTGTGGCATCACTACGGAGTCTCTGAGAAACACCACCATCAACTACTGGTTTAACGGTGTAATTGCAGACAGACCAGCGCGCAAGTATAAATGCTCACAATTCCGTAGACCACATAGATTTTACACAGAAGCATATATTAGGCTACCTATTTACCCCGCTGCTTGTTACTGTAAATTTTACTTTCATTAACATTTGTTATTGGTTACAGACTCAGATCTGACTTGTGATCTTTGTGACTGGGTGTCCATGTGCTTTGCAGGTTTCCTCTGGGTATTTCAGTTTCCTCTCACAAACCAATGAGATGGGTTGTGTGCTTGTGTGTCCCCATCTTTGTGCCTTGAGTTACTTAGTTTAGTCTTGACTGCGGGGACAATCAATGAAATCGAGTGTGGCTCATTCTTCACACTGTCATTTGTTTCAAAACCACAATGACAAAGATAACGAGACATTATTGTCATTGTAGTAATACTGTACAACGAAATTTGTTTTGTTGCTCTCAGAGACCAGCAGCAGTAAAGAGGATGTAAGAATAAAACATCAATGTCATTTTGAATGCCATGCTGCTGCCCTCTACCCTACTGATTACAATAAAGTGAAATGAGTTGGTGTGTGAGTGTGAGCGGCTATGACTGTATGGTTAACTGAGTGCAGAGAAAAGTCTCTGCAGGTGTGTGTGTGTGTGTGTGTGTTCAGGATTTCACTAATAAAGAAGCAGCTCCCTAACGTGTAACCTAAAAACCAAGATCATTATTCAGAATCATTCAGAAGTGTGTATGGCTCACACACTTATAACAAAACAGGTGCTGATGTGGTAACATGCGTGACATGCATACACACACACACACACACACATACACACGCATACACACACACACACACACACATACACACGCATACACACACACACACACACACACACACATACACTACCGTTCAAAAGTTTGGGGTCACTTGCAAATTTCTTTGTTTTTGTTTAGTGATTTATTTTCTACATTC
>JAQMYL010000023.1:13449773-13475945 GCA_030014365.1 Clarias pachynema | reverse complement strand
TGCCTTCAGCATTCCTTTACAATGTAGAAAGAAATAAAAATCAGGAACCATCATGGAGTTAGAAAGTGTTCTAAAACGTTTGAACGGTAGTGTATATACACACACACACATACATAATATACATACACTCACACACATATGAACTTATGTACTTATGTACTATACGATCATGTGTAAAAGTTAGTGCCCCCTCTTTTAATTCTTTTAACCGTGTAACTGTGTAAGTTTTTTCACCATGTCATTACTTATTTGACAAAAACGGAGCTAAAAAAAACTAAGTACCCCTTTAATGCTTTCACAGGATTTAAGAGGGTAAGCCAGGTGAGGTACTTTTTTTGCACATGGCTGTGTATGCATGTGAAAGGGTTAGTCTTAGTATGAGTATGATTTAGTTCATTACTCTTTACTGTATCTTCATACTACAAATGTTTTAACATGAGCCAATAATTTTAACTAACAATAATCTTTGCTGTTATTACACAGTATATCTGTGAGTTTTTTGTGACAATGATTGCATGTTCATGGAAGAGTAAGATAAGTACCCGCATAACAGTAACTGTAAGTATGTGTTTTTCTTCATCGTTGCCTGGCACTGAAAAGAAAAGGGAAAAACGAAAAAAAGAAACGTTTTGGGCTGCTGAGGTGATCAGTAATCAGTCATGCGCAGCTCTACAGTGTGACCTGTTCAAGCTCTGATAAGTTTATTAAAGTGTTAGCTGATCAGCTCGCCGGGCCTTTATCTGTTCTGCGCCGTGTCAGCGCTATTCACATGTCTACTACTACCAACACACACACACTGCAGCTAATTGCAGCTTAGTGCAATGAGTCACTTCTCCATCCATAACACACAGTATGATTCATGCACTAGTTCAGAGTTCATGCATCCATACCACTTATCTTATTCTGTGTAGGGTCACAGGGGGTTGAGTTCTGTTCCAGGGTACCCAGGGCACAAGACGGGTGACACCATGTGAATGGGGTGCCAACTCACACACTCACACACTCATACACCCTATCATATTGATTTGAAAACACCAATCATCCTACGCCACATGTCTGTGGTGACATGCGGAAGCCACACACACAAATACACTTTAAGTTTTCCTCCTGGTAATCCGGTTTCCTTACACAGTCCAAAGACATGCGAGTTGGACTAAATGGTGTTTCCAAATTCCTTGTAATGTGATTGGCACCCATCCCCCACTTTGTGCACATGACCCCTCCATGGGTGAGAGAGTGAAAGTGTTAATGGTTGGGGATTTAGAGAATACAAAGCCTATGCACCATTTCTATATTAAAAAAAATTATAAGTCATTTGCACATTATTCTCATGAGATAACGCTGCAAACTCTTCTGTGCCATGGTGTGCCCCTGATTATTAGCAAAGATGAAGGTGCTATTTAATTCATGCTGATTATTGTTGCCATTATGGTACATTTAGTGTGTCTTTTTCCCCCGTGTTTCACAAGTTTCTCACATGTTTTTTTAAAACTATCTAGCTTAGTGCATGAGAAGAAAAAAATGCAACAATTCTTTAAATTAAAGCTTGACAGTGACTAACAGAGTTAGAGCCATAAAGACCAATTTTTTTGCAGTTTGTTGGTCTAAAACAGAATAAAACCATTAGTTTGAAGTAAAAATAATGTGTACAATACAGGGTTTGGATTATTGAACACTAGCGTAAGTACCCATACTTTTAGTGGGAAAAGAGTTTGTATAAATATTTAAATGGTTAAAGCTAAAAATAAGCTGATCAGCTTTAATGCAATCAGTGATATTATTATTTCAGTTTGAAGCACACGTACATGTCAGCCTGTCTTTCTGTACGGCAGAGCTCTCTGTCTAACTTATTAATACAAAGAAATAAACTTTTGTTAAGTACAGTATCTTACACCCTGTTTCACCGGTAAAATTATGACCTAATCTCAGTAAAAATATTCTCAGTTTTTTTCCTTCTAATTAATATCTATTGGTGCAGGTTCACATTGAGTAGCTTATTAGTAGCTTTTTTAAAAGTAGATTATTAAATCTGGCATATAACTGTTCATAACATCGCTTTTACTCAACATTTTGATTCCACTTATGGTGCAGGTTAAACTTTAGGCAGATATCTAAGGACTGGCAAAGTTTCATTATATTCTGCCCGGACAGTTTAGTGTGAGACTAAAGTTCTGAGACTGGTTTCTTGTTCTCCTATGTATGAAACATAAAGATATCATTGAAAGAGCGAGTTCTGACCAATGTACCTTTTAAAATTATTTATATAGATTATCTTTAAATGATAGAATTTCAACACTAGACTAATTTTTTTTTTTAACATCATCTGTGTTTTTTATTTTTATTTTGAGTTGTAAACACTACGCTGGTATGTTATGATGTGCTGCTGCTTAATGACTTTAATTTTAAGGTCGTTAATGCGGATTTATTTCAGGGCAAATATTAATGGATTCCATTGATTCAAACAATCCTGAAAGTCCTTTAGTGACTGAGCATCTCTTACAGCACATGGTGGTATTGATTAGTGCTAGAATGAAGAAGCTTCAGAAAAAAAAAGAAATGTGTGCGTGTGTGTGTATATATGTGTGTGTGTGTGTGTGTGTGTGTGTGTGTTTCATGGCTGAGTGCAGCACTAGAGAGTATGTGAGAGGCAAACAGCCATATGGCGCCACGTCCTGCACCTGCTGAACCTCCTCCTCCTCCTCCTACGAAAGTCCCACTAACAACTCTGACGCTAAACAAACACTGCAGCAGTGTTGATGCCAATACATCACGGAAACATATGTGTAATTTATGATCTTTCTGTGTCCTTAGAGATGCTTTTAAGGAACTGATTCTAGTCAACAATGTATTTTATTATTTATATGTGACTACAAAAATATGAAAAACTGTTGCTATTTTAACATTGAGACCATAAAATATAATTTAAAAAAATCTTATCTATAAATTGTTTAATTTTGGGAAAGATTTATACATATGCTAGGCTCTATTATTACAAGAAGTGAAGTTTTGTGCTTATATAGAAGTTTTCCTAAAGACTCAGAACTATTAACAGTCACAGCACATCCTATAGAGCCTATAGAGCCACGACAGACTACACCCCCCAACACTGCGCTACACAGTCTCGTTCACACTCACCTGAGTTCTCATCATCCACACCTGTTCATAATCACACACAGACTATATAAACAGTCTCTGAATACATGCTCAATGTGAACTAACTGCTTAGTTTTCCCACCAAGCCTGATGTACTGTAGCTCTTAAAACTCAGAGCATTTTACCCATTTTCCCCCCCTTTTAATAAACATCATATATAGGGTTCTGGATAGGCAATATGATGAACTGAATTTTACTTGATTTTAACTATACAAACATGACAGAGCAAAAAACAAACAAACAAAAAAAACGGTCCAACAAGCAAAGAAATAGCACAGATATGACCAAATAAATAATAATAATAATAATATGCTCATTTTGAGAGTTCTACATCTTTGTCCATGTCATAAGAGTAATGATAACTTTGCTTCACCTGACATATTTAAAAACCCAAATGCACAGTCTGATGTCTGAAGCCTCACACAACCGGCTTCACTTTTTTTTTTTTATTCCTCATTGATCCGTGCTGTGTTGCCAGGACAGATCTGTGCCGCTTGGATTTTAAGGGTTTTAACCAAGCTTTTGTTTTTTGTATGATGATTTTTTTTTTTTCTTGTTCTGCTCTCTGAGTTTTGTTTTGGATTGTGGATTCGTCTGTGTAATTCAAAGTCAGTGCACACAGACTGACCTTCTTCCTGACTCTGTTTGTGATTTTGCTTTATAGAATATAAATGACATCAGAGTAAGTTGGTAGTAATTCAAACAGCTTGGAAGGAGAAGTATCGTGAAGTATCGTGAAATACTATAGAAAAGCTCTTAATGTTGCTAGATCAATGTGTCTCTCCACCCTTATAAAAGATAACAAATGTAATTAATAGATTCTTATACTAGTGTGCATTTGTGCATTTAAAAACAAATACTGAGTTCAACTCTCAACACTGGATATGAACCTAAATCTTTTAAACTAGCAGGAATTAAGCCCTTGATTGATCTTGTGACATGCCACCTAAGTGAATGCAATCTCACTAAGCTGAAAAATTATTTGTTTCATCAAGACCTTTGTGAATATGTTTTCCTTGGGTAAAGGATCTGAGTTATCGGACTCATCGGCATTGCATGTTTTGGCAAACTGGCATGATTTGATTGTGTCTTCCACAGTCGTGAGCTCACTCAGGTTTGTTGACAGTGAAGTGGCTGGTTGTTTTACTTTCAGGGAGCCGTCATGTCTGTTTTCTAGACTATATACAGTAGCTAGGTCTGCTGGAGTCACTTACTCATCGTCTGTACCGCTTTATCCTGTATAGAGGGATTCTGGAGGGTATCCCAGGAGACTTAGGGCATGAGGCAGGGTACACCCTGAACAGGGTGCCAATCCATCGTAGGGCAAACACACACCCACTGATTCACACACAATTTGGGAACGCCAATTAGCCTAATCTTCATGTCTTTAGACCGTGGAAGGAAACCGGAGAACATGGAGGAAAACCACTAAGCATGGGCAGAAAATGCACACAGAGATGGGAATGGAACCAGGCCAGGAATTCAATCCGGACCCAGGAGGTGCAAGGCGACAGTGCTAACCACTAAGCCACCTTTCCACCCTGGGGCTCAAGTCAGTAGTCTCATAAAGACTTGAAGTAATGAAGAATTTGAGTTCAAAGGACTGGGAGAAATCAGAAGTCTAAATCCTTATGTGCACTACATAAAAAGTTGAGTCTAAATAACCAGGACAAATGATCAGTTTCAAAGTCAATAACTGGCACAAATTACTAGACTAAATAATAAAGACTAGCACTATTTAAGAGTTAAAGTCCCAGTCACTAGGGCAAATCAGTAGTCTAAATCCTAACAACTGCTACAGCACCGCTTGATTCCAAATAACCCTGGACAAACCAAGTTTAAGTGAAAAAATTGACTGGAACTAGAGTTTGAGTCCTAGTTTCTGGGACAAATCAAGAGGTCAAACTGAAGTGAAATCAAGCGCCTCAGTCATAACAGCAGGGGTAAAGGGACTTTAAGTCACAAATAATTAATTAAATAACTAATTAAATATTTGAGGCTTGAAGACTGGACCAAATCAGGGTTTGACTGACAAAGATTAAGTGTCCTAAAGAATAGAAGAAACCAACAATTAGATCATAAAATCATAGTGTTAATTACATACAAGAATAGGAGTATATTTTGTATATTTTGAGTATATTTTAGTCAAGCCTTTAAAAAAAAAACATATCAATAGGCTTTCGGTTCAAAGTAAACATTCACTTTGCAATTAATATCTGTATCTACACTATATAAATATAAATAGATGTATTTTTGTTATTTCATGGTACATATAATGAGTTTACTATGCTGGATTTATTTGAACACAGCCTCCTACAAGGGTTCATGGACCTGTAATGAATCTGTAATGGCTCTCCAGTAATGTTGTATGTGTGTGTGTGTGGGTGGGTGTGTGTGAAAGAGGATATGCCATGACTCTCACACAATAAGAGAAGGAATCTTTCCCTCTTTCTCTGTGGTATTTTTCTGTGCACCTGTTTGGCACAGACAGTCCTTGCAAAGCTCCAGATCTTAAGAAAACTCTATAAGTTAAACCGTTCCCATCTGTCACCACACACAGATGCACAGTGGCTCCTGCTATCTCTCTCTCTCTCTCTCTCTCTCTCTCTCTCTCCTTTTTTCCACTCCTGCCTTGGCACCAGCTCAAGAACTGTCAAACCACACCTGCTATATTAAGTACGTTGTCTAAGACACACAAATAAATTCCCACACTCCTGAGCATGTACATACACACACACCCCATCACCCCATCACCCACTCAAACAAAATGTTGATAAATTGTCTTGGAAGATGTCCATAGTTTGTCTCATGAGCATGAAAGAGATAATCTGTTAGATCATCTATTAATGGTTGCAAATGAGTCACAATGAATGCAAAAGGACCAAAAGCAGAAATTTCAATGATCTGTGTGCTTTAACTACCATTGTAGTACCGGAGGGATTTGAACGAGAATGTCATGGTCCCAATGCCTCAATGAGAAAACATATATATAACATATATGGTTATACCACATGCTTTGGTTAATAATGCACATAAGCCATGATTAATGTAAACAAAATAGTATGGTTTGTTTATCCTTGCATATTTTTAATCCAGGATGTGAAGTCGACTATCCACTCAACTACTGGTTCATAAAAAATGGCCGCATCAGTTTCAGGAGTCTTTAAAGTCCAGAACATTTTAGCTATTTGTTGTTTTGCTGTTTTTTAAATTTTTATAAACATACTGTGTATAGGACTCAGGATTGTTTTTTAAATTATTTTTGTTTGTATTTTTTCCTGATTTTCTCCCTAATTTAGTCGAGTCCAATTCCTCCCCGTCACTAGAGGGCTCCCACATTAAGGTTACTACTACCACTCAGTCAGGATGGCCGAAGACTATAACATGTTTCATCCGAACCACGTGGCGCCAGTCGACCGCACCTTTTCGAACTGCTCACACCGTTGGGGGTGGCGTAACACACTCGAAGGACAGCGCTATCCACTCCTTCCGCTTGCGTGAGCTCACAGACGCCCCTGATTGGCTGTAGAGCCGTGATTAATGTCGGAGCACGAAGTACCTCTCATCCCTCCCCTCCGAGAGAGCTCCGGCTGCGAGAGGTTAGAGCATCACCCGGGAGTCGAACCAGTCAGCTCCGGGAGTCGACTCCGAAAGGGCTCAGGATTGTTGAGTATAGTGTGACATATCCTTTTTTCAGCACAAAATAAGCAATATGATGAGCTGAATTGTATTTCACTTTAACCAACTATACAAACATAACTGAGCAAAAACAAACAAACGAACAAAAAAAACACATGCGCACATGTTTTTATGGTTGCTTTTGGTTGTTTCTATGGCAAAAAAAACACAATAATAATAATATGGTAATTTTGAGAGTTCTATGTCTTGGCAACATCACTCCTATAGTCCGTTAGTTGTAAAATTTACCCTTTATAAAAGTAATGATAACTTTCGTTCTATCTGACATATTTGAAAACCCAAATGCATGTATCACTTTTAAATCGTCGGCACGTATCTGTGCAGCTTGAGTTTTAATAAGGCGTCAAGAGAAAATCGTCTCAGTTCGAAAGTAGGAACTTCAATAGCAGCTCCTGCTTCATAGTCCATTCTCACACTTCTGTGTTCCTTGATGTAGAAGGTTAAATACTATAGCAGTGTTCGAGAACTTCTGTTTAGGTTCTATACAATGTGAGAATGACCAAATGTTTACCACAACGTAAATATCCAACCTGTCCAAAAGATCCAGCAGTGTCTTATAGGGTACCTGTTGCTGCCAGGCTCCTTGTCCTCCAGGTAAAAACCCAGTTGAGCGTTACATTGTATGTAACCAGCCACAATATAGGACTTGCATTTAAGAATTTTTTTTATTTTTATTTTGAGATGTGATGTGTGATTAAATGGTAATATTAGGATGTATTTGGAATAGGGCTGTCGATATTTTGAGATACTGAATCATAAGCTAACACTTCATTCTTGTGTCTGTATCAGAGCATGTGAAATTTTGACCTGACACACACAAACCTTGCTTAATAGCGCATTCTCACGCTTTTTAAAGGATTGCCTTTAAATTTCAAATTTCTGAATGTTTTATGCAAATAATACTGCAGTTTGCATAAAACAACAACAATTTTAATTTGCACGAAACTGCTGAAATAAAATACTTTTACAGAGGTGGACTCAGGCTTTTGGAAATATTTAAAAGTTATTCTTCTTAAACCAGTTGCAGTTTAGCACGTTTTATTCACCAACCAAAACAACCATGACACATTGTGTTAGTTCACGAACCAAAAGCAGGTGTATACTGTAATATACTGTAGCCTCTCTCTATTTTATTTTCCCTGATGCTCATCCTACTGTCATAACCAGCCTCTTGGCTTCTCTAGATTTGTGCCACCCTGAATTAAGGACAGACGGAAATTAAGGTTCTCCCCCTGAGAGATTCCTCCAGGTGTATGTCATAGGAGAGAAGTATCTGACCTGAATCCAGACATGTTTTCGTTTCACTGATTTTACAAACTGAATCGAGTGTGAACACTTTTACTTAAGCTGAAGATTTAATAGAAGGCATTGTCATAGACAGCTTTTACTAAACGAGTGCAGGGACGACCCAGACAGACAGTCAAGGACAGCTACTGTCACATATCTGTTGCAGCCAATTAGTCAGAAGCACATTGCAATCTCTAGGCATAGAAATCTGTAAGATGTAATTTTATATAAAAATAATGAATTGTGGGAACTTACATAACAGGATATCCTTGTTAGAATAACCTTGCAATGGCCAACATTTTCCTTTCAGGATAAGTTTAAAAGGCAAAGATTTATTGAATAGTCAGTGATTATGTATCAATCGTGCACCGATCAATACTCTAATGATATGATATCTCAATACACTTGCCAGTGCTTCTTTCAGATCCTTTCCCCAATTTTAAAGCGTACACAAAGGTAAACATCATGTACAGTGCACAGATTTCACGCTCCCTGCTGACTGACTTGTTTTTTGTATTATTTCATCTCCACAGGCGAGGTTTAGAAACCTTATTTACCATTTCCATGCCTCATTAAAATATTTTTCAGACTTCACAGAGGAGGTTAGGGTGACTTCTGAGTTGATCCGCTTTGCATAAAACACTTCTATCCAGCCCGTATGTGAAAAAAGAAAAAAAGAAAAAAAAAATCAATTAACTCTCTGTAATTGGCTTGACTTTGCTCTCAGTCTTATAACTGCAATCGATAACAAAATAAAAAATGAAGCTGAAGGCCACATTATGCTATTGATTTGTGAGTGGGCTCTCAATATTGCATTGCACATACATAAGTAGTGGGGTTTTGAATAGTACATACGTCTGGGTGCGCTGATAGCAATTATCTTTTAGACTCGATGGAGGTCGTTAGGACAGCAATTATTTCTAACTTCGAACGAAGGTGGCATTTAGAGGAAGAAATCCTCCAAAGATTGGACATTGAGCCAATAGACTTGGATTTTGGTTAATTTTATCATCTAATTACTAACTTGGCTTGGCCTAATTGGGCTCAGAGACAAGCCTCGTGTCTCTGGGGTCAGCTAAAGCAGGGAGAAAGCATTCTTTCTGTCTTCGCTTACACGTCCGGTTCAGAGGCACACGCGAGAAAGAGCAGAGTGTGCCGAGAGATGACTCATGCAAGCAAACTTTACCGCAGTGGGTTTTAATAAGCTGCTGTGCTCAGGATGAACCGCCTAATTGGACTGGATGCTTTCATTACTGAGTCGCTGTAAGAAACTGCCTACCCAAATGGCAACTTTGGAGGTTAATAAAAAGGGGAGCATATGCACATTTTTAAAAAAAAAGAGGGAAAAAAACTGATTAACCAGGTGCTTGTTATGACCATACAGCAGATAATGAGAAAACAAGAAGACTATATAGAGAATTTTGTGCTCCAAAAATTCTGTGAAAGCTTGAAAGTTCAAAAACTTGATAATGCCATGAAACCCAGGCAAATGATTTTGCAGGCAGCAACACTAATCAATATGTCTGTTGTTTGGTTGTTTCAATTATGTGTTCATTTATATTCAGAACATTTGCCAGAGCCTTCTATGCAGAACTTCGGAAAAACAAATCAAGACAGTGGCTAATCAATCTCACTAGTGCAGGTCATTTCTCATTTGTCCACAGGACAAGTCTTGCAGTTTGTTCAGATGCAGTTTCATGAACCACGAACATGCTTCCATATTCTTTTTAAACAGAAGAGGCTTTCGCCTGGCAACCCTACCAAACAAACTGTACCTGTTCAGTCTTCTTCTAATTGTGCTGTCTTAACAACTGCTTCCCTAAGACCACTGCTTATGTCTTTCCCTATTGGCATTGTGTTAACACACACATGAATGACCCAGACCAGCACACTACCAAAATGTCTGTGTTTATAGAGGTCTGCACATTACCGGATAATCAATTAATCAAGGGCTGATGATTAGCAGCACCTGATTGCAACCTACAGTACCCTCTCAAATCCTGTAGAGGCAGTAAGTGGTAGTCAGTATTCCCTGCATGTTTATTTTGGCATAATTTTTGTAAAACAAATATTTTTTTTGTTTTTATTAATTTTTTATAAGTTTTTTTTTTTAATTACAAATTTAACTCTATTCTTGTCCCTAGATTTCCCTAAATATGGCTAGTTTAGAGGAAACAAAAGAGTTACATTTTTACTTTGAAAGATACTTGATGTAGCTTAGTGGTACTGCAGAAGCTTCGTATAAATCTGACATGAACTTTGCAATGCATGTTTGAATTTCCATGAGCTTTATGGAACCTGACTCTGATTACTTACATTGCACTCATGTTCCCGTGTGACAAACTTCACGGTCGTTGTGCAGAGCAGGAACGTTTATAACGGCCAGGACCTATGGAAATGTACTTATATGCATCTCAATTGCATATACAGTAAGACAAATGTGAAAAAAAACTCAATTGAAGACCCAAAATATCTATCAAAATTTGGGGAAAAAACAACAACTTTGATATTTTAAAAAAAATCAACAAGAGGAGAAATGAGAGTTTGTGTCACTGTGAAACTTTCTCAATTATTCAAGCATACAATCGGTCCAGTCAACCTCAAATCACAGATCCATCTGTTAAACAGATTTACTGCTAGCTAAAACATTTGTAGGAAGTGATAATAAAAATTAAATGTTAGATAATACCAAGTTGGCTGATAAAACTGTACTGCATTAAGAAAAAAACATTCTAATAAAACTCACCTTATATTATTCATATTAATATTAATGTGCATTTGTAAAGCAGTGATGTGCAGGCTATTTTAGGAGAAACTACTGCACAGAGTTAAACACCTGGGGCTGCAGGTTGTAGCAGGACCCAACATCTCTAGGGTCCCTATTTCAATCCTAATTATAGGTTACTGTCTACTTGGGTTTGCTGTAGATTCTCTGGTTTCCTCTCAGCCAGAAACATACCAGGAGAATGTACAGCATGTATATTATGTTACCTGGAAATATTCTGCACTTATCGTAATCCTGACCAGGAAAAAAAAACTTAAGGTGAAGAAATGGATGAATTTTCAAAATTCTTTGCAGTGCATTTAACTTTGACCATAGGGTGGACAATGTTGTTCAACTCTAGGTGTCTAAGATTGCTACCACACAAAGTTCCATTGTTCAGATGCAACATGAGGTTTTGTTCATGTTAATAGTTTTTAGTAGGTCATAATCCTTTTTTTTTTTTTTAATCCTTTTTTTGTTTGGGGTGGCTCAGTGGTTAAGGCATTGGACTATGGTTTGGAAGGTCCCATGTTCAAACCCCACAAACACTGTTGGGTCCTTGAGCAAAGCCCTTAACCTACAACTGCTCAGATGATAAAAAACTGTAAGTCGCTCTGGATAAGGGCATCTGCTAAACGCTGTAAAAGTCAATGTTTGTAACAAAAAAATGTAAAAATCTAAATAAATCTGGGTAGGGTTAGGGACAGATGTCTTCTGCGTGTGCTACCTCAGTCTGAAAGCTTGCAGAACAAATCATGTGCAGTCTGAAGTTTCATCAGACTTGACCATTGACTTGGCGTCCTCTTACACATCATGCATGCACACTGATCATTTTGAAATTTTAAGCTCTGCTTCATGCATCGTTTCACGCCACCTTCTCTCTCTCTCTCTCTCTCTCTCTCTCTCTCACACACGCTCGCTTTCTTTTGTTGTCTGTAAAGTAAGCTTGTGATGCATTATGATCTTTGGCTGTAAAGAGAAGGTTTAAAGCACTTGTGTGATCCTATCCTGAGGCACTGTGCACTTTGCACTCTTTCTCTCTCTCTCTCTCTCGTTCTCTGGAGACTACACACAGAGACACACACGAAACACTTTTGCCCTCGCTGTGTCCTCTGCAAAAGCAACAACAACAGAAAAAAAATCCCTACATCTACATATTCTTGCCCTTGAAAGGGGTGGATGCATTAACTCGTTCTCTGCTCAAAACCTCGCCTGAATGTCAGCGTTTGATGAGGAGAAATACAGCGATGTAAATAACTGACACGAGTGAACATCGACTCTATCCAGATTAAAATAAGGTACTTTGATTGCATTGTGCTCTGAAAAAAAATTGAAATGGAAAAAGCTGCAGGATAAAAGTTTGTTTTCTCCTCTGAGACAAAGCCAAGTACAGCGAGCCAGAGTGTGTGAGGAGGTTAGAGAGAGAGAGTCAGAACAAGCATGATGGTTAATGGTGGGGTAGATTGTTAGGAGGTGAAAGAAATATAGATAGAGACACTAAAGGCTGAAGGAGGCTTTGACATTTTGTTCCTCATGAGACACATAGCTGGGGCGGAGAGAGAGAGAGAGAGAGAGAGAGAGAGAGAGAGAGAGCGAGAGAATAAAAGCCAGAGGATAAACATGGGGAGAAAAAAATCAGCCACTCACAAAAAGGGTAGAAAAAGGCTTCTTGGCAACACTGGACATGTGTCCATTACATCGTACCCATACAGACACCCATTCACACCTAGAGACATATAGACTAGCCAGTCCACTAATCACTAACGTGTTTTAGAAGGTTAAAAGAAACTGAAGAACTCAGAGGACACCCACTCATACACAGGGATGCACTGCATCTCCACATACATCTTATCTTGAGCTCAGTATCATGGGACCACCAAGTCCCAGGTATGAAATGGATTCCTGTTGTAGACCAAAATAGGGTACTTACTGTACTTGCATGTTTGCTCTCTCCCCCAAACATGTTCTGCGTCCTAATGAGCGTTAAAGAAAGAAGAAAAGTGGCTTCTTCATGTGCTGATTTTTTTTTAATGTTATACATATAAGACAGAAACTGTGTGTGCCAAAGAGGCTACTTCTGAAGTTTATGCCACATTGAAGTGACCAGTCTTGCTTCCCGAAAAAATTGCCCCCTAAAATGGCCAGGTTTTAGCGTTATACTGTCTTTCTTCAAACAATAATAATTTAAAATGCAAATTATTCATATTTCTTTTTGAGTATTGATACTAAAATTGGTGTAAGCTTCTAGAAGCATATGGCTTGTAAAAATGTTTCTTAAATTAAAAAGAGATGGTTTTTGGTGTAGTGGTTAGCACTGTCGCCTTGCACCTCCAGGGTCTGGGTTCGATTCCCGGCCAGGCTCTATTCCCATCTCTGTTTGCATGGAGTTTGCATGTTCTTCTGTGCTTGTTGGGTTTCTTCCCACAGTCCAAAGACATGCGGATTAGGCTAATTGGCGTTCCCAAATTGCCCATAGTGTATGTGTGTCCTGCGATGGATTGGCACCCTGTCCAAAGTCTCCTGGGATGTTTCATCCTCAAAGTTTCATCGGAATGACAATTAAGATCATTTAAATTAGACAAGTTACGGACATTACATAAAAGGGCATGAAATTGTATTTAGCAATTTTTATTTGATAAAAATATAAATGTCTAGGTGAGACACTTTTTAGCACCAATACCATGGTTTAGCTTTCCAAGTTGCAGGAAAAAAGTGGGTAAAAAAAAACAAAGAAAAAAAAGGACAGTCTTATAAAGTAGGGAAGCTTTATGGAGACTAAGCCAAGTAGGCAAAGCAGCAATGTCTGTGAAGATTAGAAGAAAAAAAAAAAGAAAAAAAAGAAGAAAGAATGAGAGACAGAGTAAAGACCAATGAATGGACAAAACCCCTGAAATTGTGTTTCTCTTAAGCCACAAAACTAAGTAAGCCAGCCAGTAGTGTGTGAGGAGGTCAAAGTAACAGAGGGAGTGAGAGAGACGAGGACGAGCATGCCCGTGGCTGAAAAGGCAATGAGTAAATAGAGTAAACAGAAACAGGTCTAATAGGAATATCAAGGCAGTGAGAGGTAAACAGGCGCCTTCAGGGCAACACAAAGGCAGTGTGGCGGTTTGGAGAGTGCTGAAGAGCGCCGGCATTTCTGGGCCAGGCCGATAACGGCCACACGTCCGCCTGCAGCGCTAAGATAAGCCCGAGCGCTGGCATGCGTCTCTCCTGATCCCAATTTCACACTCAATATTCATCCTGCCTGACAAACAAGCACTGTTTAAGATAAAAAATAAATACAGAGTCCTTCTGCTATTACAGCTCTGTTTATTCATCTGCACACATCCGCTGCCTTTTAAACGGCGGTAAACACCTCGACCGTGCACACACAGACACACACACACACAGGCAGAAGCAGGTAAACACTCATCCGTGCATTAGCATATATACATGGGTATACACAATAAATAAGCATATAAGGCTGATACATAGTGTGTGTGTGTGTGTGTGTGTGTGTGTGTGTGCATGGATTTACAACAGAGGTGAGTCACAGCTGGCAGATGGAATTCTCTCTCTCTCTCTCTCTCTCTCTCCATCTATCTAACTCTATGGAGTATAATCCCACATGCAGCAGTGCCAAACAGTAAATCACACAATCTAGTGGAAAATGGGCTTAACCGGATCAATAAAATGGTTGCCACAATTAAATCAGATACCTTCCATTGTGGTTATTATGTAACAGATATGAGATTTGAGATATGAAAACTTAATGAGTTGATATTCCAATCCTGCCGCATGTACAGTATTTACTCTCTCTCTCTCTCTCTCTCTCTCTCTCTCTCTCCCTCTCCGTGTTGTTTCCATACGAAGCGGAACAAATTAAAGAAAAACAAAAAGTGGTTCTATTATGCTGCTCGCTTTCATCATCGTCAAAAATAAACTGAGTAAATATCTCCGAAAGGATTGTGTTTGGTTTCTATTTCAACAAAAATTGAAGCTGTTCTGGTGACTCAATCGGTTAAGCCAATGTGTTACTGGGTTACTGATCGGAAAGTCTGGGATTTACGCCCCAGCACTGCCATGCGTATGTCTGACCCCAGCTTCCTAACTGGGATATGTGAAAAAATTACTTGAGACCTTAATTGAAATTTCACATGGTACAGTATGTTGTTTTTTGTTCACAGTCTGTATGCTCATGAGCAATCCTGACTTTCCTCTGGTTCTAGGTCAGTTTCTTTCCAATACAGAATAGCAAAGACCTAGGTCCAGAATAATTAAGGTTAGAAGGTGAGAGGGCTGTGGTGGTTCAATGGTTAAGTCAACTGGTCAGAAGGTCGGCAGTTCAAGGCCCAGCACTGCCTAGTTGCCACTGTTGTGCCCTTAAGCACAGCCCTTAACCCTCTCTGGTCCAGGGGCAGACCCTACTGACCCTGCACTCTGACCCGTGCTTCCTAACGATCTGAGATATGTGAAGAAAACATTTTCACTGTGTGTACAGTATATGTAATAAAAAAGGCTACTGATGCTTGTAGAAGACTTTTTAATAATAGGACTGTTTACACTAACTATGTTAATCTAAAAGAGAGCAGAATTGATGCTGTTTTATCAGTAGGATTGAAGGACAGTCTTCCATTTTCCAAAACTGAATAGAGAAACTCTAGTTACTTTTGAATGTCTATTACACATGCTTGAGTGTTTTATGGAAAATATTTGCCTCTGGAAGCAACAGTCTATGTTCTTACAGGTTGTTGGATGTGATGCTACAGAGGAGACTAGGATATGACAAATGAAGGGGAAAGATAACTGAAAAAGCCTTTTTCCCCCTTGCAATGCTGCTATCTGTAAAAAATAAAAAAAACAAAAGGCTTCTTGTCTCTGAAGGCCTGGGTTCACATCCCAGCCAAATCCACAAACCCAGCCTTAGTACCAGTTCTCTTCACCAGTCCCAAGTCCCAATAACATGGGAAGGTTGTATCAGGAAGGGTATCATAAACTGTGCCAACTCAAACATGTGGACCACTCTTGAACCCATTTAACGAAGCAGCCAAAAGAAGATGAGGAAGAACAGCCACAACTATCTGTAAAAACAAAGATATTAATGATAGCATGGTCTGACAGTTTCTGCCCAACTTTATAATGAAAATCAGCTAGAGGTCTACATGGGGATTTTTATTTAAATCACATTATTATGTATTATTGTCTATCTACCTTAGTTTGATCTAAGGTGCAAATTTTACATTTAAACCACCATGACACTGGACAGACAGAAATTACAGGAAGAATAAATGAATACTGTACTGTATGTTCATGTTATTGAGTCACTTCATAACTGAACTATCTCTTGCTCACATTCATGCCACAGTCGTGCCTCACAAAAGTAAAGACCTCCGAACTTTCTTTGTCACCTTTTCAAGATCCATTCCAGAAAAAAATATATTATTTGATGTCTATAGCTATACAGTGTTGCTTAGATTCTAGAAAAGCTCACAATGGCACTCTCACACCAGTCAGGTTCATATACTCTTTTTTAATCATTTAGACCTTTGACTTTTGATATGATCCCCAGATAGGTGCTTATAAAGGTCACCTTGTTTTGATTATTGAAATACAGACCGAACTATGGGCCTCTGCCCTCTGGACTTTTCTGACTTATCCTGGTATCCCATTTCTAGTTGGAGATCTCATCTCATGGAGGCCCCGTATGGTCGTATGGTCTTCCTGGGATGAGTGTGGTGACTGGGGACGGTTCCACTTGAGCTTGTAGATAGTCTTGGCCTCGGCTGAAGCAGACAGCAGACACACTAGTTCTGGACTGAAATTCCCACAAACAGTTTTGTACCAGAGCCTCCAATAACGTACGTGGACTCTATATTACCTTAAACACCTCTCTTGTTATATAGAACTTCCCAGCATCCTAACACACAGTATGACTGCAGATCAATCCCTGCTATCTGTTATCACCCGAATGAGGATGGGTTATCTGAGTCTGGTTCCTCTCAAGGTTTCTTCCTATTGCCATATTGCCACCATAATCCTTGGCTTGTTTATCAGAGACAATCTGATAATTTTGATTTATATCATAATTACTCACACTTTTCAAACTCATTTCCCTAATTTTTTTATTACATTTTTGATTCTGTGAAGCTGCATTGCGACAATGACCATTGTTCAAAGCGCTATATGAATAAAACTGAATTGATCTACAGTATTAAGCATTAAGTATTGTTCTTTTGGCCTGCAATCCTCTTGAGTTTTGCGTCCGTATTTTGTTATTACAAATAAATCATCATAATACATAAATTACCTCTTTCTCAAGTTCACTTGAACTTGTTCACAAGTTCATTTTTTCACTGAGCATATTGACACAGCATTCTGTACGGCCTAACCATAAACTGTCTTAACATTCGACCCCCTCTCCTCTTTTAATCAGCTTTGAGATAGACTGGCTGTCATGCATTAAACATAATATTTGAGCTGCTAGCAATCCTACATGAGCCTGGCTGATTGAATCGCTGTAGTATTTCCAAGAGTAAAATTACGGCATTTAATAAACTCTCACATGGTTTATAACGCATCAGTAAAGTCTTACAGCCTATTATATTTTAAGCAGCATTTAAATAGTCTTTTATGGTCTTTTTCTGTTCTTATTAAAAATCCAGAACAGTTAGCAGTAAAAAAAAAAAAAAAAAGACTGACAAATCCATGCTTTGGAAAGATTCATTGGAAAGATTCCTGGAGACTCAATAGATTTCACTGACACATTTTGAAGGAGTTGCAAATGAATTTACAGTACTTACCAGTTTTTTTCTATCTGCTGTCTCTAAACTATATCCAAAAGAGACTTGCTAACTAGCTAGCATACACATTAGCTACTACAGTATATATACTGCATATACTGTATATACATGATATTATAATTAGTTAGATAACTTTTTTTTTTTTTTTTTTGCCCAAGATAGCAAATGATCTGGCTCTTTCAAAATGGCTGCCTTCGTAACATTACACAATCTGTGAAGGTTCTAACTATCAACAATGTTGTGAAAAAGTATTTGCCCCCTTGCAGTTTTTAATTATTTTTGCATATTAGTATATATTACACTTAAATGATTTAGATCAAAGATAATCCGGGTAAAATGTCTTGTGGATAATTAAGATGTTTTTTTTGGCTAATGTGAAATTCTTTTTTGGTCATCAGTGGCTTTCGCCAAGAAAATCTCCTATCAATGCCATTTTTGCCCAGACTGTTGAAGCATAAACACTGAAGCAAGTGAGTCCTTCATTTCTTTAGATGTTGTTCTGGCTTCTTTCATGAGTTCCTGGATGAATCGTCATTGTGCTCTTGGAGTAATTTTGGTAGGCCAGCCACTCCTGGGAAGGTTCATCATTGTTCCAAGTTTTCCCCATTCATGGATAATAGCTCTCTCACTGTGGTTCGCTGGAGTCCCAAAGCCTTGGAAATGGCTTGGTAACCCTTTACCATTTTTTGTTTGAAAGACTACATTTGATTTAATGGGCAAATTTTCTCTAAATTATCCCAGCTTGCAATAATTGGTAGATTATTATGGCAGGGTTATAAGATACACAGTAAAATTCCCAGTGTTTAATTAACACCCAGATTATTGAATCGACGCCCTGCAGTGTTTATATAGGTCCAGTTGGAATCATATGAGTTTTGAAAGTATTAAATCAACGCTGGGGATTTCACTGTGTAGGATGATTTTGCTAATTTGTAAATTTTGTGGAAAAAAAAAAAATACTGATATTATTCAAATATTTACATTTTCCTTATATTTACTTATTCTACAAAGAAAAAAATCAAACAGTATCTTAAATAATATGTATTATGAATCTTGGTTACAAAAATCTGTTTAGGCAGTTTCAAATACTGTAAATTTGAGGTAATTTAATGCAAGAAGGTGAAACAAGACATGATATAAGGTTTGTTACAGAATAGATTTATTTTGATATTACATACAGAAGAACGAGTTTGTTGTTAGAACTGTCGCCTCCAGGGTTGGTGATTTGAAACTTGCCTTTGGTCTGTGGGTGTGGAGTTTCCATGTTCTCCCCAGGTTTAGTGGGCAAAGCCAATCCAAAAACATGCAGTGTTGGCTGATCAGTGTTTCCAAATTGTGTGTAGTGTGAGTGTGTGTGCTTGTGTTGGCACCCCATCCAGGTTGTCCCTTGCCTTGTGCCCTAAGTTTCCTGGGATAGACTCCAGGCCCTATGAACGGTATGGAAAATGAATGGATGGACATCTTCTAAAATCAACCTATAAGTGACTTTTATTATTTATTATTGTCATTTTTTCCTATGCTTTCTGAATTTCCAGAATTTCTGGTTTCTGTTTTATATTCAAATGAAGCTTTTGAAATTAAACTTCAAATTTTCATGGCATGTACATTACAACACACTGAATGTTTTTTTCTAGTTGGGAAGCTGGGGTCAGAAAGGAGGGTCAGCCAGGCTATTGTGCCCCTGGAGCAGATAGGGTCTGTTGTCAGCTTGGTGGTGCTGGGGCTTGAACCTCTGTTCTAGCTCTCAGTAACCCAAAGCCTTAACCTTTTGTGCAACCACTATAGTCCATCAACTTCTGAGTCACATCCTGACTGATGGCTGCACGTTTTTTTGTTAGTCCACCCGCCTCTTGAGGATTGACCATGAATTCTCAATGGGATTAAGGTCTGGGGAGTTTCCTGGAAATGGATGCAAAATTTCAATGTTTGATCCCCAAGCCACTTAGTTATCACTTTTACCTTATGACAAGGAGCTCCATTATACTGGAAAAGGCAATGTTCATCACCAAACTGTTCTTGGATGGTTAGGTGAAGTTGCTCTTGGATGATGTGGCTCAGGGAACATGGCCAGGAAACTCCCCAGACCTTAGTCATTCTCAAAACATTTGGTTATGGCTATACATATGGTTGTGTGTCAATATATCATCTTTAGCATCTGTTTTATCCTGGTCAAGTTACAGTACATCTCAAGCTCACTGGGCAAGACATGGCTGCCAATTTATTTCAGGGCACCATAGACACATACATTCACATACTTAATCTCACCTACAGTATAGGGGCAACTTATCATTACTGCCATGCTTTTTTGGAGAAGAGAAACCTACTGTATGGAGAGGAAACCCATGAGGAGACACTGGATGAACTTACACAGATTAACCCAAGTTCAGGATGGAACCAAGAACCCTAGTTACCTGCTATTTCACTGTGATGCCCTTTATACTTTTTTTAAAAGGTGCATTGTTACTAGCCACAGTGTTGAGGATCAGACCTGTTCTAGCAGCTGGCAGGTGTCTGTAAATCTGGCCTGGGCTGAGCAGTGCTGACTCAGATTAACATACACTCTGAGATTAGCACACACTCTGCACTTCACACCTCTACAGATGGCAGAAAAAGCTGCCAGCTGGCACAGAGATGCCCGCTGTCACTCACTGGCTCTCGGCCAAGAGGAGTGACTTCTCGCCTGGAGTCCTTTCTCTCCTCTCTTAGCATTTGCTCTGCCTCTGTCAGTCTTTTCATCTTTCATTCACTCTGTCGTTACTTCTTGAACCTTTGTAAATTTCTCTTCCCTTTATAGACACAAATACTGTATACTTTGTTCCTTTTCCCATTCTCTCACTCTGTGTTTCTTCTTCTTCTCCAGCATCTATATATTTTAATACCATTTCCCATATGTTAATTTAGAGAAATAATGGTGGTTTGATGAATATGAAGACTTATAATTTTACTAGACTGCTTTCATGATAAAAATGCACAACACAAACACACACACATACACCCTCTGAAATGATATGAACTGGCTTTCCAAAGCTTGCTGTGCCATATTATTGCAGCGGCTGCTCCTCTCTGTATGAAAGCTGGATCCAGGGGAAATAAAACAGTGTCGGAAATATATGTAGCGAGGAAATATGGCAGTCCTTCTGCCGTCATGAACTTCACATTTCATCACTTTTTTTTTTTTTTTAACCACCCAGCCTTTCCCAGCATGGGTGCAATAAAAATGGCACAGAGTTTTAGTTATTAGAACGCTCTGTCAGAGCAAATAGGATCATGATTTATTGGGTCAGGCACCCAATCAAAAACAAAGCTAGCTGCATCAGCACTTACTTTGTGTCCAGGCTAATGTGAGCGAGACATTGTTTTTAGGCATTGATCCAACTACAAAATTGCATGATTTCCCTGCTGTAGAAAATGCCTTTAGCAACTACAGCAACGTGACTTACACAGTACAGCCATGTGTAATTCTGTGTCGTAGATAGACATCATTAGATTGATGTGGTACTGATGTTGAAATGAAATTGCCTGGTTACAGCATCTAGACAAACTTATTATATTATAGATAATAAGTATGCACGACTACGAGTTACAGACATACAGTAAACGAGAATCAAACAGGAATAAAGCGGCGAATACGTAATGAGTAAAGCATACAATAAATACAGTTGAAAATAAAAGATATATTACACAGTAAACGACCATCTGTTTAGTAGTAGTAAGTCTTGGCGACTCTACTTGTGTCCATCTGTTTCTCATTAGCTACAAAAGCAGAAGATTCAATCTGTAAACACATTGATACCGAAATTACCCACGTCCACATGCACAGTCTGATAGCCCACGGCTGAAAAGACTCCCCATAGCGCTCCTCGTTACACTATTGTGAAATCAGCTTACTGGTGAAGATGTCCTTTAATTTGACAATATGCCATCGGAGATGCTGTCAATTAATTTGGACAGTCTTCTCCACCCCTCTGAGTCTTGATTCAACTCCAACGGCAAGCCGCATATCCTTACTAAGCTATTGGTCGCACCAAACTTTTTCTGCGCTCGAGCAGCAAGAAGATATTTAGGAGTGGTTCTGTAAATTGGGAGAGATCATAGTGATTGACTTTAGCTGGAGAGTTTTTAAATTTCTAACAATAAGAAGGCAATGGTGTGACTGGTATTTAATTACAAACCCAGAAAGTAATAAATCAGTGTAATGAGGTTATGTTGTGTGAAGATGTGTTCTTCTGAATGATTTGACTTTTTTTTTTTTTAAATTAAATATATGGAATTAAAGTAAAACCCAAGTGCCACAGATCTGTGCCAGAAACACAGCATACTGTAGGTCAATGACGATAAAAAAAAATAAAAAAAAAGTGCTTATATGGAAGCCTTGCCATTGTGTGTTAATGGGGAGGTTTCAGACATCAAAGTTTGTATTTGGGTTTTTGGATATGTCAGGCAGAACGAAAGTTATCATTCCTTTTTTTTTTTTTTTTTAAATCTCAGTCATGTTTGTATAGTTGGTTAAAATGAAATAAAATTCAGTTCATCATATTGACTAGGTTGTGCTGAAAAAAAGGATATGTTACTCTGTATTGCACAATCCCGAATTGCCATTGGATTTCTGTGCATGTTCTACTCTGTGTCCACATGGGTTTTTCCAGCTTCTCTGGTTTCATTTCACCTTTTCAAAACATTCCAGTAGGTGTACTGGCTACTCTATACTGCCTGCAACATGTATATGTGTGTGTGTGCATGGTGCCCTGCAATGGACTGGCATCCCACTGATGGTGTATTGCCAAACAATACAAACGAGTCAGCTCCCAAAACTGGTGGAAATATTGGATTGGATGTCAGGTTCTGCTTCAAAACAGATTTAAGATCAGACCTGTTAGAGCAAATGGGATAAAATGGCTCAATATTCTATAGAGCTTGTGGAGTTCCATTGTAGGTGGATGAGGCGTTCTCTGTGTTTGGAAATTTTTGAGTAGCTTGATTATGCTAAGCCAAGACAAAACTGCTTCATCAAAAAAAGAGCTTCCATACTGTAGCAGGTCACATGATAGCTTTGGTAACAAAATTCACAAAGGGATAATGTTTTTCATTTTTCCTATGTGGAAAAAGCATGAAGGAATGCAGGTTAGATGGAAAGATATTACTTTCAACAACGTTCAGTCTGCATTTTCATTTGGATAAGGTCTCTTTTATACTCATTAGTCTTCTCATCTTGTTTATCATGTTGTGGATTGGTACCACAATGCGTAGTATAAACTGTGCTTAATGTTACTGGCTTTAAGTAACACATTAGCTAATGTTAATTCCATGACTAACTAGTGATCCCTAATCACTAAGAGTTATTTAAGCTAATGAAACAATGACACAGTAATGTTTAAACTCTAAATTAACTTATTCCAAAAAATAGGTATGTCAGAGGGGATAGTCTGTCAGGCTCGTCATCCATTCTAGTGTACCAGGACATAAACATTTATGTTATTATGTTATGAAGTATTCAAGCTTCTCCAAATACTATGCTGCTTGGCACAGGCTTTTAACTTCTCCTTGTAGGGTCCCTTTTCCTTAACATTTCCCTTCTTCAGCTCTTCACTTGAGTGAAAACACTGTTGCAAATATTGTATAACAAAAGCTCCTCTCAATTCCACCTTGACATATCTGTGACAGAAATCATTCTACGTAGCTACCAATCAACTTTTGATGGCCAAAGATGGCAGCGCCTTCCCAAAACCCAATTTTTTAGTGCAAGAATTTTTTGTAAAACTAGTAGAGATTTTGTAAAAGATGATTAAAGTAGCCAGTAATAAGTATTAAATTTGCATGTTCTCCCCATGCCTGGTGAGTTTCTTCCAATTTCCTTCATTTTCCTTTCACAGACCAAAGACATGCAGTGTTGATTGGCATTTCTAAATTGCCTGTAGAATGTATGTGTCCTGCAATACGTTGGCACTCCATATACGGTATACCCGGCCTTGTGCACTTACATTCCTGGATGGATGGATGGATGGATGGATGGAATATATTTGAAAGCATTCACTTTGTCCCATCTCAGCAGACATATCTGTGAAGCACTGTATTTAATCAAATTGAGCACATAAAGCTTCTGAATTGGGTTCCACAACACAGACATCAGAGTTGACCACTGAACAAGAGATAGACCGATTTGATTGAGTAAAAAGTAGCATCCTTTATTCACGTAGGTTTGGACTTGCACTAAAGAAAGAACAATCAGTTCATTCAGTCACTGGATAGATTAATGGATTTCTTGGGAGATTGCTTCTCTTGGATCTTCTCCCTGATGTAATTGGCTGTTTTGTGTTTGCTGTGAGCGCCGCTTCTTGTCTGTGGGATTTAGTCTCTTAAGAGAGTCTTATTGTAGTCTACTGAGAGACCAAGAAGAAAGCATAGAAACAATTCCAGGTGTCCACTGTCACTCTCTAAATCCCTGTCCACTGCATTCCTGAGAAAGTGTTTAACTTGTTGAGACAATCAGACAGATTAGTTAATGGTTGTTCTCTTAGGGTTCATCTGATTAAGAGGAGAAATGAAAATGAAGCAACTAGAGACTCCTGAACCCACAGATGTTCAAAGCTGAACACTTTCCCAAGGTGCCCAATCGCATCTTAGATGTTTCTATGACATCAATGTCACACATGTCTTCCTCACAGAAGGTTAACTTTGCTTTCACCACTTGTTTGGAAGCTAGTTTTCCACCACAGAAACGCAGACATGAGGCAAGGTCCTACGGGAAAAGGGTAGTTTTATTAGGAAAATAGGGAGAGGAAAGGATTTTAGGAAGGGAGGGAGGATGTGAATGTGCAGTTCTAAAAGCAGTGCCCAGCTGACATGTAGGCACTTTGCTGGCGAGTGATTGTGGCGGCAGAGTGGTGGAAAGGTCACTTATAGACAGCGGTTCACACAAGCTCCTCAGGGGCACATTTTACAGTCACGGCCAGCCTGCCCTGTCCAGCCCTTTTTTTGCACAGCCTCAGACGTGAGTCCAACGTGGCAGCCCAATGTCTGGGCAGCTATCCTGACTGGAAAGGGGGGCCTTAGCATTGAGGCAGTGGCCTTTTCTCTTTTGGCCTTTACTTTCTCTCTGTTAAGCTCTAAGTGCAGAGGCAGTTCATACAATCCTTGAGCAGCTGTCTCTTGCCCGATGAGAAAACAGCGGTGTACAGTCCACCCACCTGTAAAGTTTCTGGGGCCCTGCTCACATGCCACTCTCCCAGTTCTCCAGTGAATGTACCGCATGCTTTCTCCAGACTTCCAAACCCTGAGCTAAGCTCCACACCTTCGTTTAAAGAGCGGAGCAAGCCAGAGGTCTATTGATGATTATTTACTGCCAGCCGTGCCAGATTTAGCAGCCCCAACCCTTCACACACTTGCAAAAGTGGAGGCCACCTATCAAGTGAGCTCTTTGGAGTGAGCGAGAAGCGTAAAAGATTAATCACTGATGCAACTGTGACACAAGTATACTTTCTATACTCACTGGCCTGCTGATGATCAAGGCCACATTTTTAATGGAACCTTTCCTTTTGGTGTTTGAGCTGAACAATCAGGACCTGTGTGAACTTTGCCCATTTTCTGGGAGTCACTGAACCCTCTTATCTCTGTTACCTTGTTTCCACCTTCAGGAGGGATCTGGTTCCTGGTTATCCAGGAGGTGAGGAGGCTATCCAGAAGAGAGCAGAGGCAAGCAGAGGCCCCTTACTGAGGTCTTTCAGCAGCACATTATTTGACGCCGACCCTGTTAGATCACCACAAAATAACATTATTCTGGAAATTTACAGTAAGTCAACATTCATCCAGACTATCAAAGATGAACAAGATTTTGTAGACACCACAATTTATTAATCTTGGTGCTTTTATTTCTGAGAAAACATAATGAAGAAGGTTCAGTAGATTGAGTTTTTCATTTTTAATCTTTAAAGGGAAGCGGAAACATTAATATAATGTCTGGATTTGCTTTTCCTTCAGCTTAGTCCAGAATAAATAGCGACACAGAGACTGTTATTCTAACCCCAGCTGCTCCTGTAGTCCTCATTGTTCTAAATGACTTTCCTTTAAAGAGATCACTTCATATGACGGGGGGCTTCTTTGTTGCTGGTCTACTGGACGCTGTCTCATTTTGCCTCACCTCAGTTTAATATTGATGTCTACACTCCATCTCTCAGTGTAGATCTCTTTCAAGAGCTGAACCTCCATGCTGGGAGATTCGTTCAGGAATTCTTTTACATTGTTGTTTCAGTTTGGATTGGAGATTCTGCTGATGCATGCAGACCAGTTTTACTAGTGAAAGAAATAAACTGGACAAAATACAAATGTTATATTATTTCAAAAATTCCAATTTAAGCTTTGAATAAAAAAAAAAAAAATTGCTGCACTGCATAATTAAATGATGTGATAATCAGAGGTAGAAAGTAATGAATTACATTTACTCGCATTACTGTAATTGAGTAGATTTTTTGTGTACTTCTACTTTTTAAAGTAGTT
>JAQMYL010000023.1:13446624-13449673 GCA_030014365.1 Clarias pachynema | reverse complement strand
TTTTTATAAGGGTAACTTTACTTGTACTTCAGTAAAAGTTCACTGAAGTAACAGTACTTTTACTTAAGTACAAAATTGTATTACTCTTTCCACCTCTGGTGATAATAATATGTATGATATATTAAATTGTTTATATTTATCATATAGTAGGCCTATATCATATTAACACCTTACCAATCAGAATACAGAGATTTATTGTATTGTATCATTTCTTCTGCCTCATAGTCTCATAGCTCATAGTCTTAGAGCAAACCTAGTTAATTGGTGACAATACAGAGTTGGAGCCAAGCAGCACACACTGATCATCCGCCAGCTGCCTTGTGTCCTCACTCAGGTTCCATGATAATAAAATAAAACAAAGGCAAGGTACCGCAGCAATTCAATCATTTGCAAATTACACACTTGCACAATTACCAAGTAGCTCAATAATGTGCAAATTATAGATGTGTGTATTTGGTGTTCAAGGGGTGTTCAAGTCAAACTGGGACTGTTGATTGTTCAGAATAACAGAATGCAGTTACGAGAGTGAAACCTTCCTTTATTTTTCTATATAATCCTCTTATACACTATTGCACTTATTCCAGTGTTTCACTAGTGCTTGAATACCAATAAAGTAGAAGGTTTTCTCAATACACCTTAGCCGTGATCAGACTGCCAGCTTCACATCTGAAACTCTAGCCCCCCAGGAACTCCATTAATGGCTCGAACATGTGGAAATGGCTTGGAGCGTGGTCAAGACTATAAGGGGGATGTAACAATGACCCCCAGTCGAGTTCCTGTAATGTGCAAGTGGTGTTTGTGAATGATTGTGTGTACAGTTCCAACATTATGTGTCTCTTCTGCAAGTTGGCGACAAATTACCTGTCGATTTTCAAGGGTCAAGGTTTCCACTCTCTGAATGTTCACAGGAAATGTTCAGATGCTGTGAACAATCATGGCATTTATATTACATTCAAGAAGATGTACATTTACTTTTTTTTTTTTTATATTAATAGCTTACCTTGCTTTTGTTACTTCTGTGAACTGTGACATTAAATATCTTTATGGAATAAATGACATTTATATAAATGTGATGAAAACGTTTGCATACAGAAAGCGTAATATGCTTCCTTATATATGCTTGTATTGAATTGGTTAAACTATGAAAATCCATGTTTCTAAGTAATAATTAATATTCTACTATTTCAGTGGTGCTTTGTAATGTGTCCATTTATTGTGCACCTTTTTAAGATGCTTATTTAAACAGGACACACACCTCACACCTCTTGAATTATATAACAGAAGTCACATCCAGCTGAGTCTTAAAGGTTGTATAGTTCACTTACTCAAAACAATACTTTGCTGTTTTACAGTATAATATTAAACATAGATTTTAGTCTTATATACCATAATATCCCTCTAATAATATTGGCGCAATATCAGAATAAAAATGCATCATAAACACCTCAGTTAAAAAAGCCTGACGGCACAGGTGGTGTAAACTTTTGATAATCCATCCCATAGGTGAATATTAGCCATGTAAACACTTGATCTAATCATTTCTCTTGTTGGAATAAATCTGTTCTTTCTGTGCATGTTTGTCTCACTATATATATATATATATATATATATATGTGTACCCCACCTCGTGCCCTAAGACTCCTGGGATAGGCTCTAGGTCCCCGCGACACTGAATAAAGGATAAAGCGGTATAGAAGATGGATGAATGAATGAATGAATATAAGTTAACCTTCAAATTGGAAAAAAATTACATATTATGACAATATAGAGACACAGTTCACACACTGGTTTGTGGGGACATTAGGGAACAGTGTATATACGGTATTGCAGACCTGATTCTTGTTTAACATTGATCAATTACAAACACACACACACACACACAGAGAGAGAGAGAGAGATCCAGATGTCCTAAGTGGAAATATCTCATACACAGACACACACACAGTGTGGTATTTTTCCCACTAAGCTCATCCATATGCAGGAGTGAATGTGCTTTATCATTCAGGTGACCTTTTCTGCAGCCTACAACCCCACACACTGTTACCTTCCATCACACAAAAGCTCAAGGGTGAAAACACACACACATAAAAACACAACAGTTGCGAATAAACAGCCTGAAGGCCAGACTGTCTTCGCCTTCTGTTGCCCCTGTTCTTGGCTGGCACTCACAGAAGACTGTGTGTGCCCATCTTCATGCCAGCACAGTATGGTGCACTTAGCACTTGTTAGAAGTGTGTGTGTGTGTGTGTGTGTGTGCGTGTGTGTTTGTGTGTGAGTGCATGTATGTGTGCTTTCCTTATAAATAAAGAGCTTTAACTGCTACATATTTAGACAACATATCAGAATATTTGGCATTTACAGCATTAGTATAGGTAATACTAGGTAATAGGTAATAATAGGAAGCAGGTGTGACTTTAATGAGTCATAGTGAAGGAGGTGTGGCATCTCTGTCTGTCAGTTACAATGGAAGAGGTGTGATCTTTGTGCCTGTCAGTCTCAGTAAAGGAGGTGTGGCCTCTTTTCCTGTCGGTCTCAATGAAGGAGGTTCGGCCATGTGCCTGTCAGTCTCGGTAAAGGAGGCGTGGCCACTGTTCTTGTCAGTCTCAGGAAAGGAGCTGTGTTCTCTGTGCCTGTCATCTCATTGAAGGAGGTGTGGCCATGTGCCTGTCAGTCTCGGTAAAGGAGGCGTGGCCACTGTTCTTGTCAGTCTCAGGAAAGGAGCTGTGTTCTCTGTGCCTGTCACCTCATTGAAGGAGATGTGGCCATGTGCCTGTCAGTCTTACTGAAGAAGGTGTGGCCTCTGTGCCTGTCAGTCTCAGTGAAGGAGGTGTGGCCATTTTTCCTGTCAGTCATAGTGAAGGAGGGGTGGCCATGTGCATGCCTCTGTGGCTGTCATAGTGAAGGACATGTTTCCTTTGTGCCTGCCAGTCTCAGTGAAGGAGGTGTGGCCATGTGCATGTCAGTCTCGATAAAGGAGGTGTGTCCTTTGTGCCTGTCAGTCTCAGTGAAGGAGGTGTGGCCACTTTGCCTGTGATAGTCATAGTGAAGG
>JAQMYL010000023.1:13431624-13441624 GCA_030014365.1 Clarias pachynema | reverse complement strand
TACTTCCTTTAAATACACAATACTGTACTAGACTATATACTGTAAATCAGTATTCAGAAACTGTTTTAAAAAATTTTATTCTTAAAACCACCATCCAAATAAAAAATGAAAATACCTTTGTACCTTTTTTTCTATTTTTTATAAAATATAAATTAGTGATAAGAAAGAATTCTCCTCTTTGCTTTTTCTTAATCAGTGCTACTTTGTGAACCCAGCTGGGCTGGATTCCCGTTCGAGACACTGCGATTTCTTTCTGCGTTGCTGGTGTGAGATCTCCTGATGTGAGGTCAATCATGTTTCCTCTCCTCGCCAACCCTCAGCCCTATCATTACCACCAGAGAGAAAGAGAGGGAGGATTGGAGACAGAGAAAGAGAGAGCAATTTATAAAGCACTAGTCAATAGATCTTTTGTGAGATTGGACTCGATTAAGCCAGCAGCGTCCATCATCCCACCCCTGTTTCAGTGTCCTGTTTTTTTTTTTTTTTTTTTACATAAGAAACAAAAAAAAAGTTGGGAAAAATTGCTTTTGGTCGTGATGAAGCAGAAAGTTAACAAACGGACCAAAGAAGAATGAAAGATATATATATATATATATATATATATATATATAAAATATAAGAAGATATCTACTTGAAAATAGTATTTAGTAAAAAAAATCAAATAAAATATACAGTACAATAATAATAATAGTAATATACCCCCCTAAAATGGATTATTTTCCAGCAACTGCACATCTCTTATAACCAAGGCAACTTTGTCAAACGTGGAAAAAAAAACTTGCATACTAAGCTCTGACACTGGAGACTTCGTATATAAATAATTGTCTCCTTAGAAAATGCTACACCAAATCAACAATTATACACTTTAAAATATGTTAGTATGCATAGATTATGCAGACAATCCACCGTAAAAGTCCCTGTAGATGAACTGTAGAAATGATCTAGTGCTTTAATAAAAGCTTGTGATTCTCATTGTAGCTGGAAACACTGTTCAAGAAAATTATTGAAACCTTCAATACCTTCAGACTGGTCAGGTTTCAAGAATTCAACATTGCTGTGGTGAAAGGCATAATAATAATAATAATAATAATAATAATTATTATTATTATTATTTTATTTTATTTTATTTTATTTTATTTTATTTTATTTATTTTTTATTATTATTCTAATAATGTTTTTTTTTTTTTTTGATGCAGAGATGTGATTGACCCAAGGCAGAGCTCCACAACAGTCCCCGGTCCCCCACATGCACCACTTTCTACCCTTTTTACTAATTTTGCTCATTTAAAAAAAAATAATCACCATAACCTGTCATTTTACTGCCAGACATTAATTAACTTAAGTTGCCTAAATTGACAAAGTGTCACCACCCCCAGTCCCCTGGTCAGCAGCTGGAAGCAAGCTGTTTGTTTTTTCCCCGTCTGAGAAACAATTCTTTTGTGATAGAGAAGTGTACAGTACATTGATAGACCAGCACCTTGGTGGTTGGAAGAAACACACACGCTTACAAACTTTCCCTAGTTCCTCTCACGCAGCTAAGCCTTTCAGAATCACATCAATCCAGGACCCAGCAGGACGAGGTGAGACACGGCCTCTTGTGGAGGTGTGATTTTCTCGGAGGTGAAGAGGGAGGTGAGGATTGTTCTGCTATTCTTTTTGTGCACTCGATTCTTTCGTCTGTCTTCTGAGACTTTAATTAAAGTGTGTATGTAGGAGAGGAGGGGCTGCCTCATGCTCTCTGGAGCCCCCCGCTGTCAAGTGAAACTTACTTACAGATACCTCACCGGTGGCAGAACCCCTCCACCTACACACACACACACACACACACACACACACACACACACACACACAATATATATATATATTGCCCCCATCACCGCCTCATCCCTACTGCTAGTCCAATTACTTCTAGTCCAAGCGTGTGTGTAGGCCGTGCACAGCATACACACACTGACATACAAGCACAAACATCAGAAGCAACCACTACACTGCAATCACATGGGAAAGAAAATCTCACACATTTAATCGGACTATAACACTAAAAGTCATTTTCTATCAATTTAAATCTAAAAAAATTGACAAACCTGAGGTGTTATATTTAAATTTGCTTATTTTGTGTTCTTCCAATCTCATCCAGGCTTAGTGGTTAGCACTGTCACCTTGCACCTGCAGGTCCTGGGTTCGATTCCCACGTCTTGTCTGTGTGCATGGAGTTTGCATGTTCTCCCTGTGCTTGGTGTGATTAACCAGTTTCCTCCCACAGTCTAAAGACATGCAGATTAGTCTAATTAGCGTTTCCAAATTGCAGATAGATGGTCCTATATAGAACAACTTTATTCGACCATGTTGTAAATCATGGATTGACATTGAGAGAACCTGAACAGAGCGTCCAGCCAGACCTGAGCACACACACACTTGCACCTGTAATCAGAACATTTTGACAAGACCACAGGTGAGAAAGCATTTCTCTCCTGCATATAGTTTTTTATTTTACGCTCAGTTACACACTAAAATTAAAAATTTCACACAGTTAGTGAAACCTAACATGAACACACAAAACATCAGCCCAGATACACTAACACTACGCACAATGTTTGCACAAAAAATTAAACAAACTTATCTATGATAGACACAGGAATCTAACGTGATGTCACTTTCAAAGCACTATCTTCCAAAATGCCACACCTCTCGACCAAACCGCACATAATTTTAATTATAATTTTTTTAAGAACAATCTTTTAAAACAAGGTTTACTTTGTCACAAACACTACACATAATTCATATAAGGGCCAGGGGTAGCTCAGTGGTTAAGGCATTGGACTACTACGGTTCGGGAGATCCCAGGTTCAAACCCCACAACCACCAAGTTGGTTGGGCCCTTGAGCAAGGCCCTTAACCCTCAACTGCTCAGATGTATAATGAGATAAAAAATGTAAGTCGCTCTGGATAAGAGCGTCTGACAAATGCCTAAATGTAAATATAACCACAAACATGAGTAGCAGAACTCCTGAGATCTTTTGCAAAATGACACATTATTAATAAATACCCAATTAATTATTATCTAATTGATTAGAAAGAAAGCCTCTTAAACTGACATTAAACTCTTTAACTGTTCAACACATTATTAAAACCTGGAACGACTGTGCTGAAACTTCTTGGAAGAAGTGTGGTCAGAAAAAGAAATGTCCGGTGAAAGTACAATAAGATCATTTCTACTTGCACAAGGAATGAACAGTTACAGATAGGGATCATAAAGCCTGGTCTTTGAAGCAATGGAAAAAAGGTCATGTGGTCTGATGAGTTCAGATTGACCTTATTGCAGAGTAATGTGTGTGCGTCAGGGTAAGATGGGAAGCACATGAAGCGATGCACCCATCATGCATAGTGTCCACTATACAAGCCTCTGGAGACAGTGTAATGATCTGGAGTTGCTTCACCTGGTCAGGTCTAGACTCAACAACGTTATGCGGCAATAAAATGAAGTCAGCTGACGACCTGAATGACCAGGTTATCACATCTATGGATGTTTTTCTTCCCTGGATTATTCCAGGACTCAAAATGTGAAAGAGTGGTTCTGGTAGCATGAGGAATCACATGTTTTCACATGTGAACTGGTCACCATATAGGGCACTGTAATCAAAGATAAAGGCAGTAAAATAAAATATTATAGGATGCAACTTTTTTAAGGCAATAAATGTGTAAGTCTGTATGAGTGTGCATGTGTGTGCATGCAGTGTATGTGTGTGTGTATACAGTACATGTGTATTTGAGAGACAGAGAGAGATAGAGAGAGAGAAACAGAGAGAGAGAGTGTGATGAATGGCTTATCTCAGCAGGGTGTGTGAGCAGTGTGTGGAGTAAAGGCAATTGGTCTGGTGGCTGTTAGCTCAGAGGGGCAGGTGCCCTATTTAAACACTCTTTAGGAGATGACATGGATATAAAGACAAATGAAGTGTGGCTATTCACCTCATACACACACACACACACACACACGCACACATGCACACCACACACATGCACACCACACACCACACACACATACACACATGTATACACAGATTGTAAAAGTACTCTTTGGTGTATTTATGAATGAAAGTATAATTAAGGGTAAACTAACCACTAGGATTAACTACATCAATAATACAACCTGCAGCATGGGGTTAGTGTACATGTTTGAAATATTAACATTTGTTATAACTGTTAATGCACACTAGTTAATTTAAAGTAAAGAAAATCAAATTTTTGTGTATTTAAATCTAATAGAAATAATAGAATTATAGGTTTATGAAAATGAGATTGTTTTGTTTATTGTTTATTTGTTTATTTGTTTATACTGTAGTGTGGTGACCAGTTCATGTGTGAAAATGATTGCTTGCTTATTATTTGACTACAGGTACAGTATATGGCCACAACGTGAAGGAAGAAAAACTCCATAGATGTAATAACTTGATCATTCAGTACATCCAACATTCCAGAAACTGACATTTCAGCTCTATGTGTAGGCTTTAATAACGTGTTTCTTAATCTGATTCCAGTCCCTAAAAAAATAAAAAAAATAAAAATAATTTCTTGATTGAGGCCAGTAATTTTTACCAGGCAGGTTATGTTTATATATTAATACGCTTCACCACAATGTATTATTATTAATAATAATACTAATACTAATACTACTACTACTACTAATAATTAATAATTAAAAATGAAAATAATTGCAAAACGAGATGTTTTATATACTGTAACTACAGAAAAGTATACATTTATCAATTTGGTAAAGTTTTCTGTTAGAAAAAGTGTCCGTGCTTTGTAAAAGTCAATAAGTTTCCCAACATTATAGTCACTTCCTGTTATCACTTACTCTGGCAGCACGGTGGCTTAGCGGATAGTGCTATTGCCTCTGTATACATGGAGTTTGCATGTTCTCTTTCACTGGATGCAGTGTCGGTCCCAAGCCCGGATAAAATGGGAGGGTTTCGTCAGGAAGGGCATCCGGCGTAAAACCTGTGCCAAATTGTTGTGCGGACCGGATATTCGGCTGTGGCGACCCCTTGCCCAGAGCAGCCGAAAGACCAACAACATTATAGTTTATGCTCTGAGTTCTATCTGAATAGGATATAGTGAATGAGTGAGTGAGTATTACTATTCATACTGCACACATTGTTTTATCTGCATATGCACTAATATAATGTCAAAGAAGAGAAAACGTACATTTATTTAAAATTTAAAAATATGATATACTGGTATTAGAATAATCAATATTAACATATACTTGCCTAAATGGTTAGAATAGTCTTAATATGGATTTTATTGTGGACGCAGTCCCTCTTGGGACTACCAAGGATATTGAATCTTCACACTGATACAATCTTCTTGTAATTATTTCTCTTCCAGATAGAGGAAACAGAACTTACATTCTTTTTTCTTTCCTAGGAATAACAAAAAAAGGGATGCTTAACTTAGTTGCTAGCAGATCGGCCCAGTAGAGATATTATTTCTTTATTTTTGTACAGCGTATCTGTGGACGTATGAGTCATTTTCTATACAAATGTGTAAATGTAGATGTGTTTTCCGTGTATATGTGTGTGTGTGGGGGGGGAGGGGGGGGGTGTCTGTTATGTGTGTGTGAGGTTGGGTGTTATGTTTAATACGTTCGTTTCAGGGCACGTGGATGAGACAAAGCTGCAGTGTGAAATTAAGCCAGAGGACACTAATTGATCAAGTCTATTCTTCTCCACTGGTTCTTTGTGTTTCTGTGGAGAAAGGAAGAAAAGCTGTTTTTCCCCTAGAGTTCACTTGGAGAGAGAAAAAAAAAAGAAAAAAGAAAAAAAAAACGCATGCGGTTATTAAAATTCATGCATGCAGCTCGGCTACGCAGCAGATGTTGGCATAATTAGAGAGGGAGAGAGAAAAGTATGAAATTAATTTCAGGTTTAATGTAAATTTCAGTGATTGGCAGAGCTGTGCTAATCATCGCTCATGTACTAAGAAAATATGCACGCCGAAAAAGCTACACGCTCACACACACTAACTGCACACGCTGAACACACTTATAAACACATGAATAATATTCACACACACACACACACACACGAGGGGAGAAAAACATCATGTTCTGAGACACGTGGTACACCAATGATAGCTAATTCAGTTAAAATATACCAAAGATGTGTGTGTGTGTGTGTGTGTGTGTGTTAGTGTTCAAGGCACCACTAAAGCTAATAGCAGGCACATGGAAAAACGTTTGATGAGTAAAAAGCTTTAGTTTAGTTGAGATTTCATGAAAAATAACCCTGCATAGAACGGTCTAAGCTCACTTGGGGATCGATCATATCATATTCTGATTTTGTATTAATCTTGAAAATCAGCCAAATGTGATCTCCTATCTACAGCGATGATGCTGGCTTTTGCTAATAGAATGCATTTATCACATTAACAATTCACTCGTTCACTCTGGTTAGCTGAAGCTACTCCTGCGAATGATCCCTAGCTTCCTCGAGCTTCTTCCCAGTGTAAAGCATTACCGAGCATTGCGAAACCGTTCTGCACAGCAGTTGGTGAAATTACAATATTTGTCGTTTATCTTTCTCAATCCAGGTGTGCGTATGAAATATTTTGTTCGTATTTGAATCCGTTCCAGCTCTTCATTCTATGTTGTTCTCCTTAACATTTTTTTATATATTATAAACCATCTGCTGCTTCTCCGACGTATCGCTGCATGTGTTTTTGTGTTTGAATTGTCTCACTAGGGCATCCTCAGAGACGCGCACGCAGAGAAAATATGCAAGCGCAGTCTCGTCACAGATGGAGACGAACGCAGCCACCACGCGCCAGCTGTCCAGGATGCAATTACTTCAGGCCCGCTGCCCGCTGAGAGGCCTCGACCATTCATAATTCACTACCACTACAGAGACCGAGAGCGGGAACGGGAACGAGAGAGGGAGAGAGAGACATTAGTGTATTATAGGTGCCCTTCTCTCTCTCTCTCTCTCTCTCTCTCTGTGTCTCTCTCTGTCTTTCTCTCTCTCTCTCTCTCTTCAGCTGAGTAAGTCTGAGAAATAACAGATGTGTTACACCCACAAGACAGGCATATTTTAAACAACTGATTTACTCTAGATTTTTTTTTTTCATGCTAATTCACTCCTCTGTACTTTTCTATTGTGCGTCGTATCAGAGATTGTCATTGCTGGTAAATTGGCATGTGTCAAAGGTGCTGAGAAAACAAGCCATTAACAAACTCTCCAGCTTGTTTAGCTAGTAAGCTGTCAATCTCCTGTTGAGACTGTTTCGATTTGGCTGAGGATGTGGGGTATTTTATTGTACAGTGGTACCTCTGCATACGAACACCCCAACTCACAGCTTAAGAACTGAAATTTTGCAAGCATATGAGGAATATTCGGCATAGGAGGGAACAAAACGAACGTTGAAATTAACATGTTTGCATCATTTAGTGCAAGATTTGGTGAAAACATAGCACTACGGGGCCCAAGAATGTTATTAAGGATGGTAGCAATAAGAAAAGGGAGGCAATTTTTGTTTTGTTTTTAAAGTGCCAAGAGGATTGATAAATTAAGGTTAAGTGAGGTTTAATGTTGATTTCTTTCATATTTTACTTCATTTACATGTCATTCACATGATTTTTTTAATATGATTATAGTGTTGGAAATTGGTAATATTTGTAGTATATTTTCCTATGATAAAATACGTTTCACAATACAACAATTCGGCTTAAGAACGGCTTAAGAAAAGTAGGTGCTTTTGCTGGTTGTGTATCTTGTGGAACATCAAACTTTTTTTTATCCTATCTTCCTATTTCACTAACAGGCAAAATCACAAATTAGTAAAAGATAGGACAGAGTGTTGCAGTTTTGCATAACGTTTTGTGTTTACTTAAAAGTTTAAAAAAACCCAATTGGATTTTCCCCCATTGTGACCTCATATAAGGGAAATCCTCCCTGACTTCTTGCTCAGCTGTTCTCAACAGAGGCGTGGCTCAGCAGTAGGTCATTTACCTAGACAATAAAAACACATTTGGAGAACGGGTGGGCGGGGGGGTGTGTGTGTGTGAAAAGATCAGAGTGAGATTTCAGCTGGTGCATTAGCACACACACACTTTGCTGGAGCTCTGAGACCTGTGTTAACTTGTTACAGAAATAGTCACATAGTTTGTGTAGGAAATTAGTAAATTAGGGTGTGTGTGTGTGTAGTAAAAAAAAAAATCAAAAACAATGATCACACAGCACAGTCTCTTTGCCCAGTCTCTTGTCTCAGAAGCCCTTTTCACTCTTATTTCTGCACCAAAACAATGGTATTAATTACAAAAGACCTCAGCTCATGTTTTGGTCTTTATTAAGATAATAACAATTACTGACCATTGTTTAGTCTGAATGCAGGGAAAATCCTTGCTGCTATGAACGTGAGGACAATGCAGTGGACACAGGAACAGCTAATTAGGAGGGGCGTTCAAGTCAAACAGGGACTTTGATTGTGCAGAATAACAGAACACAATTCTGATACCATATATCTATACAGAGGATGTAGCAATAACCCCCAGACAAGTTCCTGTAATGTGCAAGCATTGTTCTGGAATGATAGTGTGTACAGTCCGAACAGAAAAATGTTTTTTTAATACAAGTTGGCAGAACGTTACCTGTCGATTTTTAAGTATCAGGCGTTGCACTCGCTGACTGTTCACAGGTACGGGTAAAACATTTGCGTCATTCAGATATCTTACTGTGGCTAGGAGTCTCACACATCATAGTGTCCTTGCAGTCTTCTGGGACTAGCGTGCCTGGTCGCCATGTAGTAAAAAAAAAAAAAAAACACATTTTAGAGAGCAACTGCATTATAAAGACAAATTTAAAATAACTCGAGATGAATTCTTTTAACATTTTCCTTTATCTCTGTAGATTTTTACTTGAAAACAGGAAATTATTCACTTCCAGTGATTTTTTTAAATATCCAGATATATGACTATTGTTATAGTAGTAGTAATAATAATAATAATAATAATAATAATAAAAATCAGCCAACATGAAGCAGAATTCAATAAAGACATTTGATTCAAGCGAATCTACTTACCTGCAAAGTTCAAAGACTGGGTCTTGCATCCAGGTAGCATCCAGTAACAAGTCAAAAGCAATTTGTACGGTAAGTGAATGAGCTTTTGAATACTACACAACCATGTTTATTTATCAAGTGAATGAAACAGTTGAGGGTTAGATTAAATTATTTTGTGTGTACCAGTACCTCATCTGCATAAATTATTGACTCAAAATGCAGGAAAAGGCATTCAAGAGAACCTAAATTTGCTAAATTTCCCAGGGGAGCCAACTCGCAAGGCCCACTTAGAAAGTCATGCCTTCAGTACTCAAACAGACCAGCATTTGCCAAATCCAATCTTAGCATCTGTGTGTGATAGCCACCGATATGAAGATGTTATGAAGACAGAGCTCGTCCATAAATACACAGCATAGGGTAAGGTAAAAAATAAAGTAAAATAAATCACTATTCCAGAAGGGTCACGTTATTGGCCTGGATTCAGTGAAGAAAACAACTAAGGAGATTGCTGAGATTACTGAAATAGGGATAAGAACTGTCCTATGCATTATTAAAACCTGGAAGGAAAGTGCTCAACTGTCAACTTTCTGAAAAAAAATTAAGTAAAATAAACATGACTTAAGATTACTCGAACACATGGGAAAGATGCATTGTAAAAAAAAATTAAAACAAATTTTTAAAAAAACTATGTTTAATAGTGAAAGTAAAAGCATTTGCATACACTCACAATGTGATTGGGACCATAAGACAACCACTTGTTAGAGATACTAATCAGAGACAAAGCTTGAGCTTGATAGAGAGCATAAAGATTGGAATTTAGAGCAATGGAAAAAGGTCATATGGTGTGATGAGTCCAGATTGACCCTGTTCTAGAGCAGTGTTTTTCAACCACTGTGCCGCGGTACACTAGTGTGCCGTGAGAGATCGTCAGGTGTGCCGTGGGAAA
>JAQMYL010000023.1:13398868-13410377 GCA_030014365.1 Clarias pachynema | reverse complement strand
TAAAGAAGTCTTTTTAAACCCTAGTATCCATACTTCTACTCAAGTAATGAATGTGAATACTTTTGACACCACTGACAATAGCTGAGGGTGTACATGTCTGCATATATTATATATATATGATATAATATAAATATATTATTAGCTGCATATGAATATAAAAAGGCAGCATGGAGGCTTAGTGGTTAGCTACTGTCGCCTTGCATTTCCAGGGTCCGGGTTCAATTCCCGCCTCGGGTTCTGTGTGCATGGAGTTTTCGTGTTCCCCCTGTGCTTGGTGGGTTTCCTCCAGGTTCTCCTGTTTCCTCCCAATGGGTAAAATGGGAATAAATACAATGGTCACCATTGACCTCTACTGTAACTAGTTGGACTATAGAGGTTCCCAGATAGATAGACGGATGGATAATTATAATAATAAACTGTTTTAAATTGGTTATTTTCAGAACATAGTAAATGGAAGCAGAAAAGCAGCAAAAAAGCCTGAACTATTTTCGCATTAAAGCTAAGCATGATAAAATGATGTTATAGTTGTTGGCTATTTAGTGCATCAGAACAGCTTGAGAGCCAGAAGGTTATACTTTGGAGTTAGATAATTAATTAAATGTCTTGGAGTCAGATACTTAAGTCTGAATCTAAACACGGGTTTAACATATGGCTGTCACAGACCAAACTTATATCATAGTTTGATACAGGACGTGATAGTAACTTCGGCACATTCACACCTGCATTTAATTAAAATTAAAATCTTTGAAACATAACATTGTTTAAGCTGGCTGCCTAGATGATTTATAGCTTAGAATTTTTGTAACTCAGCACATGGACTAGGCAGGTTGATGGCTGCAGACATGTGAGAAAGACTAGCAAGATGGCTAGACCAACAAAAAGTCACGTGACAGAGTGCCATAGATGCAGGAGCTCTAGCTATTATGTGGAAGATGGGCAAAGTGTGTTCATATCCTCAGATGTAGCATTTAAACAAGGTTCTTTTAATTATTGCGCCCATTGGTGCCATTAATAAATAAATAAATAAATAAATAAATAAATATCAATAATTTTTTTTTAAAATAACTAAATAAATTCTAATAATCTAAAAAGAGTCATAGGAGTATTCCTAAATTCAGTGTTCATCAAAGTTAAAGTAGGCGTCCTTTAACATACTGTATGTTTTATTTATTTATGAAATTTATTTATTCATTTATTTATTAAAAAAAAAATCTTTGTGTTTTTCTGCTCTAGGACACAGACATTCACACCTGCATACACACACACATACACGCACACACACAAACACACACGTGTGCACACTCAACCGAGCCACCATCTGCTCGCTCGTCCTTCAGCTGACATCTAGCTCACCTTCATGCTAACGTATATTGAGCTTGCACACCAACGCTTCTACACACACACACACAGACACACACACACACGCACGTACACATACAGGTTTTTTATTCTTCATATATATATATATATATATATATATATATATATATGTGTGTGTGTGTGTGTGTGTGTGAGCCATGAGCCATGTGATCTATATATATATACAGTATATGATATATAGAGGCTTGATACGTACTACACGCATACTGTACATGATGGCACTACAGAACTTACACATTACATTATATGTTCTGTGCAGTGCTATATTTAGGAATATCAGTGATGATAAAGGTAGCATTTATTCAAAACTATTTCTCGACTTCATTCGCAAATATCATAAAGGTCATTTAGCAACAAAAAAACTTAAAACATAGACTAAATGTGATAAGGGATCTGTTCATAATTGGTATCAGAATATGAAAATTTTACAACAATTCACAAAAAACACACAGACACACATACACATAAAGTCATAAACCAAGATGCATGTATACTGCACATGAACTATATTTCCACTACATATATATAGTGCAGTCACACCTTCATCCTGTATTCAGGGCTGCGATGTGTGTGAGTGTGTGTTGCCCTGGAGTGTGTAACCTTATGCCCTGCAGGTATCATTAGAAAGCCTCTGTACACTCTGTATTGATCTAGGACCTGATAATGGTATTCAGGTCACTCACACACACACAGACAGACAGACAGACAGATAGATAGTTTTTTAAAAACGTCTCTATACACTTCTGGACTTACATGAGCCCAAAGTGAATATGATTCAAGTGTACATAAGATGTACTGCTGTGATTCATCTGTAAAACAGCTCCAGCATCCTCAGCAGCTGACTGCATAGTTTATGTCTAGCCTAAACTTCTAATGGTAACACTCTAAAGTCTTGAGGTGCTAAAATTAGTAGTATATCTCAGTGTCCTGTAGAAACGATCAGCTTTCGCTCAGACAGCATGAGATTTATGGTGCTGAGCCAAGATTTTATCTGCATCGTACACAACGCGCTTCACTCTGTTCCACACTGTAAACCCGAACGACATCATTTTAATTCTCCCAATTCTGTTTCTTGCATCTGTGTTTATTCACTCTACAGCTGGAGGATGTGCCAGTCTGTTTTACTCTTTCTTTCTCCAGCACCAGACCTCCAACTCTCTCTCTCTCTCTCTCTCTCTCTCTCGTGCTTTTTTCCTTTCTTTCTTTTTTTTATTTTGACGGAGATGCATGGTGTTTCTAATTTGGCATGCAGACATTAATTCCAGCACAGCTGCTACCATCTCTCTCTCTCTCTCTCTCTCTTTCTCTCTCTTTCCTTCCCTGAAGGCTTTTCTCTAATGTGCGGCTTCGCTTCACAGACACGCTGCAAATGATCAGCGGCATTTATTCAGCAGAACATGGATTGTGCGCCAATCTGCCAATCTACACACACATACAGTGCTGCTGCTGATGATTATAAGGAGAGAGTATGAAGTGACTCAATACAGAGGGTGAGGCATCTTTATTTGGGATTAACATTGTTTTATTGCTGTTTTCTTTTAATGTCTTTGCATTTTAGAACGGTTTAGAGCAGGTAGTGAAATTCACACAGACATGGATTTCTAGTATAGATGCATATGTGAGTAAGTGCTACATAAACGATTACAAAGTGGTTCATTAGTATTATAATAGCAGATAAGAAAATGACATTTTCTTCCTAATAAATAAACAGACGCATATTCAGAAGAATCTTGATTTTTACATGTCAAGGTCTAAGGTTCAAATGTCTCAAATTGCCCATGATCGTATTTCTCAATTCCCACAATCGAACTGCAATGAATCCAGATGTTAGCTGGAACAGAGTCTGTCGTGCATGAGCACACACACACACTCAAACATACACGCAAGATGTGTATGGATGCCACCCACACCCCGTGGACGAGCAGCCATGTGGAGTGGGTGCCAGAATTAAAAATGGGGTGAGCAGGCCCCTCTATTCCCCCATGGATGGCAAGAGTAATGACTTATTAGCTGGTAATTAGGAGCTAATGCAGGGGAGCAAGAGAGAGAGAGAGAGAGAGAGGGAGGGAAGGAGACCGTACATATGTGGCTGTGTGAGAGTATGTTCGGACTTGAGTGCAGTCAGGTGCACCTCAGGTGCCGTACACCCTGCACGTGGAGAAAGAAAGGGGGGGGGGGGGGGGGGCGGTGCCATGTGGATGACTGGAATAAACATAAAAATATGGAAAGGAAATGAGGATCAATGAGTTAGGGAGCAAGTTGTAATGGGAAGAAAAATAGACAAGATTTCTAGGGGCAGGAGGAAGCGAGTGATGGAAGTGGGGAAGGATTTGGAAAGCTGCCGCCACATCTGCTTGTACACCATGTCACACAGGCGGCTGTCAGCTGTCGGCTTGGACCGCAGTCAAAAACTCGCTGCTGTGCTCTCTGTGGATCATCATGGCACGGCTGTTTATTTCTGCACTCTCTCTCTCTCTCTCTCTCTCTCTCTCTTACACACACATTGTCTTCCTGTGAGAAACTGAGTGGGAGTGGGAAAAACATTACAGAGGATATTCCCTGCGTGCAAATTTATTCCTTGTTATCAGTGTCCCCGAATTCCTCAAATAGGGTCTTTCCAGGGCACAATCATAGCCTCATAGAGAAAAAAAGGACCTCAGCTGGCAAAAATCAGCTCAGTTACGGCTCATAAACCTGCTGGTCCGGAATCAAGAGACCCGTGACACCAGAGACCGGGATAACGTCGTCACCAGTTAAAGTTGTTTACAGTAGTTGCAAAGCCATGCACACCATTACGGCGCACCAATTAGCAGGAGGTCAGGGCAGTATTTTATAATGCCTCGTACTGGAGCCTTAGAGCTAGAATTCAAATATGGCTGCCGCCGGCACTGAGCGCCGTTCGGTTAATGGATTCCTTTATTAATCATTAATGCTTACAGTTTAGTGTTTGCACCAAGCGAACAGCATCCAGTTTAAAGTTGTCCGTGCCCTGCGTGTGCTGTTAGAGTCGGAGAATTCTTCACATAGGACGCATTCCGCGCATTCTTCATTCCTCGTTTAAACTATACCGCTAATTTGCACTAAACAGATTCTCAGCAGGAGTGTAATGATACAGTAGCTTATCAAATACATCCAACTAGCTGGAAATACTGCTTATATTACATGAGGGGGGGAAATAACCAAGACGTCATTGAGAGCCATGACTTATTCCTCTGCTATGAAGATCTGTTATAGCCTGTAAACCTGCCGGTCTGCCATCATTGGCATAGAGTTACTTGGATAGTGCTTGAAAACTTTGCTTGAAAATAACTAAATGCTTTCACTATTGATTATAGTCAATGATCAGTTGAATTCCTGTGTTTTGAAAGAGATCGATTATGAAAAATGGCAATCGGTTGTAATCATTAGAAATCCCTAAAACATGCCATGTTGCATTTTTTTTCCTTCTCTGTAGAAACACATAATTGTGCATGCTCGCAACATTAAAATACAGTACAAGTAAACCACCAGTGAAGGAAAATCTCAACGTGAAGAAAGTGATATGCAAAATCTGCCACAAGCAAATTATATACATACAAAGTTTAACACTGGTTACTTCTGCTTTAACAGCTGTATCATCTTTGCAACGTTAATATATTTGATAATAAAAGCTTATGCAAGTAATATTAGCTGATGTATATGTAACGCTAGCTGGGGTTAGTAATAGTGAATGATGGTGGAATTGATTTTTGAGAAAGATGACGTGTGCAGGAAGCATCGTGTGTACTGTGCAGTTAAACTGATTATAATTATTAATTTATTGTCGATTATTTTGGTTGATTGGTTGGAATGGTTACCGACTCCCATAATTACTGTAGTTTTCACACACATTCATACACACACACACACACACACACACACACACACACACACACACACACTTACAAAGTTTCTGCACATAATAGTTCTTATCTCTTTTACAACCTCATAAACCTGCTGTTTTTGGAAGCAAATGTCCCAGGAGGAAGGCTGACATTTCCATGAACCATTTATTTGAACCATTATGAACCACAGTCATGCACCAGATACTGGAAGCAATAGTTCACTCAAGCAACCTTTTTTGTCTACTCTTCCCAACACAGGTAGTTTTATAACAGAAGGGAAATTTGCACAAACTAGGGATCACTTATTTACCTTCACAGCTAAGAAATAGAGATTCTATAAGAATAGGACAATTTTTTCCCCCTTAAATTTAAAAGGGCTGAAATATGACTAATATTATATGTAAGGGTATGGCACAGTGGGTCGCATTGTTGTCTCACAATTCTAGGGTCCTCATTTTAATCCTGTGCTCAGCTTAGTGGTTAGTGGCCACTTAGTGGCCTTGTAGCTGCAGGGTCTGGGTTTAATTCCCGCCTCGGGTACTCACTGTGCTTGTTGGGTTTCCTCCGGGTACTCCGGTTTCCTCCCACAGTCCAAAGACATTAAGCTAATTGGTGTTCCCAAATTGCCCATAGTGTGTGAATGTGTATATGTGTCTATGTGCCCTGCAATGGATTGGCACCCTGTCCAGGGAGTACTCCGCCTTGAGAGTGGGCGAGTCACTATGCAGTCAGTCAAACAATACTGGAACTACTGGCACAGAGGAAGAGTACACCTCTTATGCATCATCCGTGCTCTTCAAAGCATCAACCACACTCACACACCCAAGGAATTTATACTACTACCATTTTGTTAAGATACTGTACGACTAGAGTCCTTTATGCCAACTTTTCCCAACTGCTTAGCTTATGCACTCAACCGTAGCTAGTTATGTTAATCTACATTAACTAGTTCATAAACCCTCTTTAGGTATAAACCAGTAAACTCTGCAGCAATAAAGAAAAAACAAATGTCTAAAAAAAAATGTGCTAAACATTTCTGCGTATGATAGATGAAAAAGAAAAGTATGTAAGTACAGTATATGTTTTTTCTGGGGAATCCATGTGTAACTGTGAATCAGATGTATTACTGGCACACAGGATCAAACTCCATAGCGCCATATAGTTTTTATGTACAGTAAACCTGAGTTAATATTATTTTTCCAGATTTTGTGTCTGTCTCTCTCCTTCTTTCTCCATGTCATCCACTGCTTTTGTCCCAATATCACTCTCCCACACATGGAGGTAGACAATAATCCATTCAGTCATGGTTTCCACATTACACCCAAACACTCATTTAATTCAAGACCCATTCAGTATAGACTTTGCAGACAGAAAAGAAAACACACAGATCTCCATAAAACATTCAGCACCTGGCTATGTATCAGCGCATGAAAAGCCCAGTGAAGCATCGCATTCGCACACCTACATGTCTGCAACCGATGAAGCGAGTTCAAAGTAGCTGCATATTACAGGCTCTGCATCCTAGGTTTATCTTTCATCAGTTCGCTGAAACCAGCGGCTACCGGCGATAAAAATCTAATTAGCCAAACAAATCGGGCGGATAATACGCAGGCCTGCTCGTGGAGTCTTCTTTTTCTGTTTTATTGGCATTTTTTTCTGGAAGTTGCGGCTTTCTCGCCACGAGGGTCCCTGCGGACGGCACCAGATGTTCCAGGCACTGCACTTCTCCGTTCATGTCCCTAATGCAATATTCATGGCCAGGCGGGTGCGCTCTTATTTATTTATTTCATCATCCGGCAAAAGCTATGCTCACCAACAGTTTTTAATTTTTTTTCTTTTTTTTTTGTCTCTGAAAACACATTTAGACTTTGTTTCTACCATGCACTGTTTTTTTTACTGTGGTGTCTTATGGAGTTCAATGAACAGCACGAAATTTGCCAGAAAATAAATTAGATATAAATGTCTATTGAATATATACTGTAGCACTAGAATGATAGGTGCCCCTGGCTTTTAGTGTGATTGCAACACAATTTAATTTGGTTGATATTTCTTTACTTACTGGACTGTGACATTCTTAGTCAAATTGAGATGTTGAATTGGGACACAGCCGGTGTGGCTCTGATTTAGTAGGCAGCTTCATTTACTGCTTCTCTGGACCGCTTCCCCAGAGGACTTCCTGCTCTCGGCTGTAAATTGGCCTGTTTCTGTACTAGGCTTTTGATGGAACAGTCCATGATTTTCCATCCTCGGCCCTGCTGAGAGTGGCTGGATCAGTAGGTCAGCAGGCGGAGCGAGTCTTCCATGCAGCTTGGGTCAGGTTCGAGCAAACTGCAGCCCGCACACACCCTGTCAGCCGAGGAGACACTGCTGAGGGAGTAGAGATCCCGAGTAACGGGTGTAACGAGCCGAGCTTGGCGGAAAGAACTCGTCTCCAGAGAAGGGAAATTGGTCTGGCTGTCTAACATCGAACCAGGATATAAGAAGCACCACAGCGGTGGGATGGAAAATAAGAAGGGGTTGTGAGGAGGGAAGTGTAAGTGGGTCAGGGTCACATACTAGTGACCAAGAGGTTGGGAGTTAAATCTCAAGACTCCCAGAGAAGCACTGACGGTCTCTTGAGTAATGTCCTTTACGTGTTCTGCCTCACTTCTAGGTCACTTTGGATAAATGTGTCTACTGAATAAACTGAAATTGAAAGTGAAAGAAGAGAATTGGGAAAAATCATGGAGAGCCTGAGCTATAAATCACTGGAAGAGTCCAGGTCATAATGGCTGGATCAGCAGGACAGCAGGTGGAGTGAGTCTTCCAAGGACCAACACACTGCCAGCTACATTTTTAAAGATATGTATATATTGTATTTTTGGGGGGTTTAAGAATAGGACTTTTCCTGGTGTGTAAAAATCCAGACATGCCTTACTTAATTTATATTACTGTGCAAATGTAACACCTTAGCATTATCATGGGCAGGGCAACTGTAGCTCAGCAGTTAAGGTTCTGAGCTAATGATGTATATTAAGGCCTAGAACTTCAAAACACTGGATGGAAGAACCAATGGTAGCCTTTTGAACTAGGACCTTCATCTTTAACAACCATGGCTGATACTGTGATTTAAATAGCAACTTCCATGGGGTAACAAAATCTTTAAAAAATAAATAAAAATTACATTGCACAGTTCAGGCACGGTCATATAGTATGCTGTAAAAGTAATCCAGATAACTAAATAGTTGTAGTAGTGCCTGGATAGGTAGATACTGTACACCATATGGACAAAAGTATTTGGCCAAACCTGTTGATTATTGAGTTCAGGTGTTTCAATCGGGCCCCTTATCCCCAGTGAAGGGCAATCTTAATGCTTCAGCATACCAAGACATCTTGGACAATGCTATGCTTTAACCTTTTGGGAAAGGCCATTTTCCATTCCAACATGACTGTGCCCCAGTGCACAAAGCAAGGTCTATAAGACATGGTTTGATGACTTGGCTGGCCCGCACAGAGCACTGTGACCTCAACTCCATCCAGTTCCTATGGGATAAACTGGAACAAAGATTGCGAGCCAGGCTTCTCATCCAGCATCAGTGCCTGAGCTCATAACTGCTCTACAGAATGAATGAGCACGAATTCCCACAGAAACCCTCCAACATCTTGTGAACAGCCCCCCAAGAAGAGAAGAGTGGAAGCTGTTACAGCTGCAAAAGTCGAAAAAGAGAAACAGTATTTAGTCTGTCAAAATAAGAAATGCTAGCTCATTCTGTGCTATAAGCAGCAGCAGTTGTTACACCAAAAGTCTCATTTCAATTGGCTCCACATTTTCAGAGGAAGCAGGTACTTTTCATTTGCTTTATTATATTAGTTTTTTTTTTTTTTTCAGACTGACAGAAGGAGCTCCTTCTGGTCAATTTCTAAAAGTTTATTTGTAAACTTTATTTGTTTCCTTTGTCTTTAGGAACCATTGACTGGTGGATCTGATCCATTGGAACATTGGAATACATACAGTACATTCAAATCTAATGGAGCCAATCCACCTACGTTCATTTTTGTTGAGAGTTGGGAGGCAAGTGTAGAACCTGGAGGAAACCAACATAAACATGGGGAGGACATGCAAAGCCGTAATCCTGTGTTGTAAAAAGTTTTAATAGAATCACATTAAGATTAAGATACACAATGAGCCCCAAATACATAGGAGCACTGTTATATCCATTATTAAGAAGTGGAACATAAGAACATAAGACCTGCCCAAAAGACTGGTAACTGATGTGTGTTGTTGTGGTGTGCTGTGTTGTTTGGATCAGTGTAATCCAATCCCATTTAAATGTAAGGCGGCGCGGTGATGTAATGGTTGGCATCGTGGCCTCACACCTCCAGGGTCCAGGTTCGATTCCAGCTTCGGGGTCTGTGTGCCTGGAGTTTGCATGTTCTCCCCGTGCTTGATGGGGTTCCTGCACATAGTTCGGGTTCCTCACACTGTCCAAAGGCATGCAGATTAGGCCAACTGGAGTTCCCAAAGTGCAAGTAGTGTGTGAATGTTGACCGCAGGTTCTACCATGGTCTTACAATGGGAAGAAATACAAAGGTGATCACCATTGGCATCCACAGTCCCTAGTTGGATGGATGCATTTAAACGTATGAAATTTACAGAACCTGACATGACATGATGTAAAACTTGAGTGAGAAAGTATTCATTTTCTATCCATTATAACAAGCAAACTACTGTAGGTAGCTCTTATGCTTGCAAGCAAAACCAATTTCATTAGCATTCCTACAGTATATTAAGTACATATAAGTATGTAAAATATTTTCTCTTCTAAAACGATTTATTATGCGTTTATGCTTTGTGATGTTTTTTTTTTTGTCCTTACAGATACACACAGTCCATTTGTATTTGCATTTAAATAAAGGCTCACAGTGCCTTCTGGATATTTTATTTTATATCTGCAGTCCGCAGCCTTGTGGGATCGGTTCCTGACCTCTCAGGGGTTATCTTGACTTCACATACAAACTTCACTTCATAGAATAAAATACTGTCCAGTCAGATGGCGATGGAGATTCTCCCAAAGGGAAATGATAAGGAGAAGTCATAAAGGCCAAATTAAAAACAATCCTGGAACTCGGCCAGCTGACTATAGTAGTGCAGTCAGTGTTAGAGAGTGTGAAACCTTTCTTTCTTTTTTCTGGTATTTTTGTGTTGGTAATGTTTATTCACCTTCTGAGCCGTGTCAGTGTAAAGAACATTCGGAGCAGGAACGTTTGCAGGGTCGGTTTCTGAAGCAGCCATATCACCCAGAGCCAGGCGTAATTAGCCCACATATAAACCAATATCCTCGGATTGAATTCAGAATACTTTTTTTTAATTTTTTTTTTTTACCTCTGTTGCAAAATTTCCATGCTACTTTATTTCTCATCACCTCATTAAAATACACAGCATGCTCTTTTGTTGGTGTTGTTTTTTTTTTTTTTTTTTGCTTTTGACAGTTTTCCACTTGACATCAAAGTGTATAATTTTCTATTCGTTTTGACTCTTGCTCATCAAGCCTGGGTTTTGAATCTTTAATCCTTCTCTTCCCGATGTGCTCAGAGTGTTGAGCAGCTAATGTCAGACAAACAAAGCAGCGCAGAGGCACATTTCTGAATCCGAAATTGGCTGAAATGGCCACAATCCAATTGTGCTGAAGTTTGCGTGCATCGTTCACGGTTTCACGTGCGCGGTGAGTCCATTAGGGGTGATCAATTAATTTTCTGGGTACAATTCTCAAGTATTGACACTCTTGCGGTGTGGAAATGCTGACTAACTGATTCCTCAAAGGAAAATCATGTATCATATATATTTTTAAATATGTAGTATTCAGTACTGTAATTGTAACTTCCCTAAACTAAGACTGTACCCCCACCGTGGTAACAAGTGGTTAGGTCATGTTTTAATCCTGTTTCAGCTCCGTTCTTGGAAAGCCTTTTAGAATAAATGTTTGTCTTCTTGTTCTCTGTCCTCTCTCTTAATTTCGTCATAGAATAATTTGATAGTTCAGAACATTTAATGGAAGGTGGATCATTGCAATTTCTTAAGCATTTGTAGTAAAAAAAAAAAAAGAAAGAAAGAAAAAAAAAAAAATGAAAACACAGATATATGTATGTACAGCCCATCACTGCTCTAGAGGAGATCTGCATGGAGGAACAGGCCAAAATACCAGCTACAGCGTGTGAAAACCTTGTGAAGACTTACAGAAAATGTTTGACCTCTGTCATTGCCAACAAAGGATATATAACAAAGTATT
>JAQMYL010000023.1:13358808-13369844 GCA_030014365.1 Clarias pachynema | reverse complement strand
GGATGAAATGGGCCATTTCATCCTGACCTCTCGACCCCAACCATGCAAACCTCCCACCAGCCTCAACACAATATGGATATTACCACCAGTGATAGGGATGATACTTTACAAATGACTTGTGATTTAAACCGAAAAGCCAAGCTTCATTTTTTCAGATGGAAGTTACTAAAAATAAGCTGCATTCTTTATTGCACTGTTATTTCAAACTGATCAGCACTAAACCACACCACACCGCATTAATTAAAATCAATTTTATTTGTATAGCACTTTTAACAATTCGCAGCAAAGCAGCTTTACACAGTGATAAGAATTATGGAAATTATATGAAATGTTACAAATTGAGACAATTTACTGCCTCACTGCGTAAATTTACTAAACACAAATCTTGAACAATTAACTTTGTCACTCTTAACCAACCAGTTCTTCAATGACAATAAATGATAATGAGCTCCATGTCCTTATGTGTGTCCTTAAAATGGTGCTTGTAGTGTTGGATGTCTATATATAGTAACATTAGATAAGTACCACTAGAGTGTAATTACCCCAACACTGATTATCAGAATATTACAATATATTTTTTATATTAATAATTTATATTAATAATTTTACATATATACATCACACACACACACACATATAGTGCTTATATACACTAGCGCTTCTCTTGGCCAGCCTTCACTCCCCAAGTGCATCAGTAGACCTCAGCCACCCATGACCCTGTCGCCAGTTCACCGGTTTTCCTTCCTTGGACCACGTTAGGTATGTCCTGACCACTGCAGCCTGGGAACAGCCCACAAGATGTTGTGGTTGCTCTGACCCAGTCCTCTTGCCATCACAATTCGGCCCTCGTCAAAGTCATTCAAATCCTTATGCTTCCTATATAATATATTCCACCCACTTCCAGACGCAGTGAGAACACCCAAATTCATTCATTCATTCATTCATCTTCTATACCGCTTTATCCTATGATCAGGGTCGCGGGGGGCCTGGAGCCTATCCCAGGAGGCTTTGGGCACAAGGCAGGGTACACCCTGGACAGGGTGCCAATCCATCGCAGGGCAACACCCAAATTGTTATGGATAAACAACTGGGTAAGACCAACTACAAAACAGTGACCAGATAACACAAGATTGCAGAATGTTTATGGAGATCAAACCATTGACAAGAGAAATGTGCACAGATTGATGAAAATCAACTGACATGAAAGTAAGTATGAACAGTGCATACCTGAATTTTTTCAAAGAGGATTTAAAAGTGGTTTGGGTTCAGCTTGTTATGAAGATGTCTCAGAGCACTATCAGAACATTCAGGTAGGAGGTGTGGTCCAAAGGTGTTACTGTACAACAGGATTGGGGGTTACAGTAGTTAAATATTTTCTATATTTTGTTGGGAACATTTTTTTTTTACACATCCGTGACCCTACACATGACAAGTGACATACTTAATGAATGGCTGGAGATTTTAATGCCATCTATTATAATGCCATATAGACATTGTAATGAAATGTCCTCACGCTTATCCTGATGCTTTTCGTAATTTGCTCTTTTATCTTATTGACACCCCCACCCCTCTCTCTCTCTGCCTCTCTAAAATCGGCATGACCTCCAGCTCCCAGGCCCAGAACAACCTTTTGTAGGCTTCCATTTGAACAGACTCCAATAAACAAACAATTACTCCAATGAAAGACACGTCGCACTTTGTGAAGGCAAAGCGTTTAATTTCTGATTTCACACTCTCCCAAAGGAAGGTGAACAGGCGATCGCTTTCCCAGCACCCATAACTGCTGCATCAGAGAGCCCAAATTCACACACTCATGCAGGAAAAGCTTATAGCTACCATTTTATGTCACCATTTTCCGTAAATAGCAGAATATGTGCATACTACAAATAAATAAATACGTGAGCATGTGTGTGTGTGTGTGTGTGTGTGTGTGTGAGCCGAGTCAAGACTTTCAGTTTTAATTCAAAGTGTGGCATTAACCATTCAGGAACTACAGCCATTTTCATACACACCCTCATTTTGGAGACTCATAAATAAGGGAATAAATGGCCAGGTTGCGTGGACAGGTGTAGCTTGTTCCCTCCTCACTCCATGACTAATCATGCATATAAAAGGCCTGGAGGTGGCTCTGAGTATTACATTTGCATTTAGTAGCTGCTCACTCAAATTGTCACCATGAGGTCCAAAGAGGTGTCATCATTTGGTTCAATAAACAGCATGGCAAAAACATGGGAAGTGGTCAATATAAGAGTTTGGAACATTAATCGACAGAAAAAGGCCTGGAAGACCACGTTAGACTGCTAAAGTTGATGACTGCAAAATCCAGTACGTAGTGAAGAAGAGCCCTTTCACAACATCTAGCCAAGTCATGAACACTTTTGAGGAATGGGCGTGTTATTGTCAAAGTGTTCAGTCAAGAGACGTGTTTATGAACGCTCAAGAACAGAAAGGCCAGATTAGACTATCCAGGAAACTTTGGCAGATTCTTGAAACTAAAATGAAACTAAAATGAACTTGTACTGTACTAGAATGATGAGAAGAGAACGGTATGGAGAAGGAAAGGAACAGCTCATGATCCAAAGCATACCTTGTCATCTGTCAAACATGCTGGTGGCCGTGTTATTGCATAGGTGTTTACGGCTGCCAATGGAACTGGGTTACTTGTGACCCTACTGATTACTGACGACCCTATTGCTTCAATTCTGAAGTATACAGTATAAGACCAAACACTCTGCTTAGATTTAGTTAAAGGCTACCAAACTGATAGGATACCGCTTCATGTTGCAGATAGATAATGTCCCAAAACATACAGTGGAAGCTACCCAAGAGTTCCTCAAGGCAAAGAAATTGGATAGACTTCATCCAGATTTTCATCCAAGTATTAAAGGCTATCTTCATGTTTGTAATTATTTTAGTTCGTTCCATTATTTATGATCCCATTAAGTCTGCTCACTTATTGAGTGTTTCATTTCAACTTGAATGTGTTTTTTATTATTTTTTTTAATTTTTTACAAATAACAATACCTGAATGCATGTATACAGTACCTGAATGTGATGAAGCAGTCTACGGTGCATTCCTGTATGGATATGAGACTAAATTATGCAATAAAAATAGTGCAAACATGACCGGCCTTCCTCTCTCCAGTGTAGCGGAATATTACAGCGAGGGGAACTCATTCATCTCCCTCACACACCTCACTGTCCACCACAAACTGACCACACACTCAATTAAAATACACTTTAGTCTGTGGCCAAGTGCAGCTATTAAGTTTTAGTGGCCACAGCTTTAACAGCGCGCTAATGGACAGCAACGTACCGCAAGGGCTTAACCCTTATGTATGGACACACTGCTGCAAATTAAATCTTGGCCTATCCTTCACTTGCACCTTCACAAGGAGATGGAGATGGATTTCCATACACCTGTTTTTTATTTTTAGGGTTTTGAATTGGAGCATGTGAAGGCTGACAATCTTCTGAACGTATGATTAAAGTACCAGGGGTGTTCAGGTCAAACTGGGACTTTTCATTGTGCAGAATGATAACAGAGTTATGGGGGTAAAAACTTCCTTTATTTCTTTATATAATCCCTGGCTACTTACTTACAATGCACTTATCCAAGCATTTCACTAGTGCTAGTGCTTGGATACCAGCAAGCTAGGAAGTTTTCTCAGTACGCCGGATCTGTCAGGCTGCCACCATCACATCTGGAACTCTTTTAATGGACCAACCATGTGGAAAGGGCTTGGAGGTATAGCCTTCTTTAGATTGTTTTTGCCCCATTCAAATGTTTTACTGCAGCTAAGAGTCTCATCACCAAACTGTGCTTGAAGTCTGTACAGTATATGTTAATCTGATTTACTTCTTCATTCACAAGAAGTCCCGGTTTGACTTGAATGGTCTGAAGCCAAGAAGCTTTGATGCTTACAAATATGGCAGACAGAGAAGAAGAAGTTTAGCAGCATAATGCCAATATACACCACATGGCCAAAAGTATGTGGGCACCAAACAATCAAAGTCAGATGTGCTCTTTGAACATACTGTACCATTCTTGACTATTCTTCTAGTCCCCTCCTTCTGTAATACTAACCTCAATGATTCTGCAAAGGCTTTCCAATAGATTTTGTGTGGCTGTGGGTATTTGTGTTCATTCAGCAACACGAGCAAGAGGACATGCACTGATGTTGGCCAAGGAGGCCTGGGGTGCTGTCAGCATTCTCATTTATCTCCAAGGTGTTCAGTGGGGTTCAGTCCACTGCTCTGTGCAGGCCACTCAAATTCTTCCAATCTTACCACACCATGTGTTTATTGTGCACAGGGACATTGTGCTGCCAGGACAGGTTTGATGAATTTGGGAATGCCCATCACAGGGCACACACAGACACATTACTGGCAATTTGGGAACAGCAATTAGACTAATGATCTGTCTTTGGACTGTGGGAGGAAACCAGAGTACCTTGAGGAAACCAAACACGGGGAGAACATGTAAACTCCATGCACACAGACCCAAGCCAGGAATTGAATCTCGACCCTGGTGGTGCAAGTCCACATTGCTAACCACTTCGCCATCATTCTGAGTCTCATAAAATTCCATTTATTAAATGCTGACATATCCATATCATCTCTTTTTTTTCTTTTTTTTTTCCCCTTATGATATGTATACATCAAATACTAGATAATTTTAGATCACATATTCTGCTCCACTTATTAGAGCAGAAGTCATACCATTTTTTGTGTCATATTTTTATTTTCATGATTTGCATGATTTACAATACAGTGTTTGTAGTCAGGGCAGGTAGTGTTAGAAAACTGTTATTTTCTGTCAGGATTTTCCATTTCATTACAAATTACTTTTCTTCTTAAATGCACTCTCTTTACTTTTTATGATTCTTTTTGTACAATAAAATAATGTGCAATACAAAATATTTAATAAAACTTTAGAACAAATGATTTTTGTAAAATAACAGTTACTTTTCTGAAAAAAAAAAAGGGGAAAAAAATCAAATTACTGAAATGGAACATTCGCGCTGTCATATTACAATACTAATTCACATAATGACAATTCGTTATTAAAATGTAAATTACTGTAAAATAATGGTAGTTGTCCTGAAAGGTTAATTACTGTAATATTTTACGGCTATGTCAATTTACCATCTGGTAAATTACTGTAATTTAACAGTTTTGTACCACGCTTGGTGCCAGTCTACTGACTTTTTTTTCTCTTCTTTTTCTCTCTCTTTTTTTTTCAAGATATTTTTAACAGTGCATTCATGCGGTTTTCTTCTTAATCTATCCTGGTAAGTGTCACCCTATTTCAGGAACATCGGGTGCAGTTAGCATTAGAATGCACCTTAAATGGGATGCGTGTCAATCCCCGTGCACCATGCATACATATAGATTTAACTTTGCCTGTCCACCTAGTGACACGTTTTGGGGGGGAAAGAAAACTGAAGAGGAAACCAAGACGGACATAGAAAGAACATGCAAAGCTCCACACATACATAAGTCAGGTCTCAGGGTTATAGCAGTGAGGTGACAACTATACTCGCTATGACATCTAATACTAATTAAAGCTGATTTAAAGCAATTCTGTAAGTCTGTCTAACACATTGTTTCTATATCACTATACATTTTCTTCCTTTCTAAACCAGTCAGTGAGCACTCACGTTATTTTCAACACAGGAATAGATATAGGTGATTAGCCAGAATGCATTGATTTGCAGTAACTCTTCCGTCTAAAGGGGCACGTAGACATAAACTATGCCGCCAACCCCAATCCCCCCACCCACCCCCCCTCCTCGGGCACATGACCTTCAGAGTGTCACCTGAGCATCACCATTACACCATTGAAGGTTGGCCAGAGGTTAGGGAGACTCGGAAAAAGGAGCTGAAACAGAGTCTATGATCCAGAAATAAACACACACACACGCACACACACTCATACATATAGTAACAGCCAATCCCTTTGTGCTGGTAATTGTATTGTTCTGGGGGCCGTGTGACATCTGCCAGCACTGAGCTATTTACCCCCTGCTGTCTCTCTCTCTCTCTCTCTCTCTCTCTCTCTCTCTCACACACACACACACACACACACAAATTAAGTAGCCCAATCAGACAATCAGAGAGGCTGGTTTCTATAGGACATCATTTCCCCCCATTGCAGTCACACACTGCTATAAATAGTTTACACTCATACAAAGCACACATATGCACACACACACACACACACTCACACACACACACACACTCTTATTTATAGACATTCACACAAATAGTTTGATGATGGTGATTGTTGTTGCTGTTGTTGTTACAGTATGTTCTCCCATCTACAGTATGTCAATCATTTTGTTAAATATTGCAAGTTGGTACTATTTATTTCTATACTGCTTTTCCTGAATGATGGAGTGATATATGGAAAGAACCACTGGGATTTAATATAGAGCATGAGCCCATGCATTTGCATAAACCTGTGCAGTTCATTTGTCTAATCATGACGGATCTGTCAGGACATATCTGTGTGTAAGGCTCAGATTCTTGAAGTCTGGCGCTGCAGGCGGGGACAACCTCAGGCGTAACCCTTCGACCCCGAGCTGCTGCCACGTGTCAAGCTGCTCTGAACAATCTTGTTAATGGGCCACTCTGCACCTCAATGAAACCACTGACCTCATTAAGAGCCCCATCAAAGCCTCGCTCACAAACAGCACATTAGCACAAGATGACAAGCAAGACAGCGCGAGAGAGAGAGAGAGAGAGAGAGAGAGAGACGCACAAAAAAGTCTTACAGGAAACTCAGAGGAGTGGCTCTGTCAATGATAAGAAATGACCAGAAACATATTAAATCAGTTCGGCGATCAAAGGATTGTTATAAAGCGCCTGGTCTACCTTTAATAGATATTGGTCAAGTGAAAGTCAGAGAGCAAGAAAAGCAAGATAGCTGCATGTGCATACCACGATTTAATAAATAACAGAGACAAAAACGTCACATTTCTACAAATTCCTGGAAAGCAGAAACAAAAGTGAGGCTAAGACATTTTTTATAGATGAATTCAACTACCTTTTTATACTTTGCATAATCTCCGACATTGAATAGAAATTGTTTCTCAGGATGCTAGGTTCACACTTTCTACCTTTTAGCACACCCCCATTACATACTCTTTAGGTCCATTGATCCTGGAAAGCCAAAGTTTAGATAAGGCACAATGGGAATTATTAGCATCTAAACTCTGGATTACCCTATAACTATTTATTTTTTTCGGCTGCTCCCGTCAAGGGGTCGCCACAGGGCGTGGGGTGTAGCACCCTCCAAAGACTTGGCTCGAACCGTAACTACATATGCCTTTTGGCCTATTTCCAGGCTGGAAAATTTTAAACATAAGCTCATTGCATATACAGTTTCCGCTACTTCTGCATAAGACTGAGTAGTAAAGCAGTGACATAGAGATCTGACTTTAATATCTGCCTTATTATGTGATATATTTTATGCGCCTTATTCAGATAAGAAGAATGTTTCAGAGGACAGAGCTGTCACTGATGCCGAGAAACAGGTTTTAATAATGTAGCCTTTTTTTTTTAACTGTAGCATTTCTACAATATTATTAAAAAAACACTAAAAGCTTTGGCACTTAGCATTAAAAAAATACTTTAAGCATTCGGTAAAATCTGACCTTTCAAAGTGTTCGAATAAGTAAAATCAAACCGAACTGAGGCTTTAACTCGGAGTGAAAATGCTACACGGAGAGTAACAAGTGTATGCAAACAGCACTAGAGACAAAAAGCCAATGCTGAATGCTCTTACTTCAGCCCTCCCATGCTAATTAAAGCACTCTGATGGAATATCTATCAGCTTGTCACCGAGAGAGCTTCTCTTAATCTGCTCCCAAACTTCACGGCTTAAAGAGCACAGCTAATTAACCACACGCCAAAACAGGAATACATTTCAATATTGATTCCTCTGCCTCCCTGGTGCATCGAGTATGATTATGAATATTTTAGAAGCACATTTAACGCAGAGGAGACGCTTCAGAATGAGAGAGACAGAAAGAGAGAGAGAGAGAGCGTCTTCCACATCCAGCCTAGGGCTAATGACCCTGGCCTCTCCCAACAAAGCAGCTTCATGTTTTGAAGAAAGTCAATATCGCAGGAGCCCAGTCAGCAACATTAAGGCTCGCACAGACACCACGGGACCTGAGAGGGAGAAAAAAAAAATTAACAACACGTGCCTAACAATCCTTCCTGCTATTTAGTGGGTTGCTGGGCCACTCTACTTGAAATGTGAAGTAGTAATGAACATTTACATGAGATGAATCCTGAACACGAAGCTCTCCATCCTTTTTAGCTATGCATGATGGTTTACAGCTCAGATGTTCACAGGCTGCCTGTCCCTTAAGCAAATTTCAGAAACGGTGGCAAAAGAACGTCAAAATCTCGACTTGCAATTTTTTCCCTACATTCTTATTTTATTTTTAACCGATGTACATTTTGTAATAGTGCATTTCAATGTTGTCTTTCATTTAAATACATTGCATTCTTAAGAACTGTAAGTCAATCTTCGGATTGACATTTTTATCCTAAAAAATGTTCACATACAGTATAATGTTTGAAATTCTATGACGAAAAACCTAAAGAACACCTAAGAACAGAAGAATTCAAAATAAAGGGCATTTCAGATTGACAGCTAACATTTATACGTAAAAAAAAAAAACGTATCGTTTTTTCTCTCCTCGTTTCTTTCTCTCTCTATCTGTCCCTTCATGGTGGCTCAGTGTCTTTTCTGCATCATGGCTGAGCCACTCTCCCAGAGCACCGAGACAGCATATGGTGCTGTCTATCTGTGAATACACCACCAGAACAGCGTGACAGTCTCACAGAGAGAGAGAGAGAGAGAGAGAGAGAGAGAGAGAGAGAGAGCATATGTGATAAGCAAGAGTAAGAGATGAGAGAGTGCGGGAAAAGCATGACAGACAGATGCCAAGCTGAGAATAGAGATGAAGGGAGCATGAATGGGAAAGATGAAGGGCTTCAGGAAGTAAGGAAGAAAAAGATTTCAGACAAGAAGTTTGACTTTACTCATGGAGATTTACTCATGACCATGTCACATAACCAGCCCCTAAAACACATCATCGCCATCGGCATCATTGTCCTGTGAGCATGGAGGAAGAGAATTAAGCAGGTGCATATCCAAATTAAATCAGAACTTCTGTAGAACTGGAGAACCGGATTGAATAAAAGAATCTAAGCGCACCATCTGGAAGCAGCTCCGTCATGTTGTGGAGTATAAAAGCCTGAACCGTTCCCCACAAATAAATGAACAAATAACCAAATAAACAAAAGAGAATGAGGCCCAGGTTTTATGCAGCGACCTGCTAGCAGCAGGTCTGATTAGGAAGGGAAGGTCTTGATTGTCTCTCTGCTCACTCATTTCCGCAGCCTTCAGAGAGCGCTGAAAGGGAACGGAGCGGATCAATAACTCATTAGAGAGAGACCATCAGCAGAGCCGGCGTGTGCCGAGAACTCAGTCTGCTGAGGCAGAAGACATAGACTGGAGCATCGCTGAAAGATAGAGAAAGTTTCCCTCACATTTAGAAACTTCTGATCTCAAAACATGATCTCAGAGGAATAACAATGAGTTAGAGCGATTTAGCAGAAATTTAGACTTCCAAATTAACCTTAATATATTAAATGGAAGTTTAAGACAGGAGGACATAAATCTATAGTCTTTTTCTTTCAGCCTATTCCAAATGCCCTCATCATCATCATCATCATCATCATCATCATTAATGGTTGATGGTTTAAGGAGGGTGTGTTAGACTGCAGCCTGCACATGTACATGTGTCTCTGAATGAATTAGATGGTTATGAGTAGACACCTGGCACTCAAATACAGTTTTATGACAGCACTCAAGGAAAAGGTACCACCGGAATCCTGTCACTGGCTCGTCATAGAAAGTGATGATTATGAACATTTACTTATATCAGAATTCCTGTCAAAATAGCTTGTGTTAGCTAGAACCGTATAAAAATTTAAACATTAAAAAGAAGACATCCGATCTTACAAATTCTGAAATTAGTCTATCAGAGAAGGAAGCACACTCAGGCTAGCTTCCCCTCAGACGTGACGTTAGGCTAAAGTTGGAGTGCTATGCACAGTTTCACCGCACATTCACCTCATAGTTCATTGTAAAATACTCAGTGAAAAAAAGGAAGAGGTGACTAGCAACAGCACATAAGAGTTTAATACAAAAAAAAAAACTGTTAAATGAAGTTATTTATTTATGTATTTATTTATTTACTAGCTGAAGTAACCATGGTTGACAGGTAAAAAAATTTGTAGAAATAGTTTAAAAAGATTATAAAGATTTATGAAGATGACAAATTTTCTCAAAAATCCTGTCATACTAGCTTGTGGCTAGATAAAATTTTATCAGTACATATGATAAATAAGACAGGATTATAAATCCTGAAACTCATGCCAGCTGACTCCTGTTAGCCTGCTTGCTAGCTACCATTGTTAGTGAAGATCAAAAAGATCATATAGATTTCTACTGGCTGTAAATTCTGTCAGAAATTTCATCCAAATATCTGTCTCAGATGCCGACTAAGTTGTACGTATGTCTGGGAGTCGTTTAAAACATGTTTGGGTCAGTGAAAAGCCAAGCAATGCTAGGTTACACATTTTTGTTAATTTTTCTTTAGCAGTAGCACCATGGGTCCCATGAATGTTAGCGAGGACGTAGCAAGAAGCAAAAAGTTTTTTTTTTGTCCCTAAATTAATCATGTCCAATTCCTCCCAGTCACTAGGGGGCTCCCACACATTAAGGCTAATACTACCACTCAGTCGGGAGGGCCGTGTTTCCTCCGAACCACATGACGCCAGCCGACCGCATCTTTTTGAACTGCTCGCTCACACACCGTTGGGTGCGGAGTAACACACTCGGAGGACAGCGCTATCCGCTCCTTCCGTTCGCGTGAGCTCACAGACGCCCCTGATTGGCTGTAGAGTCGTGATTAATGTGGGAGCACTAAGTACCTCTCATCCCTCCC
>JAQMYL010000023.1:13348575-13358708 GCA_030014365.1 Clarias pachynema | reverse complement strand
CTCACAGACGCCCCTGATTGGCTGTAGAGTCGTGATTAATGTGGGAGCACGAAGTACCTCTCATCCCTCCCCTCTGATAGAGCTCGGCCAATCAGCTCTCTCTCGACCTCCGGCTGCGAGAGGTTAGAGCATCACCCGGGAGTCGAACTCGCGATCTCCGGATGATAGGGCGAACACTTTAACACCAGTTTTGTTTTTAAAGCAGCCGGTGCCTAGAGGAATCATGAATTAAGGTTAATTGAGGTTTAATGTCTATTTATTTCATATTTTACTTTATTTACATGTCATTTTTATATGTTTTGATTATTTTTATCTGCAAAAATATGATTATTTATTTATTGAAAATTGGTAAAATTGGTAATATTTTTGAGTGGCTGGATCAGATAACGCATTTACATTACTTTCTATAGGAAAATGCATTTTGCAACACAAAATTTCACCTTAAGAACTCTCCTCCGTAACGGATTAATATGCCATGGTACCACTGTATATACTGTAGATGTTAACGCTTTGTTTTATTCAACATAAAGACTGAGACTGTGCAGCTCACGGTATGGTTCACAGTATGATTAATCTCTCCGCAGATCTTGTTCTTTCTTTCTCATTGGCCTTATTTGTACTTGCGACAGAAACTCTGCACAAAAATATGCATAATCATGACAAAACTTGCTCTGATCTGGTGTTTTAGGTGATAAACACATACTGTGTCCGGTCTTTGATTCCCAAACTGCATTGAACATTGACCATGACTTTTGGAAAGTTTGTGAATGAAACATTCCTGTAATTGTAATTTTGCATGCCAGGTTGTTTGCATGATGTTGTTTGCCTTACAACTACTGTAAAAGCTGTTATTTTCCCCTATATTCATATGCTCCATCCGGTCATCCATCTAGGAACCTCTGTAGTCCAACTAGGGACTGTGGAGGCCAGTGGTGACCATTATATTTATTCCCATTTTTTCTGTACCTCCAGTAAACATTCACATGCACACTTACACTCTCTAGGCAATTTGGGAATGCCAGTTGGCCTAACCTGCATGTCTTTGGTCTGTAGGAGGTAACCGGAGTACCCGGAGGAAACCCACCAAGCATGGAGAGAACAGGAAAACAGACACTGAGGCAGGAATCAAATCCAGAGGTGCAAGGTGACAGTCCTAACCACTAAGGCACTGTATGCTCATATAGCCTAAAGTACAGACTGCAGTGAATCCTCGGTACTGTAGCTTGCACATTATATCAGAACAATTAATAAAATAAAATAAAATAAAAACTCACTCAGTTTTTTTTCATTTAAAGGCAAACTTGAAAAGTATCAGAGCAAACAGATGAGTTTATAATGCCATCCCAACAGATGTTCAGAGATCACACCATTGAATGAAAAGAGCAGCAGCAAACAAAAAAAGCTAAGGGTTACTAAAAGCTATAAGCAATGAAATTTGACACAAAGCTACAGTTACAAAATCAAAGACTAAAGCAAAGGCAAGAGAGGACACACAGTCTGGAGTAGCAAACAAGAAAAAAACAAACGTTACAGAGGCATGGATAAGACAAAGGTGATGCAGAGTGCAAAACATGATGTGAACAGATTGTCTTCATGATGCATAACCATTCGGAGACTTTGCTTCTCTTCTCTCAATCTGCACTCCTCAGCCAATCGCTTCACGTGATTAACATATCATGTCGCATCCCCTGATCGAACAAATCCTGCTTGGCTGTGTTCTGAAATCCTGTGAGATTTCCGAATCACACCTGCTAAACATGATTCATCACTGATTCCGAGACCAGACTGCATCAGCTGAACACCAGAATGGAGTTGCATATGTGGCTCACACACTGTGGTCCCAGCGGGCACGGGGTCTGTGCATTGATACCCTCCACATGGCTGCCCGTCTGTGGCACTACCGTCTGGGCAATTTCCTGCTTAACTGCCCTGGTTAGAGGGCTAATTTCTGACCCTGCCAGGGATTTGCTGGCATAGTTAGCTCACCCATAGCAGGAAGGAAACAGTGGATCAAGGCTTCATGAGAAAACTTTTATTTGTCAACTTTATTTAATGAACTTGTGGAGAAACATATGGATCTGTTTAACACATAAAAAATTCATAGCTTTACATGGAATTAAATTAGAAATGAGTGCACAGCCTATTCATACTGTATTTATTCCTGTTTAGAACATGTTATCAACGTAACGTATTCATATTCCATTACAGCTTTAACTAGGTTTAAGACAGTTCAAGTGCCGCAGAATTCAATGCTTAGCACTTAAAGGTTAAGATTTTCTCAGGTGTACTCATGTGGCAGTGCCCTGCGATGGATTGACACCCCGCCCAGGGTGTCCCCCGCCTCGTGCCCTAAGTCTCCTGGGATAGGCCCCCCTGTGACCCAGTATACAGGATTTAACTGTATAGACAATGAGTGACTGAGTGAGTAAATGAATAAGTGAGTACTCATGTGGCCTGAACTCAAAATCGTCTGAAAGAAGTAAAGTCTTATACTTGTTCAGTGCACACTGCAACCATGGAACATAGAAAAACAACATATAAAGAGGACATTTAAATCGTGTGTTATTTAAGTTTCCCTGGATCAAAGACGCATGTGCAACCATGAACATGAAAAGACAGTCTCTACCAACCCAATGTCACTTAAAGACATTTGAACCCAATACACTGAAAGAGTTGATTTTCTGTGGACAAAGATGTGAAAAAGAGATGTGACACAAAGTAATTTATCCATTGCTCTCACATGCCTGTACATTCACATAGATTGATAATGACCATAAATAATTAATTCCCTGTGCCACCTAAAAGAAAGCCCCATAACAGAGGGCAAAGGCAGGGTCTCCTCCATCTTGCAAGGTTCACGAGTCCAGCATCGCTAGCATATGCTATTGAATAGCTAGCGTCTGGTTTCCTAGCAGCAGTGTGTTTCCTCGTGCCATGCCTTGATGATCGCTTATCCCCCTGCCACCACACATATGCTTGGGACACAGAGCAGTTGGACATGGCCGTGGGCTAAAGTGGGTCAGCCCACCGCAGATGGAGCCAACCCCCAATGGGTCATCATCAGCTGAACACGAAAATAACACCACCAAGCTGCTGCTTTAAAAAAATAAAAATAAAAAATTCACAGAAAGCATCTGTTCTCCTTCATAAAAATATATATATAAATACGACATGTTAAAAAAATTCCAGTCTGGGTCATGGAGCTCAAAGCAAAGCATCGCAAGGCTCCCAAATGAAACAAATGTCTGTATCTCTTAAATAATGCCCATGATGTGCCTTTGTCAGATGCTATTCCCGGTACTGATGTAGCTGCTCCACTTAGAGATAAACAAACCATGTAATTCACTTGAGGGCTATGCTTTATTCAGAAGTTCTCCTCCACATCTTACCCTCCTGTGGTTTTAGCACTTTGGCAACATTTAGAGAACATGACAGGATTACCCGTAGAGAAAGACACGTATCCTTTCCGAGTACAGAGAGCTTTGTAATTAACTCAAAAGCAATGCCATTTGCAAAGATAGTCAGCTTTTGGGATTATCCTGGAAGAGAAAACATGTGCATCCCTCAAGGTAACCATTTTATTTAGCAGCATCACCAACATGGCGGAAACAACAAAACATTCAGTGCTTTAGAAGGAGCCATGGACGTCTTGGAGGTCTACAGAGTAAAGAATCCCTGGTCTACAGAGGCCACGATCCCTGAAAAGAATAGTCTCCACAATTGTGACGGCCTAGTCTTCTGCGGCCGTAGAGAAAAATGTTGAAACATGATTGTGAATCCCATTTCAGATCAAAAACTGACACAGCCATTTAATACTACAGCTTCTCTACCGATAACAATCCTTCAGCAAATTCAATTCAGCATGTGCAATTCGGTATGTGCATCAGTATGCATGGCACGAGTCTGGCGTGTTTTTCCTACGCTGCTGCAATTCTTGGAAAGAAGTCAAGTTTGCAGCTGCAGCTCCAAATAATTCACAGCCCCCCCTCTGCACCTGGGAGGAGCTACAGGTAGTTGATGAAGTGGCGGTGCCAAGCATCCCAACTGGTGAAGACAATGCGCAGCTGGCGGGAGTCAGCTCGGCCAGATGCCACCACCACCACCGTGCCATGTGTTCTGAGCAGGGCAAAGAAGGGTGGGGGGGTGCAGGGCGGTGATGAAGAGCGTGCCAAGACATTCTGATCTTGTGCCAACCCAACGCGTTCTGGCACGCCATTCGATTTCCGAGCGATGCTAACGCGGTGGTATATAAAAAGAGGTGTCTCCGATCACTCTCTTTGTCTCAATGTTGTTCCTATAATCCTGTGCCAAACTACCGGAAAGTTGGCATCCAGCGTTTTACCTCATGAAAGATCATCCAGGCTTAGAACTTCAACGCGGGAGATAGCAAGCGATCGGTGGTACTAAAGCTCGGCTGGACAGCTTCCCATCACGCAGTCGTCGCGATCCGTTTTTGGTTATTGTATTCCCTTTTTCCGTAAGGCTTGTGCCAAGAATATGGCTGAAGCCCATGAGTGCAAGTGGTAACCATGTCACAGAGACTTGATCATCTTCCAAATAGTCCTCAGGAAAAACAAGAATCACATATTACGCGCCGAGGTTCGGCTGGATAGCACGCCATTAGCATCATACTCGCAATTAAAAGCACGGCGAAAGTATCCTATTTGCCCATTCCTAGTGGGCATTCTCTCTTCTTTGTGTGAGAACGGACCGCTCAGTGACGATGCTACTCCTCAAACTGGAGGGGAGATACTGAGACAAAGCTTCCAGTTTGCAGGAACATGCCATCCTCGTTTGCGACGGAGGGGTTTAGGGAAGGGAAAACTTTTTGAACGAGTGCCATCTCTGCGCAGTCCTTATCAGAGGCCCGCGACTGCCAGCTGGTGGCTGAGTGTGCCCGTGCTGTGAGCCGCTGCCAAAAGCAGGAGGCTCGCACTGAGGCTGGCTAACAACAGCCTGTTGGCACAACACATGTTTAGGTGCCAATCCACCAATTTAACTGTGCCGTATGGCCACCTACATATGTCGACTCTTGCCTTATTTGTTTTTAGAGGATGTTGCCGAATAAAACACAGATACCCCAAAGAAAATTGTTAGATAACGTCTTCATAAATAACACATTGTTGTCTATCAGTGACGTTAGCAAAAATATTTCAAGCATTGTTGGAACAGTAACTGTACAACTTCTTTCTTGCAGTATTATTAAAAGAATACAAACAGTTGCTATTAAGTGGCATGGCACATTTTTCACGTAGGAACTTAAACATAAAAACACACACAAACTCAGGGACATAAAACACTAAGAGAACAGCCGTTTATGTCAAAATCCAGCCGACTTCTAATGGCCGTGACACTTAGTTTTCCTTATGTAGTCAATACACAATAGCTTCTTTTCAACTATATAATGCCTGATAACAAAATAAGCACCTGCCAGGAAAAAAAATGCTATTAGGTGCACTCTATCCATCCATGAACCTTTATAGTCCAACAATGGTGGGGACCAATGGTGATTACTATTGTATTTATTCCTATTTTGTACGGCCATGGTAGAACCTCCGGTCAACATTTACGCGCATTCAAACACTACGGGCAATTTTGGAACATAATTTAATCTAATCTGCATGTCTTTGGACTGTGGGAAGAAACCGGAGTACCCAGAGGAAAACCACTAAGCACAGGGGAACATGCAAACTCCATGCACACAGAGCCCGAGGCAGGAATCGAACCCAGACCCTGGAGGTGCGTGGTGACAGAGCATAGCCACTTAATAACCACTAAGCCGCCACGCCGCTTGGTAGGTGCACTGACTAATGCTAAAATGCGTCTTTGTGTAAATGAGTGCATGAATGCTTGTGTACAAGCTGCATCTCATTTTGGTTTATTCCTGCCAGTGTTCTCTGAGTCTGATCATATTTAATGTCGAAACACTTCATTAATTATTAACTTATTAATATCTTTGTGTACATTTAGCATGAGCTCATTTCCTATAGCTAAAAATAAGATTATATTGAAAAAAATATATATATAAAGTGAAGTTTTTGTAAATAATTCCTTAAAACACACACACACACACACACACACACACACAGGCAGAGAGAGAATAAATAGTGACACTGCACTTTGCACGTTTAGGAGCTGTTGCGCGCATGCGTAAGTGTTTTTTTTCCCCCTTAAATCCGTGCAGCCTATTATGAAACAATTTATATTTAAAAACACGTGAAGTATATACAAATGCCTCCTTAACCAATTTCATTAGGAAAAAAAAAATACTCCAACGCTTAAACAGCGATTGACGTGTTTCTGAAGGTTCCTCCCGCTCTCGGTTTCCACCCGGAACATTAAAGCGCCGTACGCGGTCATCATGTGTTTAAGGTAAGAGCAGCTTAATGTTGAATTTTTTTTTAAAGTGCTATAGTATTCGCAAATAGTTTCCAATAAATAATTTTGTAACGCCGATGTACCGTTAAATAATATATCGAGAGCTTATAAATTTGCAAAATAAAAATGTACGTAAACGGAGTTTATTTATCATGTGTTACTTCTATAAGGTCCGTGTACAACGTATATACTCTGCTTCTTTTTTTAGTTCCTCCCAAACCTTAATACACTGATCAGCCATTACATTATGACCACCTGCCTAGTATTGAGTAGGTCCCCCTTTTACCACCATAACCGTAATGCACTGTGTGTTCTGACACCTTTCTGTCACAACCAGACTTCACTCCCCATGTGCATCAGTAAGCCTTGGCCACTCATGACCCTGTCCCTACCCCAGTTCACTGGTTTTCCTTCCTTGGATTACTTTTGGTATGTCCTGACCACCGTAAGCTGCAGTTTTGGAGTTACTCTGACCCAGTTCTCTAGCTATCACAATCCTAGAGACCCTTTGACCCATGTCAAAGTCACTTAAATCCTTACGTTTGCCCATTTTATTCTGTTTCCAACACATTGAGTTCAAGAAAAAAAAACGTTCACTTTCTGCCTAATATATCCCACCCACTTCCATCCACTATTGTAGCAAGATATTGTTTTAGCTATTGTGAGAAGGGCCAGATTGTGATGGCAAGTGAACTGGGTCAGAGCAACTACAAAACTGCAGCTCTTGTGAGATGTTCCCAGGCTGCAGTGGTCAAGACCTACCAAAAGTGATCCAAGAAATGAAAACCAGTGAACTGGTAACTGGGTCATGGTTGATCGAGGCTTACTGATGCATGCGGTCCAATAGAAGAGCTAGTGTAGCTCAAATTGAGAAAAAGCTTCCAATAGAAAGGTGTCAGGACTCACAGTGTATCACTGTCTTCGTGGCAAAAGGGGACCTTCTCAGTGTTACACGGGTGATCATAATGTTATGGCTAATCAGTGTATAAATTATGTGCGTTTATAGAATTAATAAAATTGTCAAAAAAAGTCTTGGTAATAGAAGAAAACTTGTTGATTTCTTTCATATGTCAAACAACGTTCCATTATACAGTAAAATATGGTGAAATAATGCTTCATTAGTTCTTGATGCTAATACAGTGTTTTATTTCGTTTTGTCTGCTTAGCTTCTTTGATAAATATTATGATTAAGGATGTTCCTCGAATTGATGCTGAAATAAAGACCTTCCATCATGCTGTGTGCTTCCACTACGGTCATGCGGAGATCCTTTCTGAACACTTCACAATACAAACGCTGCAGATATTCACTTAAATGGCTGCTGGGAAACCTAGTCCAAAGAACGTTGACGTCCTCTGGTCCCCGAACATCCAGATCACGAGAAAGAGTCACCCCGGTTTTTACCAAAGCCTTGGCTTATGAAGATAAAGTGGCTATTATAGATGAGAGCCGGAGTCACAGCTATAGCTGTCTTTACCAGAGCAGCAGAGGCTTAGCAGCACAGATACGCCAAACACTATCCTGCCACTCGGGAGATCTACAGGGCAAGCGCATTTCCTTTCTGTGCGCCAACGATGCGTCCTACACCGTGGCTCAGTGGGCGACGTGGATGTGCGGCGGGACGGCCGTGCCGCTCTACAGGAAGCACCCGGTGTCGGAGATGGAGTATGTCATCTCAGACTCCCAGAGTTCACTGGTGCTCGCTGGTGAGAGTTATGCTGTCATGCTGGAGCCTCTAGCACAAAAACTGGGGCTGCCATGTCTGCATCTCCCTCCTACTGCCAACCTGGACACCCTGCAAACAACAGAGCCATCCTGCCCGTCGGAGGAGGTGATCTCTGATTGGGCAGAGAGACCAGCCATGATTGTTTACACCAGCGGAACGACAGGAAGACCAAAAGGAGTCCTGCACACACACAGCAGCCTGCAGGCGATGGTAAGAAACTGGTGTAGCTATTTGTCTGTGGTATTAGCATGGATGTTGAAGCTTTGAAATCTAAGATGTTAGAGAGCAAGATTGAGTAAAAGACTAAAGCTCTGCTCCATTATTACCTTTATATCAAGAGACAAGGGCTAAATCTTTTTGTGCCGCCATCAACAGAGACCAGAATGGAATTGTTGGTAATTAAGGAAAGTTAAAACCCAGGGTAAAATGAATCAACATGTCAAAGAAAGAGAGTTTTGATTCAGATGGCCAACTTTAGTTCTAATCCTTTTATTGCTTAGCGTACCGTAAAAATAAGTATGGAAGTATCTTTCTAGCGATAATGGCGGTAACGTTTGGCAGCGCCATTTCAAAGCATCATCATATGAATCATTTAAAGATCCAATTTCAAGTTCAACCTTATGCCACACCTAGTACAATATCTGTCAATTTCCTCCCACAGTCCAAAGACATGCAGGGTAGACTGATTGGTGTTTTCAAATTACTTGTAGTGAGTGTGTGTGTGCAATGGATTGGCACCCTGGACAGACTCAAGGCATAAGCGGTATACAGAATCTACCATTTAGTATTCAAGCTTACTTACATGGACTAAAATCAAATATCGTCACTAAATCTAGTTGCATGAAGGTAACCTCGTGTTTATTAGTTTCTAAAATCCCTCTTTCACAACATGGCCACCGTGACCTTCGCTAAGTATTATGAGCTGTGATTTCTTGTCTGTTTGATGTCTTCTCATTCACCATGATGACTGCAAGTGCTGCATATGAATTATTTATATTAATATTTTTAAAAAATCACCAAATTAGCCTTTTCTGGTCACCAAAACCACACACACACACACACACACACACACACACTGCTAGTTTTAAAAAAGAAATGCACTGATGAATAAGACCTCTGATTAGACTGGTTTAACATGAGTTTCTGAGTCCATAGGTCATGTTCTGTATACTTTTGGCAAAGCTCCAGATGAATTACTGACTATGCGTACATAAGCTGTAATAAATTGCACCTTTTCATGATTAGATAATTGCACAGGTTCATACTGAGGTTTTGATTCATAATTATTATAATTTATCACTGTGCAGCACATAAATAAATAAACAAACAAACAAATAAATAATCAAAAACCTTTTGACCTGAGTCTTGCTTAAGGATGCAGCTGTGGTTTTCTGGCTGTCCTGGTATGTTAACTTCTAAGTAAAGAACTGCCTCTAAACAGCTTTAAAGATTCTAGAAAACAATATTGTGGCTATTGAAGCTTATGATAGGCTTCAATTGGAGTCAATAGCTATCAGAGTACCTGTGAAGGCCTACCTTAAAACTCGGTGCCCCTTTGGTTGACACCATGGAAATATCAAAAGAAACCAGTTAAGACCTTAGAAAAAACATTGTGGACCTCTACAAGTCTGGTTCATCCTTGAGAGCAGTTTCCAAAAGTCTGAAGGTACCACGTTCATCTGTACAAACTACCATGGAACCACATAGCCATCTGACCGCTCAGAAAGGAGAGGTAAATGTATATATATGTGAAGACTTTATGGAACAGGTACAAAAGTATCTATTTCGAGACTGATATCAGCATAACCTGAAAGGCTGCTCAGCAAGGAAGAAGCCACTGCAACAAAGCCACACACACACAAAAACAATCCAGACTATGGCTTGCAAATCATATTTTTTGGAGAAATGCCCTCTGGTCTGTTGAAACATGAAACAAAATTTGGCCATAATGACTATCTTTGTCTGGAGGGAAAAGGGGGAAGCTTGTAAGCCAAAGAACACCATAACAACCGTAACGCACAGGGGGTGGCA
>JAQMYL010000023.1:13297334-13311189 GCA_030014365.1 Clarias pachynema | reverse complement strand
TCTTGCGGAACACTCATAAACCGCGTTACTCGTAATCCGAGGTTCCACTGTATATCTAAAAAAAAAAAAAAAAAAAAAGGTTATTAAATCCGACACATAACTGTTCATTACAGCACTTTTACTCAACATTTAGATTTCACTTATGGTGCAGGTTAAACTTCAGGCAGATATCTAAGTACAGACGACATCAGGGGTCGTGTTGATATTCGTGTTGTACAACAGCATGACCTCAAGTGTGATATCGCTTTTATAGAACAGTTCTACAAACGACATTTAATATCAACAGATTATGATTTGTTTATTTAACCAGTTATTTCGCCCCACCAACACATATCCTTTAGTAGTGATCGATAGTTAGTGTAAATAAAGGGTGAAAGTAGTTTTAAATTCTTGTTTTTACTTAAATTAAGTTGTAGACAGAGGTGATTTACAGTCCTGAGATTTGCTTTACATTTCCACATACAGTATTCAGCTTTAGAATATCAGTTAACCTCTGGATTCCGGGGTCGAATCCCAAAATGGAAAACTAGCGTGCTAAAGCAATCCCTTGTTCAAAACACCCAAAACAAAGTAGTGCCCTTGATCAGGGGTTAACGCTTATTAGAACGTCTGTAAGCGGAGAGATACATACAGTTAAACGTCCCAATGCTGTTATGCTCTATATCAGCACTTATGGAATGACCCTCGTCCAATCAAATTGCTTGGTAAGAACTAACTGTTGCATAATAACATTCACAAATAAATAGCACTATAATGTACAGTAGTACAGTATATAGCGTGTGATATTTGGGACAATGTGTTGGATGTTGGAGAGATGTTTAGACTCGCATATCCTGTATGTTGCCTGTATAAGGAAAAGGCATATGGGTTACAACATACGGCCTAAAGATAGACAGAAGTTCTTACATGGTCTGTGTAGTAACACGGGCATATGTTTGGGACAAATCCATAGTAGACACAGTGTGTGTGCAGAATTTTACTTGAATTACAGACTCTGTTGATGGTGTTAGTATGCTACTTAGTGCACTTTAGTCTACCTAATAAAAAGAGTGTGGTTCGGTGCACATCCATGTGACACTGATGATGGTCAGTCGTTTAAGGTGGAGTTTATATGGATTATTCAGTGATGATGGTGTGTATTTCGGGAGACATCAATACCCAGAAGGAATTCTAGAAGAGGTTCTCTGTATGTGGTTTTACAGAGGATACACACACACACACATACACATACAGTACACACTGTCTCTCCAGTGGGATTGTAACACCTAGAAGAACAGCATAGCAGCTTGTCAGAGCGATGTGTGTGTGCACTGATGTGTAAGAGTGCTGGACGTAGAACATGGCCTCTGTCACACTGCCCTTTTCCAGAGCTGTCAACTCGCCCACTTCCTGAGCTCGCAGCAAAAGGCCCTGTTTTTGTTTGTATGCATGTCAATGTTCAATACCCTGAGCATTCAAGATGTCAGAGTTTTTGATGTACATGTGAACCAGAAGGAAATTGTGTTATTTTATATCTCTTCAGTGTTCAGTACGCTTTAATGTTTCATCTAGTTTAGTGCTCTTCACAGGTGAGTATTCTGGACACTTCACTGCCGTGACCTGTGACATTTAGTATTCCTTACACTTTACTGTTATAGACATATTATTTTGTACACTTTAGTATTATGTGCAGTTTACTATTTTATATGGTTAAGTGTTCTGTACATTTCAGCGTTTTATAAACTTTATTATTACATGAAAGCTATTATTCACTGTTCTGTACACTTCGGTGTTAAATGCACTTAAAGTTTTCCTGTTCTGTACACTTCGGTAACACATGCACTTTAGTATTCTTTACATTTTAGTATCCTGTACACTTTAGTATTCTGTTCACATCACTCTTATTTTGCACCGTATGTGGTCACTGTGGGCGGTTCCACTCAGTGACCATGACGATGACCTTGGATGGACTGATGCAGGCAGATTTTTTGTGATGCCATGCAATCAAAGTTGCTAAACGGTTTAGAACTTAAATTCCCTCGAACAGTTTTGTACCCGAGTCTCCATCAACTTGAACACCTTTTCTCTTATATTTAACTTTTAGTAATAGCACATAAATGATCATGCTATCCGTTATCATTCAAATGAGGATGGCTTATACGCCTTTGACATTGATATACAATGTAAAGCATACCAATCCACTTGATTAAATCTGTCCCCTTTCCCCACACACACATCTTCTGGGCAAAAACCATAATCGTGCCTAAGGAAATGATTCTCACACGTATAACACGGTCGTCTCTGCGCCTTTAAATCGCGAGGAGAATCCCGGACCACATTTTTTCTCTGAGCTGTTTTCCACTGTATTGGACTGTTTTGTTGAGGATTTTCCCGAAATTAGGATTATTCACCGTCAGGACAGCTTTACGGGACAGACATTTTCTATCATTGTGCTCCCGGATGGATTCATTGAAACCGGTGAGGCTGACCAGCGCATGCGCAAAAATAATTTATTATTTTCCATAATAATTCTGTAAAGCTGCTGACCATGGTTAAATAGTGCAATACAAATAAAATGTAATTGACTTGAACTTCACTGTTCTGTACACTTTGGTACAGTGGAAACCTCTGCATATGAATTTAAGGCGAAATGTTGAATTGCGAAATTGCTCTTTATTATTTTCCCATCGGAAATAATAGATACAGTAAATGCGTAAATAGTAAATGCAGATAATCTGTTCCAGCCACTCAAAAATATTACAGATATTACCCATTTCCAACACTATAATTATATTTTTGCATATTAAAAACAATAAAAATAGTAAAAGTAAAATATTAAACAAGTTAAACCTCATTTAAACCTCACTTAACCCTAATTTATGATTCCTCTCGGAACTTTGGCCGCTTTAATATTACATAAAATTGTGTATTCACTTTTCTGTGCACTTCACTGTTCTGTACACTTTACTATCTCTCACACTTTAGTATTCTGTACACTACAGTGTTCTGTATACTTTAGTATTCCCTACATTTTACCGCACTTCCTGCACCGGCAGGAGTTTGTCTTCCGACTCTAATAGGCGTCTGATGGCGTTGCAGAAGGCTTGCAGTCTCCCGTGATTGCAGATTAACATCAGGCTCCGACTCAGATTGTTTTCAAATGACCAAATACGTTAAGCTAAAGGAATTGTGATGGATGATGGAAAAGAGATCTGTCTGCCAGGAATACCTTTTAGACTCAAAAATCTGTCATATTGCAGAACAAAATTGCGATGGAATTTCAGTTTCACGGCTTTGCATATACACACATGGACGAATGTGTTGGTTCATAAGTGTCTAGTAAACTGACAGAGAGCAATAGAATAATTAAAAACCTTAAACAAATGTGTCTACATTTGGTAATGTTTACTTATTAAAGATTCTCCTAATTCTATTAGTTAGGGACATTTAAGGTTATTACACATTTAATGTGCTTGGTGATTTTTATCTGTATATTATGTACAATGTACTATATAGCAAAAAAAAAGTGTGCTTTAAGACGTACAGTAGCTCGTGTTGAACTTTCAGTTTGTTGTGTTCCTTGGCTGACATCTTTCCTTTAAACACGTCAGACGGGAGGGAGGGGGGGACAGGGCCGTCTGTGCAGTAAGGCTTCTTATCATTTTAATTAGGAAAGTTGTTGGAGCGTATCGCCTTCCACCATGACAACAGCAGAGACAGAGAGACGCACAACCACCGCCAGCCTGTAACACAACTCCAATCAACCTCCTCTCCACTAATCAGAGCCGAGTCTCCGTCTCACCTCCTGCTCTCCAGCGTGTTGCCATGTTTCTGTTCATACCTGTGTTTCTAACACACACAAACACACACACGCACACACACACACACACACACACACACACACAGAGTGTCAGAATGTCGAAAAAGATCCATGACCTGCAGGTTTAAAACTTGGCATGACCTTTGCTTCCTTCGCAGAGGGAACATTACGGATCTCTTAATAGGCTGGAAAGGCTGATAAATGCATGGCCACACTTCACACACGCGCACACGGACGCACATGGACGCACACATTTAGGTGGCTTATCTTCCTCCATGTAAAACAGGCTCTCATTCCCCCCATTTCATTTCCATCAGAAGGGAATTATGCGAGTGTGACTGAATGATGCCATGCTTCGTTTGGGTGGGGTATTTCAACAAGGGGGCGGGGGGGTGGTCATTACTACTGCACACTCTCCTGTAACCCATTCCCTTTCTTGTTTTTTTTTTTTTTATCCTCTCTCTCTTGGTCTATACTGTAGCGCTCTGTATTTGTCTTGCGAAGCTCCGTACCTCTTGTTTCCTCCCGCACTTTGCTCAATTCCTCCAGTTCATGTCTTGTCCTCTCCCTTCTTTCTTCACCCGATCTCTTTTGTCTTCTGCCTCTTCTTTCTTCTGCCATCCTCTGTCTTCTATCTCTTCTGCTCTCTCTATTCTCTTTCATTCTCCTTTTCCTCTGTCTCTCTTATTTCTGTTGCTCTCTCTCTCTCTCTCTCTCTCTTTTGCTTGATCTCTATTTTTCCTCACACACACACTCAATCATCCACCCGACCCACCCCACCCCACCCCACCCCACCCTTGCAAGCCTATCAGAGAGGAGCAGCGGTGTGTGAAGAAATTCCCAATATCTAAATTTACACACTGTATCAATCTTGTTTAATAGACTGGAAAGCTTATTGCTGCGCACGGAGCGGCGAGAGGGCCGGCCGTGATAAATTGTGTCGGCGCGGCGACAGCCGCCCGTGATGTATAATGAAATATTTATGATTTATCCCGGCTAATAAACTGAAATGAAGAGCATGATGTATGGGAACAGATGGGCCCTCTATTGACGCCGGGCTTCTCAGAGTAGAGGAAGAGAGCGCTGGGGGAAGGAGGGAGGAAGGAGAAAGGGACAGTTTATCGAATATGAGCTAGAGGAGGGTGTTTTTTATTTATTTATTTTTTTTGTGGAGGAGAATAAAAAAAAAGAGCATGAGAAATACAAATGTGGTGCAGGGGAAAGGATGGAAAGAAAAGGTGAAGGGAGAAGACATTGGGAAGATGGATGGAGTAGGAGGGGCTGAAGCGATCATGCTGTACAGACACGGGTCATTCAGAGTGATGGATGCACTAGAGCCGTTTCTGAAATGCCTTTACAGTGTTAGTACAGTATTTCAGCCGTCACTGACACTTGTGTCTTTTCCTTTGTGGACGGAAAGCCAAACCTAAGAAGGAAATACATATTTGAGTGCATGTGCTGAGAGAGTTTGTGTTTCTGTTTTGTTCACCTGAGCTGTCAGAGACCCACCGGGACAAATTTCACTTTCCAGATTAGGGGCACTAGTGGAAAACTGAATCAAATCTGACTGTCAGTGCGATTGAACAGCAGGGACTTGGACTTTCCAGTTTAGCAAAGATAAATCATAGGTGGTTCAAAATGGCAGCACTCTTATGCAGTGATTAGTGTATGTGAAAAACACAAAACAAGTTTCAAAATTAGTTTGTTCCTTTTTCTCAAAAATCTTGATTTATCCACAGAATCAGATGAGACTTGATTAGATGCTTCAAAGAAATTGGTTATAGATTTCTATTTATAAAATTATAAATGAGCCCACATTTGCAAAGCGGTCTATTACTTGAAACATTAAGTAACTTTTTAGTACATTTCCTGGTTTAAACTGGATCCAGGTTGCACATCGAAAACTCGCCATACAAATTAAATCCGTTCCGGAGGCGAGTTTTTAAGGCGAAAATTTGTCTTGCAGATAATGTTCCAGCCACCCATAATATTACCGTTATTACCAATTTCTAACACTATAACCATATTTCCGCATATATAAACAATCAAAACTTTTAGTAAAGACACGTAACTTAAGTAAAATATGAAATAAATAGACATTTAACCTCACTTAATTTTAAATTATGATTCCTCTTGGCACCGGCTGCTTTATTAGCGATTATTTATTTCTTTAATTTCCACTGAAAGTGGCTCCCTTTTCTTCTTGCCTCCAGTCCTTGCTAACTTGGTTCTATGTCTTCACTAAATAATACAAAATAAAAATTTGAAATACATTTTGTATTTTGTCAAAATACAAAAAAAAAAAAAAGTAAAATTCCGAAACGTCGAAAATGCTTTGTACTGTATGCTGATGCTAATTTCTTTGGAAAGTTTTAATTCTTAAGGCGAAAATCCATAAGCGAGCACACTCATATGCTGAGGTTCCACTATATTTTTTTAATTTATTTATTTTATTTTAAATATCGCACCTCCAACAAGCAATTAGCCAGAATTCTAATTAGTTTTCACTATATAAACATATACAGTATAGTACAGAGTGTGTACTATACTGTATATTGCATACATACTGTATAGTGTATACACAGTGTGTGCAGCATATGGCTCTATACCCAGGATTTTGTTCTATGTTTAAAATGTTGTAAAATATTTACCACATACTGATATCACACATGTTCATCATGAGCAAAATGATAATTAAATATTTCGTAAGATCTGCGATGCCAGAATCCCATGTTTTTTTTTTTTTTTTTTTGAGTGCTTTCAAATACAAGACTCAGACATGGATCAAATATGACATAAAATCAAATATGAAAACCAACTTTACAGAGAAACACAGAAATGGACCACTGATTAGAGTGCAACATTGAACGTCTGTCTCCTCCGATATCTCCTCTGAGCTCCATGACGATAGCTGATGAAGTAGGAAGGCAGGAGAGAGGGTTGCTCTTGACATTTTCTCCAAAATATCAATAATATTAGTCATGGCGAGAAGGTTAACGTCCTTGTACTCTACTTCATCAGGTGTACTCGAGTAACGAGCAGTATTACTAATGTGAAAGCTGGCCAGTTGGGCCGATGGGAGGGGCGATACCTATTGTGAAAGCATGCTTATAATATTATGATCCTTGCGCTTTTATATTCACTTTAGGCAAACTACAGTATATTGCGCTTTTTTTTTTCTTGTTTTTTTGTTTTGAATTCTTTAAAATGTACTTTTTGTTCTGACATGGTGCTACACACCTCTAAGACAGTGAGCCCTAGTGTTGGTTAAAAAGCACCGGTTTGGGTGGACACATTCGTCCCTCACACAGCTGATCTCTTAACTGCAGGCAGCTCTGGGTTTGACTGAAGCTGCAGCAGGTGTGAGCTGATTGGCTGAGGTGTCTTTTCCCTGTTGATGTGTAGATGCTTCAGGCTGTTTGGTGAGGGTTTTATGAGCGCTGTGACTCATCATCTACTGAGCATCTCTAACCAGTCACCACCTGCCAGTCACTCACACACACACACACACACACACACACACACAGAGTGAAAAAACAGAGTGTGTCTCGCTCACTTCACACAGCTGGGGCCTGCAGCTTGTAATGATCTCCACTACACTCAACACCTTGCTATCTCTCTAGCTCTTCCTTTCTTATGCTCTTTCTTTTTTTCTTTTCCTCCATCTTTTTCCACTTTTTCCTCTCTTAACATATCTCTCTTTTTTTTTTCTTTCCCTTACACGCTCTGTCTCCGTGTTGCTTCCTGTCTTTGCTTCTCTCTCATTTCTCTTTTTCTTTCAAAATTTCTCACTTTTCAGCATCTCTCTCTCTCCCTCTCTCTCTCTTTCTCTCTCTCTCCATCCACAGTGACCCATTTTCTCTCCTCATCATTGCTCTGTCCCACCTGAGCCCCGTCATCATTCAGTGAGTGCTCTTCTCACCTCTCTCTCTCTCCCCCTCTCTCTGGCTCTCCCCGCAGTCCTCTGCTCTGTGAAAGGAGAGGAAATAGGTGTTACACTTTCTTTCGTTAGTGTTTGATGGGTTTTCTGCTGCCTGAGTGCCTCTTTTTGCCAGCCTCCCAATCGTGTGTGTGGGTGTGTGTGTGAGAACAATTAAGGAGTTTCCAGTTGACCAGCTCTGTATGATCCCGACTGGTTCAGGATTTTCCACAAATCTTATTAAAGTCACCCAAAGGATTTCCTTCATATTGATCTTTATAAAGGTCATCTTGTATGTGAACGCATATTGATGGATAGTGCGCTCCAGAATTATTGGCACCCTTGGCAACAATGGGTATTGAAAGCTTGTTAAAAAACGACTTTGGTTGATTTTATGATGATTTATTTTATGCAATGAGCTTCCTTTGTTTTGCATCTCATGGTTTTATCCTTAACGATGCATACAGTAAATTCTATTGAGATCGCGCCACCACGCTTTGTGCACTTTATGTTAAAATCTAAATTTACATAGATGATGTGTTGAAGATGAAGTGCCTGTCTGTTACATGTTTATTGAGCTGTAATGTAATGTTTTATTGACACAGTTACAGTACTGTACATTCAGATTCAGGGGAAGCTCAGCGGTTAAGGCATTGGACTACGGTTCGGAAGGTCCCAGGTTCAAATCCCACAACCACCAATTTGCCACTGTTGGGCCCTTGAGCAAGGCCCTTAACCAAGGCCCTTAACCCTCACCTGCTCAGATGTATAATGGGATGGGAAGTCGCTCTGTATACGGGCATCTGCCAAATACTGTAAAAGTAATGTGTGCTATGCTTTTGGATTAAGTTAGAGTTGGCCAAGTGTATGTGTGTTTATCAATAATGCCATGCTATTGTTTTACAGTACATGATCTATCTTTTGTACATTTTAATCTAGGTTGTGTTAAGTCAGCTTTTTAACTTTGTAATTTATTTTTTATTAGAGTATACAAATTCACTCTGTACGATGTAGTTTAGTGCTTACTTCTACAAACCTTGGAACACCATAGTTACATATAGTGAATATACACTGACTGTCTACTTTACTAAGAACACCTACACACCTGGACAGGAATCCAAAGATCCTATCACTGAATCCTGTTTCCACAGCACAATGCAAATCCAAGTCAAGAGCTTCATTTAAAGTTCATGTCAACCATCAGAATGAAGAAAGCACCAGATGTCTTTCTACCTGACTTTCATTTTGGGCTTGGTTGTTGGTATCCAGCGGGGTCGTTTAAGTTTTTCGGAAACTGATGATCTCCTGGGATTTTCAGACACGGCTGTCTCTAGAGTTCAGAATGGAATGGACCAGATCTTTAGATTCTTGTTTTTAGCTGACAAAAATGGAATCTAATGGGGTCTTCTGATGTTGTGGACCATTCAGCTCAAAGTTCAACATTTTGTGCATGCTAAGATCCTTTTTTACACACTAGGATTGAAAAGAGTGCTGAGATTATTGTTATTTACATACTGTTAGTATGAACCAGTCTCGATCTTTTTCTCTTAGGTGTTTCCATCCACAAAACTATCACATACTCAGCGTTTTTTTGTTGTTGTCATTTTTTGTTTCATTTTGCTCTTTAAGTGTTCCTAATAAAGTGTATAGTGGACATTCAACCAAAGTTGGCCCTGTGTCTTGTTTTCAGGAGACACTGCGATGTATAAAGACGGTGTGTTCTGGATCATGGGACGAACTTCTGTAGACATCATAAAGAGCGGCGGCTACAAGATCAGCGCTCTGGATGTGGAGCGCCATCTGCTGGCTCACCCTGACATCTCAGGTACAGGACTAATGCATTTTGGGAGTGGAGTCGTAATATGCGATTGGTTTGGTAACAAAAAATTTGTTGGGGTCAAATCTGTCGCACTAGTTGTCCTATAAAAAGTAAAATGTTTAAAATATCCAATGACAGAATTCATAAGTGCACCGTAGAAATCATATGCTTTCTTCTTTTCCTTTGGAAGATGTGGCTGTAATCGGGGCACGGGACTCCACTTGGGGGCAGAAGGTTGTAGCTATTGTGCAGATGAAGAATGGGAAGACTCTCTGTCTTTCTGAGCTGAAGGCCTGGGCCAGGTAACTCCTTAATGAAATCTTCAAACCTTCCCCTTACTAGCAACACCCCCTCTGTTTAACTAAATATGGCGAATGACAGACTTTTTAGAGACAAGTGGCAGATCGATATTGCTCTGAGGAAGAAAATATAAGACATAAACCTGAAATGTTCCAAACTCATTTGATGGGAGTATTGCACGTCACCATCATTTTGGTATGTTGAAAAATATAATGGACAGGATGCATTTCTTGAATTAAAATAAAATACCACAATCATCCGAACTGTTAAAACTAGTATATTTTTCCGTTCTCTTTGGATTGCAGTATTAAGAGAGAGAGTGAGTGAGAGAGAGAGAGAGAGAGAGAGAGAGAGATACATAATTAGGTATGCTCACTGTCACATAATGGACAAGATCAATATATATTTTGTGCAGAGTGCAAGCAGGGACTCCAGAAGGACTAGTTATAACAGCATAAGTAAAATGGGGAACCAGAAGGAAACAGACATCAGGACTCCATGGGAAGTAAAGCAACCAGCCACTTCACTGTCAGCAAACTCATGAGTGTATTAATGACGGTGGGGGTTGACATTATCCAGACATACCAGTTCACCATAAAGCTCTATGCCCATGAGTTCCCCAGATCTGCTCCTTTACCTAAGGGAAAACTATTCACAGGTCTTGACTATTACCATTACATTTTTATCCTAGACTTACACAGAGGCTGTGTCTGAGTCACTAATTAGGACACTAATTAGAAGGCTACTCCTTCTATATGTAATTGTCTTACTAAAAAATAATAAAAAATGCTCTAGCCCCTGCTATAGTGTTCATTATACAAGGTACCAACAAACAACCTACACCAGTTGATCAAAAGTAGTTATGGCAGATCATAAAATACCAGCACGTCTTTAAAAAAACAGATGTAATAAACTTCTAAAACAGTGAAAGTTGATGACCGTTAATTTAAGTTTGTAACCTTTATTTTACTGTCTTACGCTATATTGCCAAAATTATTTGCTTGCCTGCCTGCATACGAACTTGAGTAACATCCAATTCTTAATCTTTAGGGTTTAATATGATGTTGGCTCCCCATTTGCAGCTATAACATACAGTATGTCTTTATGGACCTTGCTTTGTGCACTGGTGTTCAGTCATGTTGAAACTGGAAGGGGCCATCTGCAAACTGTTCCTACAAAGTTGGGAGCATGAAATTGTCCAAAATGTCTTGGTATGCTGAAGTATTAAGAGTCCAATTCCTGAAAACAACCCCAACACCAGGTCCAACATGACTGCGCACCAGTGCACAAAGCAAGGATGGATGAGTGACTTTGGTGTGGAAGGACTTGACTGGCCTGCACGGAGTCCAGACCTCAACCCGATAGAACACCTTTGGGATGAATTAGAGTGGAGACTGCGACCTCACAAATGCGCTTCTGGAAGAATGGTCAAAAATTCCCATAAACACACTCCCAAACCTTGTGGAAAGCCTTCACAGAAGAGTTGAAGGTGTTATAACTACAAAGGGTGGACCATCATCATATTCAACCCTATGGATTAAGAATTTGAAGTTACTTAAGGACAATCATAGACACTTTTGTTCAGGATTCACACTCTCAGTTATAGGACAGTTATATTTCTGTTTTGCCAGTCAGGGGCATTATATGTCATTTTTTTTACAAAAAAAAAGAAAAGTAAAGCATCCTGCATGAGAAAAGAAGAATAGTTGCATGAAGTGTCAGAGTATGTTCAGACTGCTGTGTCCTTGAACGTCTTGTCTAGAAAACATTCTAGTCAAAGTAAATGTGAATTTTTTAGTCATTTAGTCACTGTTTTCACAGCTTTAACCGAAAAACCTTCAACGCTGATCCTTAGTATTAGAGCTCAAGTCAACATTCTTCCTAAACCCCACCTCCACTTCAGGAAGTTCTCCAAACACCGAATGCATTTGTAAACTTTCTTTCTCATGCTCCAAATACTCACTCTCAATCTGTCAGCTGATGAAACACGCCGATGATGAAATGTTGTGTTTATTTCGATGTATGCAGCACCGAGTTAAAACAGCGTGAGGAGTGTGTTGTGGAGTGAGTGAGTGTGTGTGTGTGTGTGTGTGTGTGTGTGTGTGCGCTGAGGTGCGCAGTCTTGCGTCAGAGCGTGGCGCGTGTTGAATCACGCAGCAGGCTGACGGTCCCTCCGGGGCCACTGCCAAATCGATGTGGATGTTCAAGAACATGGCTTTTTGAGCGAGTACACTTTTTTTTTTTTTTTTTTTTTCCCCTTCACCCCTCACACATCCTCAGCTGCTCGAATGCATGTAAGCAGCTGTGTGCTGATGTGGTGGGTGCGGGGCAGTGAATAAAGGGATAGAGCCAAGATATCTCTCTCCTCACAAGCACTATGTATGGCTGCTGTTTTTTCATTTCATACAGTGCATACTTGATCTCTCACGCATACATCATTTTATTTGTGTCGTTTTCTTGCACATTTGCTCCAAAACGCTATGTGTTGTGGGGTCTTGGTGCCATTGCTGTGTTTTTATTGGTTGTACACTATGTGCAGTTGTGTGTGTGTGTGTGTGTGCTTGTTTGTTTGTTTGTTTTTACGAGTGTGAAGCTGTAGTATTGACCTGTATATCACACTATACAGGGTGATTGTGAATCCTTAAAAAGTACTCATTTAGCTAAAATTGCATTTTTAACATTAAATGCATTCGTTAGTAATGTAGTGTCTTATGTCAACATGTTTTTAATATGAAATCTGCTTATCTTTGGTGAGGGTTACTGTATATGAATCATTCAAGCATAAAGAATTAGCTAAATTAAGACATAACCCAGTAAGAAACAGGTGCAGATGATGACAGGTGATGAGGCCGTTGATTAGTATACTGGTGAAGCTGAATGCTGATTGGTTGGAACAGACGAGAGGGGAAATGAGGTTGCTGCTGTGATTGTTACATAATCAAGCCATTATGCTGAATGTGATGAAACAGAATAGCAAATATGATGCTGAGAAACTTCTGTAATTGACAGATTATTGTTTTTGGTAAGACACTGAAAAGATTGTACAGCTGTATTTAGTTTAAGGATGCTTGCAGTTGTTCTTGTTTTTTCGGCTGCTCTCACTAGGGATCGCCCCAGTGAATTGTCTGTTCCACAGATTTTGATTTTAGCACAGGTGTTACGCCCGATGCCCTTCCTGATGCAACCCTGGCATTCTTACACAGGGTTGGGATCAGCTGTAAGGGTATCTTCGACCCCAGTGGCCATGTTTTCGTCATTGTATTGGACAAGAACTGTGTATACAGTACTGAGCAAAAGTCTTGAGCCACCGCTTATTTCTTTATATTGTAGTATTCTTCCAAAGAGCCAGACTTTCTTGTATTTTTAATAGAGTGTTGAGAAATAGTTCTCCAGGCGTCCTGAAGGATTTTTTTTACTCTTCTTTTCTGTCCAGTCCATGTACTGGAGCGGTTTTGAAGGTTTTACCTATAAATCATTCAAGCATAAAAACATCTAACCTAAGTCATGACGTAGTGAGGAACAGGTTCAGATGATGACAGATGATCAGGCCTATGATTAGTATACTGGTGATGCTCAATGCTGAGTGGTTGGAACAGACGAGAGGGGAAATGAGGTTGTTGCTGTGATTGGTACATAGTCAACCCAACTGTCAAAATTGTACAGTATCTTAAACATGTGTGTGACCTTATGAAATTTGTTCCCATTTCTTTAATTGGATCTACATTATTTGACTGAATTTAATATGGAGAAGTGATGGGTGGCTCAATACTTCTGCACAGTATTGTACGGTATATGCAAACCATAAATAAGGCTATACCTAACCATAACCATAAGGTTAATGGAATTTAAATGGTTAATGTAGATGGTTTTCCCTTCACCCTAAATTCTATTTGAACAGCCAATTATTCTTATTCAGAGGTTTTTAATGTGAATCAATAAACCAATAATGATTCAGATAATAGCGACTAGTTTATTGATTTGTTCTTTATTACTTGATTTAAATTCTGAATTGTGTAAA
>JAQMYL010000023.1:13277105-13297326 GCA_030014365.1 Clarias pachynema | reverse complement strand
TAAATTAATTAATTTATTTATTTTTGTCGAAACACCCAATACATCTGGAAAATTTCCATTCCACCCACCATCCACAAACAAACGATATTGTACATTTGTTGCCACTGCTATGGATCAGAGTTCTTCTTCCCAACATCTGCTAGCAGAAATGTCTTCATTACTGTAACAGAACTGCTATGCATATGCTCTTAGTTATATAGTCCTCGCGAGTGCTCTGCATTTAAAAAATCCTGCACATATTTTGCGTGTTTGTTTTCGTTTAAAGGTATGGTGAGTACATCATGTATATTAGATACCTAGATACCTCCGTTTCAGCAACGTATTCATCACAGGGTCCAATTAAATGTCTCATCAAAATCAAGTTTGTCATAAATTCCATTAATTATAAACACGAATACACACTCATGCATGTTCACATAGACACAGAATGCTCATTCCTCAGTGCTCCAGCTCCAACTGTCATTTCTCGCAATTGTCTTTCTTTATGTTGTATTCGGAACGAGAGACGAGGTACGATGACCCCAACACGCACATGCACAGCAACAAAACAGACACTGAGCCTAACATGTGTGAAAGGTAAATTGATTGTCTGCATAGAGAACACAAGAGAACAAAAAAAAAAAAAAAGAAAAGAAAGAAACACAGACAGACGCTGTGCTGGAAGGGACGTGTGATGAAGAAACAGAACACACACACACACAAAAAAAAAAACACTCCAGGACTTACAATAACAACCATGCCTTCACAAAGTCTACACATTTAATTAACTTAGTACTCGGCTCTGGGTTTTATTTTTTATTTCCTTTTCATGGTAATTTTATTGTTTATGGAATTAATTGAATTGTACATGTCTTTAAGCGATCTGAAACACAGCGTGGCGAAGCTGGGTGTATAGATATGAGGATGTGCTGAGAATAAACTCATATTTCACATTACTTTCTCCAGCATCACTCTATTCTGTTTGTTTCCGTCTGTTTGTCTGTTCATGTATCTCCTTTTCCACCCTAAAGCCATGGGGGTGCAAACTTTTGCATTTCACTGTAATACGTTGTACCATATTGCAAAGCTAATATGTAGTGATGCAACTGCAATATAGTATTTTTTAAATACTTTGATACAGTTATAGATATTCAAAATGGTTTAGATGGAGGTACGTTAAAAGTTACTTTATAACAAGGTGTGTTTTAACCTTTTAGAGAGCACATGGCCCCGTACACCATCCCCACCGGCCTGATTGTGGTGGAGGAGATACCTAGGAACCAGATGGGGAAAGTGAACAAGAAAGACCTGCTGCGGCAGTTCTTTCCACACTGACGGGCTCCTCTGCTCACCTGGGGTCAGTGCTGCTGGTTTATGAGAAACAGTGTAAGTTTGCCAAAGCTGATCCAGATCAGAAAAAGGAACACCGGCAGACTCTGACTTTTCTTTGCATTCGAGTTAAGCAGGACCGTCAGCTCCTGTAAGGAAAGAATTTCTGTACTTACCTGACTGATGCGGTTCTCTCTAGGCCAGGGTATTTTACAATAATTAGTACAGTAATTATTAAGTGAGGTATTAATAATTTGTCCATTTGAATGTACAATAGTTGCATCTTTTAAACATTAAATGAATTGCATAATAATGCTTGTTGCCTAGCAGCATTAACCGGCCACATTCAAGCGACTCATTCAGATAGGGGTGTGTGTGTATGTGTGTAAGAGAGAGATGCAGCTGCTGTGACACCGGCACTCTGAAATAAGGCTTCGTTATTTATTTTTGTTAATAATTATTAGTGATATTGTCTATTGAGGTGCTGATCTATTTAACACTTAACACACGGCAAATGTCAAAGTTTCATCAGTTGGGTTCAGATACAGTATATTCCAGGCCAAATAATAGACACAAATGTGGACCAGTAGTATAACGAACAATGCCGTATTTGGCTTCATGGGCATCTGCAGTGACCCACGCCTTCCCAGAAGGCTTTGCTTTAAGGGAGGACGTACAACTGTGGCAATCTTGGAGTGAAACGAAAAATAAAGTGAATAAGACAAAGGAAATATGTATTTTTAATATGTATGTACTGTATCTCAAATAAAGAAGAAAAGGTTTTAATGAATTAAACAGTTATGTAAGGTATAGAAATGGTAAGATTTAAAAAATCTTTTCGTTTATTATAATAAGCTATGAAATGAGTAATTCATCATTACATGAGTGTGTATAAGCAATCTTTCATATTTCAATTTGTATGTTAAATTAATTGCTAAATAAAACTATGAAAGTAGAATTGAAATCTTTTTGGACAAGATCATTTGACTTTTTTTCCTTCACATGCCCTCACCTGACAACGACCACTCCAGGAGATGAGAACCTTTCTCAGTTTCACCTTGGAGGGGAAAAAAAAAAAAAAAAGTGATGACTATATTTAATAGCATATTGCACCACAGTTAAAGGATAATTGCTTCACTTCTGCACTATCTACAGAAGGACGCTGCTGTTCCCTATTCCTAAAAGACAAATAAAGGACATCTCCAGGGCCTTTTCAGAGAAACTTCAGTTCAGTGTTCAGTCTTTCCCTCGAGACGTACAAGCAGTCTGCAAGTTTGTTCCTCAGGTCAGATAAGTGTGTGTGTGTTGGAAGAGTGTGTTGGAAGAGTGCGGCACATTTTACCCTCTGCGTGTCCTTTTTGAAACTATAATCGTTCAGACGTTGTGTATTTCTTTCACACAAAATACGTTCTTCTATTAAATACATACTCTAAAACGAATGGTTGGTGTATCATTAGCATATTGTTTAGTGTAAAACACTCTGCAGTTCCATTGTATTGTATTGCATCATACAGTTTAGCGTTTGTGTTGTAATTTGTGACCGCAGTTTGTAAGTGATTGGCAACCCAGACGATTGGCAACCCAGAATGGCATCAGGGACATTACGCTGTTAAACTACAATAGGGAGAGAGTGAACAGAGGCAGCCATGCAGAAGACAGTGAGAGAGACAGTAGTTATCTGTTTCTCTCCCTATCTCTCTGTCTCTTTCCCCTGGCTGCAGTCACCAGAGAGCTGATTAAGAGAGTAGGACTATCGATTTCTGTGTGTGGTGTGAAAGGCTGAGGTGTGCTGAGGCATGGAGGATTGTGGACAGGTTTGGGCAAGCAGGTAGAAGTCCCTCAAACCTCCACTTGTCCACAAACTTTCCTTTTCCCCCTAAACCTGGTTTTGAACTTTGAATGTGCCTTTCAAAACTCATCCACTCCACCCTATTTGCCGCCTAAACCCATCCACCAACTTGTCGACTAACTGCCCCCACCACGAACTACAAAATAGTCTCCCCCAGACCTACACCTGTCCATCTAAATCACTGCTGCCCCTTAAAACCCTTCTCAAAACCTCTAACTTGAGCCTAAACTGCTAGCAAACCTCTGCTTGCCCCATATTTGATCACGCCTATAACTTCCCTGACCCTCCATTTTTACCCCAAACACCTAAAGCCAAAACACTTCTGCCCTACCTGCTCCAGTAAACAAACAAAAAAAAGTATATTTCCTTCTGGATCAATAAACTGTCTGTCTGTCTGTCTGTCTGTCTGCCTGTCTGTCTGGATGTCTGTCTTTGAAAATTGCTCCTAAACCTTCACCTGCTTTTAAAACCTATTTTGAACATCCACTACCCCCCAAAACCTCTGCCCCCATGCCTCCACAAGCAACCACGAAGCTCCATTTCTCCCCAAACCTGCCTCCAAACTAAAAAACATGTGACTATTCCCTTGCCTCTCCACCTGCCCAGCTTCCACTTATTCCCAAATTTTCATGTCCCCAAAATCCTGCCTCAAACTCTCCACCCACTCCGACTCCCAGTTCTTCAGGCAGTCTTGGTGGTAATGAGGATGTGTGTGTTTGTGTTTCAGCATGTGTGTGTGGTTTGGGGCTTTACTCCCCAGGGCTCTGAGATGATGGAGTGTGTGCAGCGTCAGTCAGACACTCCTGGAATAAACACACCCACCCACACAAACACACTCACACTGCCTTGCCTGCCTGCCTACTGAAGCGTGTGTGAATCTGTCTGCAGATGGACGCTTATTGGGCCCCAGGGTCCTGTGGAGAGAAGGGCAAATGTTATACCGGACTTGTCCAACACACACACATTTCAAAAACTCAAGCAAATGCCAACACGCGCTGAGGCTGATTGGCTGTGAGTGCTGACATGTGGTTGAGTTAAATGTGACTGTATGCTATTAATTCACCAGTGTGTTGGGTGAGTGATCAGTGTTTTAACTCCACACTCCTGTTCAAGGTGCCCCCATTCCCCCCTCGCCAAACAACCCCCTCTTTTTCGAGTTCATCCATCTCGGTTCCATGTCACATGAAAGTGACTTGCTCAGAGTGATCCAGCGAGCGGCTGATATTGGTGTGTCTTTGAACTTTTGAAGTGATCGTGTCGCATGAAGACAAGTCAGGGGCAAAGGAAGAAGACGTAACTGCGGTTAAGGGCGAACAGAGAGAAGAAGAAATAGCCTCAGTGAACACACATGTACACAATTATAGAACACAAAAAAAGTGTAAAAACGCACTGCTGTAACTTGAGGGATTCAGAGAGAGATGTGTGATATGACAGCTCTCAGAGGGTACAGTGCCTCAGAGGCAACAACTTGCCTTTTTGCAGTCCTCAGTGCGCTCCAGCAAAAAGCCACTTCCTCTTTTTATTCCTTTATGCGCTTCATTTATTCTTGAATTAAGAGCATACAGTCATATTTAACTCGTTCACATGTCATATTTAACACTCACAGCCAATCAGCTTCAGCCCTTGTATTTCTTTCATCCAAAATCCCCTATAAGATAAAAGGTGTGTGTGGATACCTGGGCATTAAACCCAAACTGTTGACAAAGTTATACAGGATGTTTTTGTATGTTGTAGCACTACAACTGACCTTAACGGGAACCGAACTAAGAGCCTTCAACCTGTTCTAGCATGGCAATGTCCCTATGCACAAAGCAAGCTTTATGGCTCACAAAGGTTAGATTGGAGAGACTCTAGTGTCCTGCATGGAGCCCTGATCTCAATTAAACACCTTCAGGATGAACTACAACACCAACTGCACCCTAGGCCTCCTCATGGGGTCTTAGAAAGCACTATGATTATCATTGTTCAGTTGTCTGTATACAGTACGTTTGGCCACATAGTGTAGCTTTAATGCTGATACTTTACATACAGTATCCAAGCTTGGAAAATAAAATTCATAACTGTGTCTAAAATCATTGTCTTTTTTGATGCACTGTTGCATCTTTAAACCAGAATAATTAATGAGTGTTTTCATTAACCACGGGCAGATGTCTTTTGAAAATGAGCTACAACTGTTGCCTTCCTAGTATTCTAGTATTCCTAGTATCAAGCTACCTCTGAACCAGAGATGTCAGTACAGTAGTACTAAAGAACTGGACCATTGTTCAGACACAGCTGTACTGATATATACTGCAAAACTTAGTATACATAACATGAAAAGAAAACTTTGGTCCTCAGAGTCTGAGAGGAGAGACACAGAATCTAAGTTTCTTGAAGTCCGTTATGAATTTCCTGCAGTCAATGATTAGTTGGGGTGCCACCATGTCATCTGCTGGTGTTGGTCCCCTATGTTTTATCCAGTCCAAAATCAACACAATCGTCTACCAGGAGATTTTAGAAATCTACCTGCTTCCATCTGCTGACGAGCTTTATGGAGATACTGATCTCCTTTTCAGCATGCCTTACTGTAGAACGTGTCCACAATGCCAAAACTACCACTAACTGGTTTGCTGACCAGTGGGCGTGATTGGCCAGCCAACTCACCTGATCTGAACCCCATAGAGATTCTATAGGCTTATTGTCAAGAGGAAGAAGAGAACTACCGACCCAATATAGACAAGCAGAAGGCTGATATCAAAGCAACCTGGTCTTCAATAACGCCTCAGCAGTGCCACAGGTTGATCGCCTCCATGCGTTTTCATGTTGATGCAGTATTTTTTGCTAAATAGGTTTGACATTTCTGTATTGTAAATCCCTTTTTTTTTCCAACAGAAAGGCTTCAAATATTTCACTTGATGTGTAATAAATCAAGAATATGTTGTATATTGTAGTTTCACTTTTTCAATTAAATTATGAAAAAAAAACTTCACCATGATACTTTTTTTTTAATGCATGTTATATTACACAAAATGCCCTGTCTTTAAATTATCTCACTGTTCGTTATGTAGTGGATGACAGTTGCAGGGCATTTTGTTAACTGATTTTTTTAGAATCTGGAATCTTTTTCCTTTTGTGTGACTTTAACAAGCAACCTATCCAGTGACACTTGCTTTTGAGGATTTCACGGAAATGTGACATTGCATTGTGATTAAACAGATTCATCACACACGCTGCTACGGCCTTTTTAACCTTTTTTTTCACCGGTCCTTTGTTGCAGTACAGTTACTAAAGAACAGTCACTACACTTGGATACAAAATTGTAAAAATGCTTTATGCACACACATACATGGTCACAATATTAAATAGTTTATGCATATACTATAATAGTATAATGATATAATTGATTAGTGTTTTTAAAGTAGTTATGACACCTGTGATGGTCTGAGAAAGGTGTAGTATATCTATATTATTATCCAGTATAAATTGAAGCTGTATGATTTATACCTTTACAGTTTCAGTGAACAAGATTATTTATTGCACATTTTATTAGTATGATCCTCATGCACTTATTTGCATGTCACCTCTCATCTCTGTTGTCGTGATCGCTGTGATCTATTTTTATTGATGGGCCAAGGCTATCACACTAAACTCCTCACTGCCACGATGATCAATATTAAATTATCATGTTCCAGCACTCATAACTCGGTGCGCTAGACAATAGACAGAGACAGGGTCATGGGAGAATAAATAGCAGGCAGAGTGGCTAATGATCCATCATCCCAGACGAGCTCCGACACCCTGGAGCTTCACCCGCTGACAGCGTCATTAATAAATGCAGCTCGGAGCACGATCGATCGCACTGATGGATGATCGCAGCCGCAAATACTATAAAACACCTGGCCATCAATCTATAGAGGACAACCCATCCACAGCACATCCACACATCAGTGTACCTTACACACTATGCAACACATCATGTATATGCAATATACCAGGTTACCAGGGGGGAGTGATACAGCTGAAGTGATGATTTTCATATTTATTGGTTGATCTGTGCCTAAAAGTTGGTGTTTAGTCTATGTCACCCAGTTGATAGATGACATTGCTATGTGTTAATGCTAAACATGTTGATCTAATCTAGAAGCCATTTGTGCCTGTCTAAGTCCATTAGCCCTGGTTAAATGAACATTATTTAACTGAAAGACATTCATTCACCCATTGATTCATCTTCACTAAGCGCTTTATTCAAGTCAGGGTCAGAGTAGATGGGTGAAGATGGTGGGCAAGGTGGGAATACACCACAGGAAGGACACAAGTCCATGGCAACCCACCACACGCACACACTTATTCACATCTAGAATAAATTTATCTTCGCCAATCCAAGTACTGGCATGTTTTTGGCAGGGAGAAGGTAGTGCTGGAGGACTTGAGTCTGGACTCGCAATCGAGACATTTTATGTATTGATTTGGCCTTGGATTTATTGGGATTGTACCTGGACTTTTCTCAATAGTGCGCCTTGATCTCTCTAAATATAGACTTTTGTCTGAAACAAGATTTTGTTAAGGGGTACTGTTTGTGTTGCCCTTTTCTTGCCCATACACAAAGCATGAAAATGATTTCCATTTATAGAAAATAGCCTAATGTGCCAACTAGTTAGGGACAACTAGTTAAAGTAAATGATTTTCCTCAAAATTTACTTAGCAATGACTTTGCCTTGATTTCCTTAAGACTTTGTCTTGACTCAGTCTTGCCTAGTTCTGGTCTTGGAATTGTCGTTACCAAGCAGCAACGTCTGGTTCTGAAAAAATGAAGCCAACGCAGAAGTGCTAAATCTTGCAGTTCCACAAATGGCCACTAGTAGCTTGCTCCAAAAGTGAGTCAATCCACATAGAGCGCAACTTTGCAACAAAAATAAACATGTTTCAGGTTTCAGTCTCCAATAGATTTCCCATTTATGACAACTCATCAGTTAAAATTACATTACGCCATAAGGTTATACAAAATTAGGGGCATGGTCGAATTGAGTGACAGCTGCATTGCAGGTCTGAAACCGAAACAAATATTTTTAGAACATTAATAAGTAGTTTAACTTACTCCACAAAATGTTGGAGTTGACAATGTGTAGGGTATGGAGGAGGAAGTTCAATCAAATGCAAACTAATGTTACCCTCATAAGCATTGTAGTTAGCTAAACTTGCTAGGTTGTGGTAACTGATGTACATAGAACTGTTCCAACCAATAGCCAGGCTTGATTTTTATGTGCCCATTTGCCTATGCTCTTCCGCTCTTCAAAAAACCTGTCGGTCACATCATGGATGGTTTGTTCAGACCTTTTTTTATATACAGTCTATGATCTTGCCTACGGCACTAGAGGAAGGAAACCAAAGAACCCAGATGAAACCCCCATGGATGCTGGGAGACCAAGCACAGAAACTCAACAGCAACCCAGAACCCTGGAGCTGTTAAGTGGCAATGCTACATTACAATTTTACTATGAATTTAACACAACAATTGACAGAGGTTATTCCAACATGTACAGTAGTTGTGTTTGTCTGGAGAGTGTGTTCGTTAGAATGATGTAACCATGGTAAAGTGGTAATAGTGTCAGGATACACTGTACAATACAATACAATGTATTTTCTGGGTGGTTGGGGATCCTTTTAGGCGTTGCAACTTTTACGAATGAATCTTTCTTTTTCTTCTTCTTCTTTTTAGTTAAACAGCATTAACAGTATGATTTTTAAAAAAAAAACATTTCAGAAAATAATGGCATTTTTATAAGGTTTGGTTGCTGAAACAAGGTTTTGTGGGGGTTTTTTTAGCACAGAGTTTTAAGTACAAATACACAAAATGTAGTTAACGAGCATAACGGATTGTCATAAGGACATTCGGGACATTAAAAGGCTTAATTAGTTTATTGTTCAATAAATCATTTTCCTTCTGTCTATAATTTGTGTAACAGGATTGTACTTTTCTGTCCAATATTTCATATATTTTAAGTATTTTCTTCAGGGTGATGCAACTTCTTGTTAAAAAATATGACTTGTGGAATAGAAATGCAGTATGTTCATAGGGTGCAGACTGGAAACATTGCGGAATTATTCGGAAGTCTTTAGAAGTATTATGTTTTTTATGAACCGTATATATATGGAGTGGATTGGACAGGCGAGAAAATTGCCCTGTAATGAGCATATTTTGAAGGTTGGACAGAGGTTTAAAATGTCTACTCATACACACAGCGTACCTCCAGGTTTGGGGTTCGAATCTCACCTCTGGAGAGTGTGTGCTACTGTAGGTATGGTGTGTGCATGTTCTCCCCGTGCTTGGTCGGTTCCTCCAGATATGCCAGTTTCCTCCCGCAGTTTAATGACATGCATTGTAGGGTGATTAGTAAATGATTGTGTGTGTGTTTCTAGGTTGCTGGAGGTTGGGGCCCTTAGCAACAAAATCGCCCCCTACTGTGATTACTGTAGACATAAAGTCATAGATCAGTGCAGCCAACCTTTGCCTAATGATGACAGCTTGAATGGATGGGTGCTTATTTGTAAATGTAGTATTAGTGGGACACAAATGACTCCTGAATTGAGGAATCGTCCTATAAATGAACCCTTAAGCACTTACCTATAAACGGAACATAATGTGACCATATACTCCAGTATGTAGGGGACAATGGTACAATATCTGTAAGACAGCAGGACAGTTAGCTAGGTTTTGGCATGAATTTGATCCTTTTTCTGCAGTATGAAGCGTGTATTCAGTGATAAAGAGTGTGACAGGAGTGTGATGTACTGTACTGTACAGTAGGCCATGCAGGCGATCGTGAGCTGCAGTCCCATCCCGTAATAAGTCGTATTGATTATTGACCTGCTCAACAACTGAAGCTGCTTATATTTATCTGCCTCATCTCTCACGTACGCTTTCGCGCTCTCTTACTCAGCACCAGATCCTCAGCTCAGCGCGGAGTGTGATGTCGCCTTTCTTCACCCGTGCGCATGTTTGTGTGTGTGTCAATACCTGTATATCAATCGCTCTATGCGTCCTCGTCCATCTAAACAGGGATCGATCGTCACTTTCAGTATGCATATGGCAGATCCCAGCAACTTGCTTTTTCTTACATGACTCTATTGCAGACGTAAATGCACATACACACATACATGCACACACACACCCTGCTGTGAGAACAAATAGAGCTGTTCTGTTTCTGTAGACTGAGGAATCTGCAGTTCGTAGGAGGTTCTAAAGTGTATTTTACACTGACAACAAAAATATTGAAAAATATTTGGCTGTTCAATACACACGCGTGAAAAATGTCCCAAACATAAGCATGCCATAGTCTCTTGAATTGAAATGTTTCTCTGCAGGGAAACTGAATGTGTTGATGTACTTTCATACATCACTGCGTACATTTAAGCCAAAGCTAACAGGGCTTTTAGTACTGTATCTTCTATATAAATAAAAGAAAGTTTTTGTCTGCACATCGGTCAGAAACTCGCTATTTCAATGATATTGTTTGAGAAAATTTTCTGTCTGTATGTCTGTCCAGCCAGATTTTGTCTCAGCATCATGCAAGACTGGCTAAACAGGATTTTATGAAACCTTGCCAGTATTTTGGTATTCACCTGAAGCTAAATCTGCGCCATTAATGAAATCAGAATATTGATTAGAAGGGAAGTTATGAGCGGTTTTGTGCTAGATTATGTCACAGCATCTAGCGCTTTTTTGGACAAATATATCACTTTTTCCCTTAAGGTGGGCGTGGCTATACGCCTTACTCCACAGAGCCAATCAATGCGTACTGTGTATGCGGAAAATGCAGAAACGACATTACTGCACCTACAAGCTGCTAAAATCTTCAATACACACAAACTCTTACTACAGAGTTACTACAAAAAAATGGTACGTACACTATAAAAACTGAACCTTGTGCCATGAATTAAATAAACATTTTGATTAGATAAGTTATGAGCGGTTACTGTATGTGCCAGATGCTGATCAGCTTATTTTTAGCTTTAACTTTTTAACTCTTTACCCGTTTACATACTTATGTTAACTATTAAAATTATCCACAAATAAAAATTACAAAGCAAAGAGAAAAAAACATTTTTATTCTGGTTATCCAATGTTTTCACTATACTACCATTTTCACCATTTTCACTATACTCTGATTTTCTGTCTGATTCTCTGCTGTCAGCTCTTGTCTAGAAAGGAAAAAATCTGCTTGAAAGGAAAAAGTCGGATTGTAACTTATAACATGTAAGATGTTTTTTGTTTTTTTTTAATCTAGCTAAGACATAATTGCTTTTACACTGACACTTTAAGATTAATGCAGCTAACATTAACAAGTAAAGCCTTCATGTCTAAATTATTACACACTCTCCTCGAAAGGCATCTTTATGGCTCATTGCAGCTTTTCACAAACAGGTTTCATAAAACCGTAGCATGATTTCATACCACAAAACAATTCTTCCATCAAAAGGTGGAAATCTGAAAGCCATGCCTCCTACACGATACTTCTGTAGCATGACTGATAGCAGTCGTCATTCTGACACTTCCACATAATGAATGCAGTTACTCTCTCCAAAACCACATCATCTTTTTAGGGTAAATTCCACACATATTATTTTTTAACATTAGCATTAAGGACACACATTAATTCGTTAATTCAGACTAAACCACTCTAGCTGACAACTCTCCTAATATCCTTGTGTAAGAGAGATAATTTTTTCTCATCAATATATGAGAAAAAATTCTTATAATACTGCAAGCCAGTATTAACCTTATTCTGAATAATAATATACACTCACTGGCCACTTCATTAGGTAGTAATTCATACTTCATTGTACTTCATTGCTAGTACTGGGTTCAACCCCTTTTGTATGGTGGCCAAGAAGTGCAAAACAAAATAACAAAACCAAAACCTAAATAACAAATCCAAAAACAAAATAACAAATCAAAAAATGTAATAACAAAATCGAAAAACAAAATAACAAAACCGAAAACAAAATAACAAATCCAAAACCTAAATAACAAATCCAAAAATGAAATAACAAAACCGAAAAACAAAATAACAAATCGAAAAAACGAAATAACAAAACCTGAAAACAAAATAACAAATGCAAAAACAAAATAACAAAACTGAAAACAAAATAGCAAATTCAAAAATGAATGAACAAAACCAAAAACAAAATAACAAATTAAAAACAAAATAATAAAACCGATAACAAAAACTAAAACAACATAAAAAACGAAAACAAAATTACAAAACCGCAACCTAATTTACAAATTAAAAAACAAAATAACAAAATCGAAAACAAAATAACAAACTTAAAAACATGCTCATGAACAATACTCAGCTAGGCTGTTGCATTTCAAAGATGCTCAGTTGGTATTAAGGGACCCAAAGTGTTCCAAGAAAATATCATGTATGATATAAGGCAGGATGGATCCATGCTTTAATGTTGTTTACATCAAATTCTAATCAAATCGAAACTCGTCAGACCGGGTGACATTTTAGCAAATCTTCTATTGTCTAATTTTGGTGTGGCCCGAAGTCCCCTCTTCCTGTTTTTAGCTGACAGGACTGGCAACCGGTGTAATCTTCTGCTGCTGTAGTCCATCTGCTTCACGGTTTGACAAGAATTCAAGATTTGCCACGCATTTTCTCTACATTTTGTCTTTTTCAGACCATTCTCTGTAAACCCTAGAGGGGGTTGTGCATGAAATCCAGCAGTTTTAGAAACACTCATGCCAGCTTGTTTGGCACCAATAAACCATGCCACGTTTAAATCCACTTACTGTAAATCACCCTTCCTCCCCATTCTGATGCTCAGTTTAAACTTAAGCAGATCACATGTGGTTAAACAGGTGAACCTAATGAAGTGGCAGGTGAAAACAGGAAATAGTTACAGATACGCAGAAAAGTGTTTCAGGCCTTACTTTATTGGAGACCACTTACAATTAATGAGAAAGGGCTTGAATCTTGATCATTTAAATTAAACATTTCAAGCATGCAACATATGGTGTATCTGGTTTACTGTCCAATTACACCTTGCTATAATAAAACAACAATTAGAGTTTGATTATGATAAAATGTCACCAGTTAATAATTCCTTAAATACAAAGATTCATTTTTTTTGGGGACATGAATATTTTTTTAATTGCAATTCAGTTCAATTTGCTTATTATGTTTGATTTTCATTAATCAGGAGATATTTATTTTTTGTATAACAGCAGCTCTGATAATAGGGTCAAGGCAGATCAGAGTTCTACAGTATATTAATGTTCTAATATGTTATTGTTACCATAGTAACAACTTAAACAGAGAGGTCGCATAAACAATATTTTCTTGGTAACATCAAAAGTTGCCTTTTTTTGGCGGCACTGAAGTGCAAAACCCTCACACAAGAAAGAGAGAAATCAACAACAACAAAACCAAAAGATTTTGCCTTGAAGTGCAAATCACAAACACACAAACACACATTGAAATAGACATACAATTACAAAACAATGTGTTTTTAAGTGCAAAACAGGAAAATAAAAGAAAACACAAAAAATAAAGAAAAAACATGACAAATAAAAAAACAACAGTATTGATGACTGTCATTAGCCACATCCATCCGTGATTTCTCGGGGGAATCGGAGGACTTTTAGGCTGCAACATTTTATCTATGCTTGATTTGGTCAATTTTATTTTTAAAAAACGGTTTAAAATTAAATTTTAGACCAGCAATAAAGGAGAGGAGGGTCTTGCTTGTTTAATAAACTGTGTATAGGCGTGGCTGATGACGTCGGTCTTGAATAGTTTCTGTAATTTTTTAGATTCTCAGGGTTGCTGTTTTTTTGTTTTGTTTTTGTCATATTTTTGGTATCATTTTTGTGTTTGTGTTTTGCACTTCATAAGCATATTGGTTTATTTTTGTACGCTTGTTTATTTTGTGTTTGCGTTTTGCACTTCAGAACTGAAAGTTTGTGTTTTTTCTTTTTGTGTCTGTTTGTTTGTGTTTGTGTTTTGCATTTCAGTGTCCCCATACTTTTTTTGTCTAAGAAAGCAAAAGAAAGACTGATATTAAAAAAGAAAGCTGCGGTAATGTAAGTGATAAAAGGAGCATCTTTCACAAGCCAGTCCATAAACATTCAATGTAAATTTAAACAGATTAAAGTACAACATGTCCTAATTTAATAAAAAATAAATAAGGAGAATAAATTCCTATGGTCTAGAAGAATTAAACATTTTATGATGTAATGTTATTGGAAATACTACACAGTAAATGCTTAAGATCAGGTTTGTTCACAATGAACCATTGCCGATTTATATTCCTGTAACAGTTTTATTTTAGAGATTAAACATACTGTAAGAAAGTGGCATCATTCCGTGGTTAGCACCGCCTCTTCTCTCTCCTCCAGGGTTCGGGGTGTTCTCATGCTTGGGTACTCTGATTTCCTCCCATAATCTAAATGCGATGTAGACTGATTGTGATTTATGAATTACCTGTACTGATGTCTACCCTTCTTTTTGTTCTGTTCCCTGGGCTAAGCTTCAGGCCCACACAGGATAAACGGTATAAATGGCTATGCATGTGCATGGAAGGATGGTTAAACCATAAGAAGCTCCTGTGTTTTAAACTGATTGTCAAAATGTGTACGTCTTCAAATACGTCTTATTTTACCTTGTTGTTGTGTACCATAGGAGCTGCACTAAAATTATTTTTATATATCAGGAAAATAAATAAATCCAATATAAAGGATGTAAAAATGTAGTAGGTCGTCTAGTTGAAGGTTGCTTATCATTTATGCACCCTCTGTAGCGTGTCAGTGTGGTTCATAACTCAGCCTGCTCCTTTCAACACATGTAATTACACAACTGACATTTCAACCAGAGTGTCCATGTTTCACTTCAGTTCAATAACACACACACACACACACACGCACACATTTCCAACACTAGCACCAGAATTAAAGCTGGGAAAAAAAAGGGGAAGAGATGTGGGGTGGAGAGGATCGATAAGAGGTAGCATGCATTCTAATGCCTCCTTAATGGGCTGGAGTATTAATTATTCAGCAAAGGCCATTTTAGCTGCTCATTAAAGTGACAGCTGGGTGGAGAAATATGCGCCATTGTACGACATGTCCAGGGTCATTACCGAGCTTGCCGTCTCCACACTTACACCCACACATACACAGAGCCTAGAGATAATTTTTATCTGCACCCTCTTTTAGTCTGTATCTGTACGTGTGTATGAGCTCCTGGTTCTTTGAATGCATATCAGTACATCATCACGTTCCCTCTCACCCCATCCATCACCCACAACTCATGTTTAATGCGAGAGAGTTAAAATTCCCCTGCATGGCCATGGTGGTTCCATGTACTGTAAACCCCTTTCCTTTGTGATGGGATTCCTAATGACACCACAGCAGTCTGGCCTACTAAATGCCTATGACCTGATTTATTTCTCCCTCTATTACCACCATGCTGACACACACAAATACATTGCAGTGGGATGCCAGTGGATGGGAACATCTGTTGGAGGAAGGCCCTGCCACGAGGTGTTAAAATCGCGCAGGCCTTGAAGGCGAAGTGTGGCCATGTAGAAACAGCTCCCATGTATGGGTGTATGGTTATATTTTTACTTACTTTACACAAGAGTGAGTCAAAAATTATCTGCACTCTGGTTGCCTGCGCTGTCTGTTCAAAGCTATTGTCTTCCCAGGTTTGAATGCGTTACGTCAATTTATTCATAACTGCGGTGCGAAATGGATGCCCCATGAAAGAATTGTGCAGCAATGTGCAGTTGTTGTTTTTTTGTAGGTTTTGTACGGTGTACGAGGACTTTGTGCACAGTATGGAGAAAGTGTTTGGATATCTGCAAACAAAATTTGGACTGATACTCTAAGGTAGGTGAAAGGTTTTTTTTTTTTGGATTTTCCCCCCAATTTTCTCCCTAATTTAGTTGTATCCAATTCCTCCCCGTCACTAGGGGGCTCCCACATTAAGGCTACTACTGCCGAAGAACCACATGACGCCAGCTGACCTCATCTTTTCGAACTGCTCTTTCACGCACTGTTGGAATGGAAGCTTACAGTTTTCTGGCCAGTATTGGAACATTATAAGAAAAAGGGTTCAACAATCAACAGTGCTCATTACAGCGTGATGTTTATTGAAGAGCTGAAATCTTCGGATTAATCCAAGGGCGTTGTGATCTCGCATAATAATGCACATCTGCACACCTCTGGCCCACACTGTCAACACTCTGCAAAAACTTTGTGTTGAGATGTTAAAGAATCCTCCCTATAGTCCTGATCTCGCTCCACTGGACTTCGACCTTTTTAGTCCCCTGATTGCAGCCTTACGAGGATGAAGATTCACTTCTGATGAAGAAGTGAAGACAGTGGTGCATTCATGGCTCGCAGCTCAGCCAAAAACATTTTTTAATGTGAGAATACGAAAGCTTGTTGACAAAAATTATGTATATGTCTTTTCTAAAAATTCATTAAAATAAATTTTACAGCCAGAGTGCAGATAATTTTGGACTTGCCCTGGTGTGTGTGTATCTCCATCCATCTAGAAACCTCTGTAGTCCTACTAGGGACCAAAAAAGCCAATGGTGTCAGTTGTATTTAATCCATTTGTACAACCATGGTAGGACCTCTGATCAACATTCACACATTACAGGCAATTTGGAAATGCCAATTAGCCTTATCTGGATGTCTTTGGACTGTGGTTGGAAACTGTAGAACCTGGAGGAAACCGACCAAGCACAGGGAGAAAATGCAAATTCCATACACACAGGCCTGCCGTGAGAATTGAACCCAGGACCTGAAGGTACAAGGCAACAGTGCTTACCACTCAGCCACTGTGCCACCATATATAATATAGTTTTGTTTTAAAAAATTACATTAATGCAGCTTGTATTTTTGTACTGGTTCTTAAATGGCACTGATAATGACACTAACATAGTCTGGTTTAGTTTTTATCATGTTATTGTTGACATTATATTGTTTCTTAAGCTGATTTCTTAGCTAAATGTCTTTCTCAGGCTTGGAAAATATCTAAAATAGTGTTATATACCAAAGGCTTACAATTCACTTAGCATTACAGGAATACTAATTCTGGATACATTGATAGATTTATTGCTTTATCATTTTGTTCCTAAATGAGCAAGACAAAGGTGACACTGGCAATGAAAAAGTCCCTGAAACATCATGAGGAAGAAACGTTAAGAGCCTGGATGCCTTCTCAGGCAGCCTTGAAGCCAGCTAAAAGGGCTTTTTGGTTGCCAAGCAACACGCTCATGCAGGTAATCAACGAAAATATGTGGTACTTGGTTGTGCACCTTTATAAACTCGGTATGTGGTGTACAGTGTACAGACATAATTTCTAAACAGACATTTTATTTAGGGGGAAGGCTTATTCCTAAAGCTAGTATCCGTACCTTCAAAGCATGCCAAAATTGGCTATATGATCTCTCTCCTGAAAGAGGGGATTTTGGAATGGGCCACAGCAGTCTAGCAAAATGTGTTAACATCTGACTCCACACTTGAATCATTCATGTACCATTAAGGTGCACCTTTGACCACCCATGCACTGTGTGATTGATTCCGAAGGAATCCTTGGGGGAACCCATGCTACCGAGCTCCTCTGTCTGGAAAAGGAGCCATGAAAAGAGAACAGGTGTCTGTATTGTGGATAAGCTGGTCACTGGCATTCATACTGTCTTCACCTTAAGCCAAAAAGCAAGGTCATCCCAAGGAAAGGGATCTGTGATGTTCTGCTCCCATGCCTATGGTCTCTTTCTCTCCACCTGGAGAGAGCGCCAACAAGCAAAAGTGAAAGCCTTCATTCATTTAGGATCAGCTGGTAACATAATAGATTTTATTTGGGAACATGGGAATGCCAATGGTGATGCTTTTACGCCCCATCCTATTGTCTCTGTTGGATGACTGGCTGGCTAGGGGCAGGACTCATAGCCAGACAGACTCTCTCAACTATACTCCAACAAGGGCGTCACTCAGAACACTTCTCATTTAAAATGAACTCAAGTTCCAATACTCCCATTTGTGCTAGGGCCCTCATGACTCCAGCATCGTAACACCTATTTGACTAGCCCATCCAAACAATCTTTGTCAATGTTACCAATACTGCTTTAAAGGTATTTGAGTTCATTCCATTACCTTAGACTCAGTAGATTTCACTCAAATACCACTGGTATAGTTGGTATTTGAATGCTTACAGTTGGACAGGGTTTTTACTCAATCGGATTTACACAATGTGTAGACTCAGTCTGACCTTGGGATGAATTAGCTGGGACGTCCACTGCTTTGAAGATCGCCAACTGTCTTGAACGTTTTCCACTTGTGTCCATCTTTCAGGAGAGCCCTGAACTTTAAATTGTTTGGAAATAGTTTTATAACATATGCAGCAACAATTGCTTCTCTAAGACCATTGCTTACAGAATGTCTTTCCCTCTTGGCATTTGGTTAACACACACCTGAATGCTCCAGATCACCAAACTGCCAAAACCTCTGCTTTTATAGAGGTCTGCACATCTGCTGATGATCAGTTAATCATGAGCTGACAATTAGCAGCACCTGGTTGCAACTTACATACCCTCTTAAATCTTGTAGAGGCAGTAAGGGGGTACTAAGTATTGCACATGTTTTTTCTTTTCTTTTTGGCTTCATTTTTTGTTAAATAAATAATTGCACTGTAAAAAAAATAAAAATAAAAATAAAAAAAGTTCTATTTTGTTGTTCGTCTGAAGTTGTATTTGCCAAATATTAAGACCCGCTGTGAACAAAGAATTAGAACATTTTGAACATGACTGTAAATCCTAAATATACGTCATTCTGTGTGTGGACATTATTTCTGTGCCAGACAATGTATGTCAATCGAGCTAGTCTCGAGTCTATTGAGAGAATAATTAACTTAAATATTGTCAATTGAAGTAGAGATTTTGATTTGAGGCACTTGTTTAAATTCTGTCAGTTACCAACTGTTCACTGATGGGGACTTGATTGGTACAAAACTGTTTGTGGCAATTTCAGTCCATAAACGCTACTGCAGTCTTAAGCCATCATAGTAACACTGTTTGTGTAAAATGCTGTCCAACGCCATCTACATGGATTGAAAGTGTCCTCAGCAGTCACACAAATCACAAGTAGATCATATGGGGCCATCCTCAGCAGCAGTGAGTGGTCTCCATGTGATGAGAACTCCAAGCAGAAGTAAGGCACCAGGATGTATCAGGCAGGTCCAGAGAGAAAAGAGGGGGTCAAGACAACTGGCAACTTAGGAGTGTCATGTGTAGGGTGACAGAGGGAGAGTGAGAGAGAGAGAGAGAGAATCAAAGTCAGGATCCATAGCAAAAATCAGGCCAACAAGGCTCGGATTTGGCACAAAACATAAGCTAGCAAAAGCACAAATCTAGTTTGACTGGTTTTGGAAGTTTCACAAAATTCAAGGAACATTATATTTTATGTGTGTAGGAAAGTATCTGATTTAAATTCCTCATTGTAACTGTAGGGCAGGCATCACTAAATGGCAGACCTCAGTCTGGATCTGGACCAAGTGATGGTTCTATCCTGACCTTGATGCTTTTCTGATAAATGAGAATTATTAATATTTCAGTAATCTAGCACTTTATTCCTCGATGTGGGCGTGGCTATACATGTCACTCAACAGAGCCAATCAAGGTAATAATTCCAAGAAAAGGAAAGTACACTATGAAAACCGAGCCATTAAAGATGAATGAACAGTTCAATATATGTTTATTCATCCTGCAGGAAGTTTAAAACCACCAATAATAAAAAGCAGTAATGTGGAACACCACTATGAGATAAAACACGGGTCGTTAGAGCCAACATATCCGCAGCAGTCTAAGGTGAGGGCGTATAAAATACCCAAAGTGAGAGTATGCCACAGCAACCAGACTTTTTTTTTTCACATTTATTTACAGCACAGCAGCATGCAAATAAAGATTCATTTAAGATTGATTAAAAATTGTTGTTTGTATCAGTGGTGTCAAAAGTATTCACATTCATTACTTGAGTAGAAGTATGGATACTAGGGTTTAAAAAGACTTCTTTAG
>JAQMYL010000023.1:13251868-13264084 GCA_030014365.1 Clarias pachynema | reverse complement strand
GATTTCTGGCTCTCATAGACCTGTAACTTCTTCTTTAAGAGGCTCCTCTGTCCTCCACTCGTTACCTGTATTAATGGTGTCTGTTTAAACTCGTTATCAGTATAAAAGACACCTGTTCACAACCTCAAACAGCCACAATCCAAGCTCCACTATGGCCAAGACCAAAGAGCTGTCAAAGGACACCAGAAACATAATTGTAGACCTGCACCAGGCTGGGAAGACTGATCCTGAAATAGGTAAGTAGATTGGTGTGAAGAAATCAACTGTGGGAGCAATTATTAGAAAATGGAAGACACACAAGACCACTGATAATCTCCCTTGATCTGGGGCTCCATGCAAGATCTCACCCTGTGGGGTCAAAAAAATCACAAGAACTGTGAGCAAAAATCCCAGAACCACACGGGGGGACCCAAATCCTGCAGTGCCAGATGTGTCCCCCTGCTGGATGTAGCATTAGGTAGGTTGTTTGCTAATGGACTGAAGAGCGATACAACAATGAGTGTCTGCAGGCAACAGTGAATCATGGTGGGGGTTCCTTGTCAGTTTGGGGCTGTGTTTATGCAAATGGAGTTAATGAGTTGGTCAGGATTAATGCTGATAAATACAAGCAAATAAATATCCATCATGCAATAGAATCAGGGAGGTGTCCGTTTGGCCCCAAACTTATTCTGCTGGACAATGACCCCAAACATATAGCCCATGTCATCAAGAACTATCTTCAGCATAGAGAAGAGTCCTGAAAGAGTTCAATGAGTACTGGAAGTGATGTTTTGTCCATGACAGAGCCCTGATCCCAACAGAACATCATCAAGTCTGTCTGAGATTACATGAAGAGACAGAAGGATTTGGAGGAAGATTTTAACTTAATCTTGCACCTTATGTCTAAGACAATATGTTCAGACAAGTAAGTATTTAAAAAAGGTTATTTGATCTTATTATTGTCATGATAAGCTAAAACTGTTTTTTATTTTTTTTATTTTTTTTTTTACCCATTATTAGTTATTTAATAATAAAAGAAAACAGCTAGATAGTCCCTTACAAAAACTACTGTTTGATTTTGCAGTTTTGCTGAAAAAAGACAAACACAAACACAGTCACAATCATTTACAGCTTTCCCCTAGTTCAAGTTATACTTGACAATCCCTTATGGCTGCTCCGCATGGGCCTGCATGGAAAGCCCACCATGGGATAATGTGGGTGATGCCACACAGACTCCTGCAGATATCTTGGATCTTGGATTACCTAAAGACAGCAATTGCTAAAAACAGTTTACACCTGAGCCTCCAACACTGAGCGGTTAATAAAAAAAGATGATACCAGATACTTAAAATAAAAACTTTAACAATGCTCATACTCATAAGTTCCGTTCAACATAAATGGCACAGTCGTTTTACCCACTGTCTATGCTCCGCCACACCCCTACTGCCATTGACTTGCTGAGTACACCGAGAACTCTTGTACCTTTGTTTTTAGAAGCTAAGAGCTAAGTCTGACCATTATCACGTACTGTATGTTAATTCCCTATACATTAACCACATCATCACCTTCTTTAACATCCACTTCTTTTAGAGGGCAGTGGTGGCGCAAATGGTTGAGGCTCTGGGTTACTGAGTTTGACCCCAAAGTCGCCACTGTTGAGCCCTTGAGCGAGGCCCTTCACCCTATCTTTTCCATGGGCGCTGTATCCTACACTCTGACCCCAGCTTCCAAACTGGGAAAATCAAAAGTAATTGTAGAATAAATGAAGGGCCACTATTTTACATTTTCATCCATCCATCTAGGAACCTCTGTAGTCCAACTAGGAACCGTGGAGGGCAATAGTGATTACCATTGTATTTATTCCACAACCGTGGCAGAACCTCCAGTCAACAGGTCCCAGTCAAAACAATTTTAGGTTAATCTGCATGTCTTTGGAAGGAAACCGGAGTACACGGAGGAAACCCACCAATTATGGGGAGAACATGCAAACTCCATGCACAAAGACCCCGAGGCTGGAATTGAACCTGGACCCTGGAGGCACAAGGTGACAGTACTAACCATTAAGCCATTTCACATTTGTTGAGTACACTATCATTGTTAATAAACATTATTAATTATTGCATAATTGTAATGCTCTAGTGTAACGCTAAGAATGCAGTCGAATGCAGATTATTCTGTCCCCTCATCTATGGATGCAAGACATCATTCATCACACACAGTGTGGGAGGTAGAAAGAGGGGAAAGACAAAACGTCTGGAAATGAGAGGCCTGCACTCCTTTATTCCAAACAACAGAGAACACACACTCGTTTCAGACAATTAAACAGAGCTGTTAGCATTCAGGTTCACCCAGGATGGAGCTTTCAGGCAATATACTGTACTGTACATTACACAGACAAACAAGGAGAAAAAGCAAGATGATGTTTGTCAGTCCGACTATTTATAGAAACACCCTGAAAGGCAGATGAATGAGGAGATCTCATTTTTCATGACGTATCATTTGTACGCTTGTATATGTACTGTATGAGAGAACTCTGATTGCTAAAGCACTTAGAACATGAATTATCATGAGGTGACGGCCTGAAGAACCCTGTGTGACACCCGATTTCACAAAATGCATCTTCTGAAGAACGGACTTCATATAAAGAATGCTACAGCAGAAATCTGATGACTTATCAAGAGTGTAACTCATAGCAAATATACTGTAAGCAACTCTTCAAATGAAACAAGTGATTATTTTGGCCTGTCTGGATGTGTAAAAATTCTCTACTATTCGTGTCCTGCAGCTTTGAAATCCTATCCCCTGATTAGCAGTACTGCATGGTCAGTGCTTGTTTTAGAAAGGCCTCTAAGACCTGAGATCAAACCATACATTTTAGTTGTTTGTTTGTTTGTTTGTTTGTTTGTTTATGACTGTATTTTTTGTATTAGTATTTGCATTATTGCATTTTATGAGCCTACATTTGGTGCACAATAAGGTTTTACAAAATACTCCAATCAGCCGTAATATTAACACTGATTATCAATTATATGCCAGCAAACTGGTGACAGGGTTACAGGCACCCAATGCTCACCCATGCCTGCTGGGACTAAAGGTTAACCATCTCGTCTGATCTCACAGAAAAGCTAATGCAGCACATCTGGCTGAAAATGTCAAATAGAAAGGCACCAGAACAGGCAAAGTACCTAAGGCTGCTGACCCGGCACCCAAACTCCCCAGATCCCATTCTGATTGAGCACACATGGGATGTGTGGACAAACAATCCCACAATCAGAGTTCCCAAAGGATCCTCTGTCAATGTCCTGGTGCCAGACACCACAGTACACCCGTAGAGGCCTGATGAAATCATACCTTGAAGGGCCTTGGCAGCGCAAATGGAACCAGTGTAGTACTGTTTTGCATTTTAATGTTATGGCTGATCTGTGTATATGTTAGAGTCATAAGACAACACTGCATGAGAATATTTTCATGCTGCCTCTGTGCATGTATGGTCAATATAGAATCTTATTGATGCTAATTACAAATAGCATCACAATTAAGCAAAATGGCAAATAACTTTAAAGCCATAAAACAATTACTACCCAAGGGCTGACAATAAATTTTATTAATAGATTTTTAACCAATGTATTGGATTGTCCTATTTGCATGTTCTCCCTGTGCTTGATGGTTTTCCTCCGGGTACTCCGGTTTCCTCCTACAGTCCAAGCACATACAGATTAGCTAACTGGTGTCACAAATTGCCCGTAGTGTGTGAGCTTGTCTGCCCTTTGATGGATTTGCACCCATCCAGGGTGTACCTATTCTCCCAGTCCCCTGGGATAGGCTCCAGGCCCACTGTGACCCTGTACAGGATAAATTAATTGATAGAATAAACCGGGTTAAATGTGCTTTTAGCTAATTAGCAAAAGACAGGCGAGTCAGAATTAAACATAACATAAATTTAAGTGGTCAGCATCAATGACCGTCACATTATTATATATTTAATCTCAGTTTTAGGTGAGCATAATCTGACATTCTTACATTCTTTCCTGTTGGCCGTAAGTTATGGATATACAATTACCATGCAGAATTGCATTAGAGCATGTCATACTAAGACATAGCTGAGCAACACTATCCTCTAAAAACAATGACAGCCACCTAGACCCAACTATGCTAAAATATGACACAACTTTCTGTTCCAGAAACTATAGAAATATAACAGAGATAATGAATGAAAATGGTATTACTTTTGAAGAAGTGGATATTATCCTCATTCAGGTCAAGAAACAGAGAGATCACTCATCATAAACAATGACTGGCATTACACTGAAGTTTAACCCAAATACGTGTCTAGTAGGGACGTCTGTGTGAAGTTGTGACAAAGGTTAAGCTGAGACACAGGTGGCAGCTGGTAATGAGGAGGTCAGGGTCAGAACGTACCATATTCAACCTACTGCAAGCTGAAATTTGACCTTACACATAACTATCTGCATCACAGAGCCATCTGCTCGGACTCTTCACTGATTTTCTTCTTTTTCTATCCCTTCTTTAAAAGTTGCTCCCTGAACTAAATTATACATGACGTCTCATCTATCTTATTAGATATTTGATTACGCAAATGATGAAGAAGAAAATTGCAGTTGGGTGTGAATATTAACTGTTGTTGGTTTTGTCCATGTTTTTGAAGAGTTTACACTTCCATGAGCATGGTTCATACCATGTCCTAACCTTCCTGGGCTAAAACCTTTGGGGTGTGTCCAAGCTTGGGAAGCTGAAGGGGGGCTAGGATTACCTCCTCCTTAGGCAAGTCCAACACATGTGCTGTCACTCATACTCCTAACACACAGTCAAGAGAGAGAGAGAGAGAGAGAGAGGGGGTTTCAGAAGGGTTTACTCATCCCCAACCAGCAAACAATCTAACCACCATAGTGCTGTTTTGGACAGTCCTTTCTTGAAGATCCAGGGGCAGTTAGGACTGAAGAATGGCAGACAAGCTGCTGGTGGGAGTGTGTGTCCTGGTGGCATCTTTGGGTCAGGTAAGAATATGTATACATATTTCTTCTTCTTAAGTAAGTGTTGAGATTAATCATAGTCTAGCACTGAGCTTTGACCAACTTAGTAATTGTTTCCTAAGCTCGAAGTCTCATTTATGAAGTTCAACCGCACTTCAACGTTGAATTATTTTTTATTAGGAACAATTGTATATCATACTTTAAAATGTTATTGAATTCAGTTAAAGTAACTCCTAAAGCCCAATAATAATAATAATAATAATAATAATAATAATAATGCTATTGATTTCGACTCATCTAAAGCAGGTATAGTGATGTGGAGTTTTGAGATGATTATAGCCTCAGAGCACAGCTGCTGAACTCGTCTATACCTACACGCTACAACTCATGTCAGAATAACGGATTATTAACTTCCTTTGTTTTGAGTTCAGCAGTCTGACATCAGCCGTTAGCTGACTAGCAGTCTCAAACTGTTGCCGGTTGTTGCTCCAAATACTGTATGCAACACTGCTGATTAAAAGGATGATGACAGCTAATCAGTAATAGCAATAGCAGATTTCATGATTTGTGGTCCGTTCTAACAGTCTAGTTTATGGGCCTTCCAGCTTGTCAACGTCGCCTCCGGGAGAAAAGGAATAAATGAGGGAAGAAACAAATAATAATCATGTGAAGATAAACACGGGAATATCAATCACAATCAGGTTATTGGCTGTTGTTTGCGTTTGCAGTGAAAATCAGAAGGAATGAAAGTCTCAACCTTTACATCTTTACAGGCCTCCATCTTTTCTTGAAAAAAAACAAGGCAGAAACAAATACATCATATTGTGGTGATTAGGCTTTTGAATGGTAAAAGTAAAATCTGCATGTATTTAATCAACCTGCAATTTTTACTATAAAAAAAGTATAACAATACAATATTAGTTTTATAATAGAATATTTTAGTTAATCATGGTCAGTATGGTAATTGCTAGAGTTTGACCCTAGTCAAACCAAGTGGCATCTGTGATTTAAGCATGGGTGAGTCTATTTAAAAAAATGTGATTGGTCATGTGGCAAAAATACATCAAAGCATTCCAGCATTGGGTATGCCATTATATGATACCCTTAAACCTTCACATCGCTGACTAGTTAGTTACTCAGCATATAACTCATTATTTTTTTTCACCTATCATTTTTTATGATTTGGTTTAAAATGTATCATTATGTCAAGATTTGCCATCCTTCTGCATCATTCCTTTGATCATGGCACCTATGAACCAAGGCACCTGGGAGTGCTTAGATCCACACTCTTCAGATTCCAAGAGTAGTGTTCCCGGCATTCCCTGCAGTTTTCTGCTAATTCACAAAGCACCATTTCCATGGGAATATTGTAGACAAAAATCCGCACTGAGTGGACCTTGGTGCCCGGACTACTACAGTGAAGGCTCTTTGAGAGCCAGTGATGATGAATAGCAGCTGTTCCCAGATGCTTTTTCTCGATGCCGGTTGTTCTGCACAGTAATCCCAACTGCAGGAAAGAGAAAGGCAGCACCCAGAGACCATGAAATCATGGACAAATCGGTCTATAAAGCAGTCAGTGTTGAGCTCATGCTCGTTGGAAACAATCGCTCCAGACAGCTGGAGGGTTTCAATTTACGGCCAAATCTCTTTCCTTGCAGTGCCTCCCCAGTGTCACCACAGACGTTGGACTGGATACTAGTGAATAGTGAATACGTCTTTGTTCTGGGGCATCTCAGAAAGCTGAACTGTGACCTTACATGTAATTTTTATTTTTATTTTTTACACATGCTTTTTGGATATACAGAGCAAAATCCTGAGTGTTGAATTAACACCTAGAGTGTAAAATTCACACTGTGAAGTGTTTATATAGGTCCAAGTGGACTCTGAAAGTGTCTGAGAGTTTACAATGTATGTTCAAGAGTGGACAAGGCCTTAAGTGATATCTTCCCAAAACAATGCCATTCCATAGCACAGCAACTGTTTTCCCGTTAAAACCTTTTGAACGGCGCTCCCCTTAATGGATGGCGATGATTAAGATCAGGCATCAGCTGTGGTAAAACATGGACCCTCTCTAAATATAGGAGTGCTACAGTGAGAAAAGCACAAATGGTGGCCGGGTTCGAAAGAGAGAAAGAGAATCACTAGGAATTAAAGCGACCTCTTAGAGATGGAGGTGCTGACTGGGTTTTGGGTTCCACTGGGAATTCAGACACAGGCGTGTAACACATCACAGCAACTGGCACTCAAAGTTTTTGCAAGTCTTTTTAATAATGTGTATAATACCAATCATTTATGTTGTGCAATTCAATTTCAATTCAATTTAATTTTATATCACTTTTAACAATGGTTATTGTCGCAAAGCAGCTTTACAGAATCAAAAGGAATTAGTATGAAATGTGTGAGAAAATATGTATGAAGCAAAATGATCAGATTTTCCATGATGAGCAAGACAAGGGCAACAGTGGCAAGGAAAAACTCCCTGAAATGGCAATAGGAAGGAACCTTAAGAGGAACCAGACTCAACATTGAACCCATCCTCATTTGGGTGATAACTGATAGCAGGAATTGATCTGCAGTCATACTTAGTGTTAGGCAGCTGGAAGTCCAGTATAACAGATATTTGTTGTTTAATTGTTTAGAATAATCCAGGAAATACAGTCAGGTCTATAAGTATTTGAAAGTATTTACATCACCACAATGGATTTTAAGTGCAGACGTAATAAAGAAGTTTAATACAAGTAGTGCATTAACAAATATTTTAATTGGACAAAATCGTAAATATTTTGTTTGTTTATTTTTAAATACTTGTATGAAAAAGCTTTGCTGTCAGTGACTGACTGAAGTCTGGAATCCATTAATATCACAAAGTTTTTCCCTCCCTTGGGCTACTTTGCCAGAGATTTACTGCAACTTTCAGTTGCTGTTTGTTTATGGGTCTTTCCATTATTTTGCACAGGGTTGCTTTTACAATATGTTTTGGGCCATTATCCTTCTCTACTGTGAAGAGCTGTCCAGTGAAAAACTGTCCTGTCTCAGATTTGACTATACTATACTATACTATACTATACTATACTATACTACATAACGGATATTCTACTTTTAATTTTTCATTTTACATTCATTTGACCTTTTTACCTTAGAGCCAAACATAGCCACACAAAAAACAACCCTCTATATATAGGTCACCCTTCAGTGTCCTGAGATGCCCCTAGAACAAAAACAGAGTCGGTATTTACCAGAATCTGACGCATCATCTTAGATGATACTGGAGGGAGGAAATTCTTGTGAGGAAATAATTTTAAGAGAGATACAATATCTTGTGTAGAAAAATATTGAACAAAATAGCGATGCATCCTGTATGACACAAAGCTGATTTACTGTTACTGCCACAGGATTGATATTTTCCAATAGCAATACATCCCAATGTGTTTTATTCCTCTCACACCATAACCAAGAATTACATTACTCCATTAGTTAAATGACAACACATTATCTCCTCATAGAAAGCTTCATTATATCAATAAATTATCACAGCTTAGTGGTAGGCACTGTCACCTTGTTCGATTACCACTTTGGGTCTGTGTGCATGACGTTTACATGTTCTCCCTGTGCTTGGTGGGTTTCCTCCTGGTACTCCTGTTTTCTCCCACAGTTAAAAGAAATAAGGGTTAGGTTAACTGTCATTCCCGAATTGTCCATAGTGTGTGAAATAGCATGTGTGTGTGTGTTTGCGTGTGCATGTGTGGGTGCCTTTCGATGGATTGGCACCCCATCCAGAGTGTATCCTGCCTCATGCCCTAAGTCTCCTAGGAAAGGTTCCAACCTGAAAAATACAGGATAAAGTGGTAAAGACGATGATGAGATGAAGTTACTATATTAAAATTTAATTATATATCAAATTAGTTGTATTATAGAATACTATATGAGATCATCCACCATACAAGCCCTCTTGAATGAGTTACTACTGTGTAAAAACTCACTTTCTGACTCCATTTGCCAAGTACACTATGAAAACTGAACCTTTAAAGATGTATGATGAAAGTTGTGTAGTATGTTTATTCTTCCTGCAGAAAGTTTAAAACCAGTTTGTCTCATATGTTCTGAAACCATGGTGATAATAACAAGCAGTAATGTAAAGGGACACTATGAAATAAAACATGGGTCGTTAAAGAAAACATATCTGCAGCAGTCCGAGGTGAGGGCGTGTAAAATACCGGACCTGACAGCACATCGATATGTGCTAGAATTAAAATGTTGACTAAAAGTGATTTTATGAATAGTTATGTGCTGGATATAATAATCAATGACAAAAGAAATACAACTTAGCATTAATAAGGCATAAGATACTCAATATATATACTGTACTGTATATTTCTAACACACCTAATTCCTTTTAGCAGCTAGTTATCACAAGGGAATATGTCATCCCTGGAACTAGCAATAAATAAACTAAGGTGAGGCTTCCCTTTGCCCTAGTGCCTAATCCAGTGCCAGAAGCTGTGTCTGGGATCTAAGCCAGCATGTCTTAAAGCAGACCCCCGTGTTGTGTGATAAGCTTTCATTCACTGTATCCTGTATCAGAAAGAAGGCGACTGCGAGACTGCTAGGCTGGTACGCATTCACCGAGATCCCGGGGCAGGATTTGTCTTCACGATGGAAGCATATGTAGGCAGCAAGCCAGAAGTCATGTCAATCAAAGTGCTTCCACTTTTTTCCATTTCCTCCATGTGTAATCCATGAGAAGGTTTGTTCAATCAAAACCAGGTTCGCGATGTAAAGTGCAAGCTAAACCACTTCTCAAAAAGGTTGAATCCATTCGGTGAGACATGGTTATGTTCAGCAGCAGATTCAGAGAGAATTAGTGAATGCTTTATCATATGCAGCTGCTAAATATTATAGCAGTGCCACACTATATTTATATGTATCTGTATCTATAGATATATCTGGTTGGTGCCCCAGATTTTCACAAACTGGAAAAAACAAACCTGATGTATATAACAAATTGACTCAGTCATCATATGATTTTCTAGGGGATCAGGTGGCTAAGGCTCTAGGTTGTTGGTTTGGGATTCTAAGGATCCAGTTTCGGTGCCACACCCCATACTACCCAGCCACTGCACGCAGTGCCGGTCCTAAGCCTGGTTAAAATGGGAGACTTGTGTCAGGAAGGGCATCCAATGTAAAACCTGTGCCATGGCTGTGTGTGGATCGCATGGTCTGTTGTGGCGACCCCTTAACGATAGCAGCCGAAAGTCATCATATGATTTTCTTTCAAATATTTTTGACTAATGGCAATGAGGAATGACAAAAATGCACGTGCAGAAAATGCACAAGATAATAATGTTTTAAATAAATAAAGCATTTTCTTTCTAGACCCTCCAGCAGAGATATGCTGGAGCAGGGATGTGACATTTTAGAAAGGAAATATAAAACTAAATTGAAATCACACAAATGCCACACAAAGCAAGTACATATTCGAGGTTGGCATGCGAACTTAGATTCCTGGAATAACGGCCCTGTGTTTCAGCTCCACTGTATGGTGCTTGACTTATTTGCCACTGTGACTTACTTGCTGTCCAAGATAATTATTTGGATTGGATGATTGTTATGCTAAGATAGGCATTATAGTATTGTATGCCACTTGTATTAAATAATACGTTGTGAATGTAAAATCCAACTTAGTGATATTGTCACAGATTGATGATAATGTATCAGAGCATGACTGTAAGGAGAATAGCGTAGGAACTGCCCAGGGGCCATAGGTGGAGTGGACCCTTAACTAGCTTGGATTAAAAAACAAGGTCTACAAGGGGGCTCGATTTGCACTGGGACCAGAAATTTGTAAACCATAATATAAAACTGATTAACTAGCTCGCCAATGCTGATTCTTAGCAGCTTATATAAGGGAGGGATTATTGTTTGGGCTATGAGAACAGATGATGGAATGTCATTCTGAAGGAAAACTCTTACATATCCAAAAGTAGTTTTGGAAAACCTGGATTTTGGTGCAGAGACTAAGAGAGAAATAACATTCTCACTCTCAGCCTTACCTACAACTGTTCAAAGGCTGGTGCAGGTCATAGGGCCATGTTACAGGCAGAAACTCCCTGGAGATCCAGGCTTCACCAGGCAATAAAGTAAGCAAGTGTGGTCTGTCACTGATCCTAAAGGCCAATGCTTAATTGATAAAACTGCAAGGTAACTGAACCCTCTTCTGCTAAAGACGTTAACAAACCTCCACTGTGCACCACCCAGATAGTCACTAGTCCATGGTCTAGTAGAAAATTAATTGGAATATATCTAGATATTTTTGTTTTCAGATATAAATAACCTTTTTTATTTATTTATTTATGGTTAACCTTTACTGGACATTTAGAGCAATCACACATGGCATTGAAGATCAAATAAGATTTATCCATTTATCCAAATAATTTATCAGATTAAATATTAATGTGATTGATGGAAATGCTTCTGACAATTTCATGTGAAGACACTCAGATGCTCAGCTGATGTTTGTGGGTTTTCTCAAATGTACCAGAGCTCAGAGGAATGCAGAATGAGCTAAGATTAGTGTGCACTAACTCTGTGAGTGTTTAGCATGACTGCCATTCTGTAGCGGCTACTCTCAGGCATGCCATAGTGCCAGAAGTTCCCTCTAATGGCACTAGTTTAAAAAATAAATCAGTCAACCGTTGCAGTCACAGCTGTGATGCACTCAGTGGCGCTCTGCAAAATTCTCCATGATGGTTCCAAATGATTGCAGGAAATACTAATAATGTCCCAATGAGGTGGTGCACTGGTGCAGGGTTTTATCCCAGACTTGTGTTAATGTCTTTGTGGAGTATGGCACAGAACATTCTCATCATATTCCTACTAGTTTCCTCTGGTTTCCAGAGATGTGATGCTCCACCATAGACTGGAATCCCGTTCACAGGATACATCTGGAGTTAAATAAATGAATGAAAAGAAACCGGCTTGAATTTGACATTCAATGGATTATAGTTCAATTTGTCTTCTTCATAAAATTATTTCCTTCTTTATTTTCTACTCACATGATTGCTACTAGTGTCAGTCTTAAATATCATCTATGACACTTCACTCTTTGATGTTTGACCTTTGAAACAGCAGCAAGACCACTTCTGACCATCAAAAGCAAAATGAATATACAATACCGTTCAAAAGTTTGGGGTCACTGTCTAACTCCATGATGGTTCCTGATTTTTATTTCTTTCTACATTGTAAAGGA
>JAQMYL010000023.1:13230213-13241951 GCA_030014365.1 Clarias pachynema | reverse complement strand
GGTTTCCTCCCACAGTCCAAAGATATGCAGGTTAGGCTAATTGGCGTTCCCAAATTGCCCGTAGTGTGTGAATGTGTCTATGTGTGTGTGCCCTGCGATGGATTGGCACCCTGTTCCTTGTATAATGATGTGTATAAACCTTTTTTAGCTCCCTTCTTCTGGATATATAGACTTGTTGCAGACACGTGACTACCATGACATCAGTCACAACAGTGGATGGTGAAATCCCACTAACCAACTTTAAGCTATTTTGTTTTTTAGATGATAATTACGTTTGAGATGTACACTGCAGTGATTTTTTATTTTTTTTTTTTGTCAGATTTTTTACCGTGCATCACTTTGTCAGACAGGGTCTATTTAAGTAATTTCTTGATTCAACAGGTTTGGCAGTAAACATGCCTGGGTGGGGCAAGTGAAATTTAAGTCAACTTTCCAAAAATTACGTTTTTTCATGATTTTTTTTTTTTTACTCTTATTTGGGTTATCATTGCATAACATTAAACATTGTTTGATGATCTGAATAATTTAAGTGTGACAAATATGCAAAAAAAAAACCTGATGCTTTGTTCACACAGATAAAAGAGTAAATTAGTAAGTTTTAGGTAATTTTCTGCTGAATTTATTTAAAAGCGAAACAACCATGTGAAAATGGATGAAGAATGTAGTAAGTTTTATTTTTTAGCATGAGTATCTCAGATGGTTTACAATTATGTGACTTCCTGGGTTTGAGGTTGTTTGCTAGAGTTAGCTCACTCAGATCTTTGGCTAGTATACTAGTTCAACAATAAACTACAGCTACCGGTTTAACATAGCCACATAACCACAGCCATAACTCTACAAATGTAGTCTGTTTAGCTTACTAACATGTACAGTATATGTATATTTAATGACTGTAACTGTCTAGTTATTGTATGTTCATAAGCACTGTATATCTTTTTCAGGATGCCTTCAATATTGATCTCCTGAGGACCCCTAATGACATGGTTGCAGCCCCAGGAACCTTCAGTCCCCCAGGATCTGCTCTTCCTAAATGGAAGCAGCCACTTCGGAAGGATGCCCCATACAATCTACCCTCGCCTGCATACCCGCGGAAACCTCGAGGAGAGCCCACCGACATTGAGGATTTCATCAGTGATGTATGTGAGAATATAATGTTTAATACTTAAAGCACCTCAAAACAAAAATATTAAATTAAATAGAGACACTGTATAAGCAACAATATTAATGAACTCGAGACAATTCCTGGAAAAACAAATCTTTCAAAAATAGAGTGAGCATTAATGATTATTTTATGAAATTACATGTCTGATTTTGTGGCAAGCCGACATAAAGGAACCATTCCCCTATCGTGTGTGTGTGTGTGTGTGTGTGTGTGTGTGTGTGTGTTTGGCCCTTGCTGAGAATGTAACCCAAAATCTGACATTGCGTTAAAATGAGAAAGTGACAGTCCTGAAGAAAAAAAAAACTGAAGTAGTTTTTCGCTGCTTCACATTGTCTCCACTCTAGACTCATGTTTTCGGGCAAGTTTGGGTTCAGTTTTTAAGGGGTTATTTATTTTTGATCAACATGGTCTTTTCCCAGGGTGTGGACGTTTTCCTTTATGCTACGATGTAAAGTGTAATAGATGGAGTGCAGGCAAAGTTTAACATTTTAGCAAACTACTCAATTTCCTAAGCATGACAACGGAACAGCATACAGCCGCACCTTTCTCGATTTCCACAGCATGACCTTTGTGCATCTAGCATGACTAAGCTTGACCCTAGATACAAGGAAGACATGCATCAAGGATGAATTCCTAGTTGTCTTCAAAATAATATTAATCTTGCACTAAATTAAAAGCAGAGTATTACACCATTTTGTTGTATTTTGTTGGAGACTACAAGGCACATCCACAGGTCACTTTAAATATAGTTCTATATACTGATCATTAACAATATCAACCTCACTGCTGGGTAAACTGAACACTGTTGATTATCAATTATATGCCAGTTAATTGGTGACAGGGTCATAAGCACCCAAAGCTCATCTATGCCTGTTGGGAGCAAAGGCCGGGTTGTCTGGTCTGATCCCACAGAAAAACCAATGTGGCACAAATGACTGAAAAAAGTCAATGCTGGCCTTGAAATAAAGATATGATTACACTCAGTGTCATAGTCTGCCATGTATGGGGCTTAGCAGGCAAAGAGTTCAAGGTTGTTATTTCAGCCTCTAAATTCCCCTAATCTCCATCCATCCATGGAACGCACCGGACAAACAAGTCTGATCCATGGAGGACCCACCCCACTACTTAAAGCATTTAAAAGATCTACTGCTAATGTTCCTTTGCCAGACACCATAGCACATCCCCAGAGGTCTTAATAAATCATGCCCTGAGGGGCCAGAGCTGCCCAGGTGGCACAAGGGGAACCTACACAATGCTGGGCAAAATGTTTTGGGTTTTAATCTGTGTACAGGAGTAAATGTGGAAGTGTATTGATGCAACCCCATTGCTAGATAATGCTCTCTCTAGGTCTCATTTTCTGGGGGAAGCTCAGTACCCACATCCTTTAAATACACCCATTCAGTAGACAGGACTTTAGCTGAACAGAACTTTGATTTTTAAACTTTGGTTTTGTAAAATTTGCCAGTTTTTATTGGCAAAGACATTCTGGTTTGGGGGAAAAAAGGATTATGGTACTACCTTAAAGAATGCTGCCCTAAAATGTTGTATGTGCAAGTAGATGCCTTCTGAATTAATATAATTTAATGAGAGAGTGGGAAAGTGCTACGAAAAACTTTTGGTAGTCATTTTCAGATGAATTTGGCATGCAACTAACTTGTATTTTTTTTACACGTAGAATGAATGTGAGATTATGATGTCTGCAGTCAGAGAACAAATTCTTCAATGTTTCCTCCCCACAGTGCCTGGATGTCGCAGATCATGACCCCAACGTTCCTCCATTTGACACAGCTCTGATCTTTGACTATGAAGGAGATGGTTCTCTGGCAGGCAGCCTGAGCTCCATCGCATCCTCTGGCTCAGACGAGGACCAGGACTACGACTACCTTAACGACTGGGGACCACGCTTCAAGAAACTGGCTAACATGTACGACCCGCGTTAGTTTCTCAATCAGCCATACAGAGTTTAATTTCGAGCTCACGTTCATATATTCTTACCAAAACGTTCAGGAGAAACTGTTTCAACATTCCCCATTGTATACATTTGGGGTCGGTGATGTAGGCACTACTGATGTGAATGAAAAATGTGTGTATGGATCATCGATCAAGGAATCTGCAGAAGCTTTTCAAATTGGCCTCCGGTGTGTTCTTTCGAAAGGTCAACGCTGTCATGTGAGAGATGGCTCGAGCTGTTTTTTTTTTTTTTCTCCTGCAGTGCCGTTATGGATCAGCGAGCCATTTCACCACACTTACATGACAGCTCGGCTTCCTCCGAAACAAAGGCAGACGGCAATCAGTGCATACTAATAAGAGACAGAAGTGACAGGACCCAGGTTTCTTTAAAGGTTCCTACAGACACTAAGTTCATAGTGAGCTTTAGTACTCTGATACAATTCTCAGTTCCATTTCTAGGTATGACGATTCTACAAATGCAGATGGTTTCCTTTTTAAACACACAATTTGGCATATGAAGCACATCTCATGTGGTATCGAGTGTGTTAAAAGAATAGTCTGGCTAAAAATAAAATGACACAATTTCCACTTGTCCACAATTTGGTGGAAATTCCACAATTTTCACAAAATTTAATGAATCAGCAATGACGGTGTGGTTTGCAAAGTTTGCTACTTTAGTGTAGAATTAGAGTGCAACACAATACAGACTTCAAATGCTTATAACCTTCACTTCACTTTCTTGTTATAATTCTCTTTGAAGCATACAAGAAAACACAAAACTTTGCTTAAGATTACAGGAACAGAACTGGAAACATTTACACGTAAAGGCAATTTTGTGCAGCCAGTTCTTTATGGGACGGCACGGTGGCTTAGTGGTTAACACCTTCACCTTGCACCTCCAGGGTCCGGGTTTGATTCCCCCATCAGGGTGCAGTTTGCATGTTCTCCCCGTGTTTGGTGGGTTTCCTCTGGGTACTCCGGTTTCCTCCCACAGTTCAAAGACATGCAGATTAGGCTAACTGGCGTTCCCAAATTGCCCATAGTGTGAATGTGTGTAGGTGGGTATGCCCTGCAGTGGATTGGCACCCTGTCCAGGGTGTACCCTGGGATAGGCTCCAGACCCCCCGTGACCCTGGATACAGGATAAAGTGATATAGACGAAGAGTGAGTGTGTGAGTACTTTATGGTTTTAGATGGTCTGAAAACCCAGAGCACAACTAACCAACAGATTTGACAATGAAATAGACAATGCATATTCAATTGAACCTCAGCAAAGATATGCAAGAATGTTTTTTGCTTTTTTTACTGCAGGAATCAATGAAAGCAAAATAATGTACAAATGTACAAAACCAGCCCTGAAACAAAAATCTCTTTTAAAGATGGCACTATGAAAGTTTTCTGACGAATGGATCACTAAGTTGTATCGTTGTAAGGCATTGTTAATGGATTTTGTGATGCTTTTTATATGATTCTATATAGATTTGCAGTTTTTGCCGCTTCCCCCTCCCGACGTCTCAATTCACCATTTACAGGACAGTGTTTGTTATTCCCTTCTTAAACATATTACATATTACCTAAAAACATCTATAATTCCTTTTTTATGATTATTGTTATTTTGTTGGTTTGACAGTGACTCTTGTTTTTGACAAAGAATTGTTTTTGCTTTAATATTTATTTCTCATGATGTATTTTGTAAAATAACTTTCAGTTCAGAATAAAAGAACAAATGCAGTGCTGTTGGACTTACTGAACACAAAAATAACATCTGTAATCATTTGCACTTGAAAAAAAAATATATACAAACTCCTTTACATGTGGTTGTTCACATGTTCAGAATAAATCTCAGTTATTTAAAATACGTCAGCACGGCTCATCACAGAAGCTTAGCCTCATGGCACACCATGTCAGAATAAATAAACAGTCTTTTTACACCAGTTATGATGTATACACTGAGGACAACGCTGGCCCCAGGTCCTCTTCCTCGTCCTTCCTCTCAGCTCTGCGGGGCATGGGAGGCTCCTCATCGGCCACGTCCTGCTTATCCTTCTCGGCTTCGATCCAGCTCTGAGGGGCGATCATCTTTTTGGGCCCATGTGGAGGGGGCCCGAGCAGAGCCTCTATGTCATCGTAGTTCACCACTTCTCGCTCAAGAAGGGCATTGGCCAACTGGGGAAAATAAAAAAAAATAAAAAATCACTACTGACTACAGCTGAACTTCTAGAGATTGTCATGCTTTGTTTAAGGTGGAACAAGGCACAGGCGCAAAACACACACCCAAATCACAAGCTATGGGAAATCTGGAATGCATATGTCCAGATTGTTGGGAACACCTGGGCACCTGAAGCAAACTCAAAGAGCATGCAAATTCCACGCACAGAGACTGGAGACGTGATTTAAATCCCCAAGACTGGAGTGCACACCTCAACAACCCTTCCATTTTACCCAGGCTTGGTACCAGCATTCAACGTGCACTGGTCTGTGCAACTCCAGGAAAGTGCAAGTCAAATCATATTTCTCTGAACTTGACTCACCAGTACAAGTTTATCCCTGTTGTCTAGGAGCAGTTTCTCAGTGTGTCTGTACGCCCGTGCGATTATCATCTTGGCTTCCTGTATAACAAATCAATCACTCATTAACCAATTCATCACTGATCATTTTCTTCATTTACAGACCCCTAAACTAAATCATAGACTGGTGGTGTTGGTGTCTTTGTGTTCACTCACATGGTCCATCTGCTGCTGGAGACCTTGGCTGAAGGGCCTGCGCCCGATACCTCCCTGTTCCTCGGTTTCAGGGAAGGACACCTGGCCCACACTGGGCACCATGCCATATTGCTTCACCATGGCGTAGGCAACACGCGTCACCTTCCGCAGATCATCCTGAGCACCTGGGCACAAGGAGGTTCATTTGTTAATTAGATTATGATCAGCCTGATGCAGTGTTTCTTAATTATAGTGTGTGTGCTTTATTAGTTCAGAGCTCCAAAATTTCTGACTCACTGGTACCGTGGTCAAGCCTCTTTCCTGCAACATTTGGACCAAGACTCTCAGAAACCCTTTTCATTAAGAAGCCGTTTTTTTTGTATGTAAACACAGATCATGTGAACGAACTATACCTGTGGTGACTTTGTTGAATGTAATGGCTTCAGAGGCTCTTCCACCAAGAGCCATGCACATTCTCTCAAACAGCTGCTCTTTGGTAAACAGGTACTGGTCCTTTGGCAGGATCTGTGCGAAGCCTAGAGCAGCATTCGTCCTGGGAGCAATCGACACCTACCGGGGCAAGCATAAATACCTCCATTACACTGTATACCATGCCACGCAAGCCAAATACAGTCATGTACTGCGTTATCAACATGTAGACAGTATTTACTGTACCTTCATGACTGCTTCGGTGTGTTCCAGCAGCCAGCCAACGAGAGCGTGGCCTGACTCGTGGAAAGCCACCACCCTCTGCTCCTCTTTGGACAAGATCTTGCTCTTCTTCACACTGCCTACCCATCAGACAAATCGCAACCCAAATCAACACTAGACAGCAAAACTGCATGAACAAGCATAACAGTAAATCAGAGGAGGATGTTTTACCTGCAATAACTCTCTCTACAGCATATTCAAAATTAAAGGTATCAATGGACTTGTAGCCTTCACGGGCTGCATGGAGAGCAGCTTCATTGCAAATGTTTGCAATATCGGCACCTGGGGGAAAAATTAAGATAATGGTCCAGGAAATCATGTTAAATAATCCTTTAATCATCTCTTGCATCTTCACCAGATTTCTGTCCTGAATATTTAGAAGTACATCCGGAAACCCACCACTGAAGCCAGGTGTGAGCTCAGCCAGACGCAAGGAGTAGAAATCTGCAGGATGGGAAAGCTTCAAGATCTTCAAATGCTGCTCAAAGATCTCCTTTCTCTCCTAGAATTATCAGAACCATCAGAGATTGTCACCATATGACCAACCAATTCACCTGATCTTACTTTTTTTTTCTTCTTTTCTTCTTCATACAGTACCTGGAGAGTGGGGAGGTCAATAAATATGTGTCTGTCCAGCCGGCCTGGTCTCATTAGTGCATTGTCCAAAATGTCTGCTCGGTTGGTGGACGCCAAGACAATGACATGATCAGTGGTTCCCATTCCTGTAAGAAAAACATAAAGGGCTAAAACTAGCAACTGGATGCTTGCTAAGAATGGTTTTCAATTAGGAAAAACACAAATTGGTAAATACTAATTTGCTTTCTGGCTTTTGTAACATTCCAACCACTGGAGAACTCCTAGAGTGTACTTTTACATTTGCCCTTGGGGAATTCAAAACTGCAGGTGAAGGTTCAGCTTGAGAAATTGACAATGACATCAATAAGTCCTACAGGTGTCAACTTAAATATGAGCTCATAAAAATAAAAAAATAAAAAAAGCAAAAAAAACAGCTACAAAAAATATATAATTTGGATCAAAAGCAAAATTCAAATCCAATAACCATCTGTAAGCGAGCTCTCCTTTCTATCATTGATTCTATTATTTCCTTTATACCATCCATTTCCACCAGCAGCTGGTTAAGGGTCTGTTCCTCCTCGGTGTTGCTGAAGCCAGACATGTTAGTGGACCGTTTTTTACCCACAGCATCGATCTCGTCAATGTAGACAATGCAGGGGGCCCGTGTTCTCGCTTCTTTAAACAAACTCCTCACCCTCGCAGCACCCAGGCCTGAAACAGATTCAATCTATCAGACTAGAAACATTTCCATCATGGTATTGCTAAAATGTTAAGTCCTAGAAAAGTTTTAAATATGCAATTGCAACTAGAGGGCAAACAATACATAGAGCACTAAGACATGTTTAATGAATACGCTAAATACTCCAGCACAAACACTTCAAAAGCTCATCATGAGAAAATTGATGGTGTAGGAAAGTATTTGGGAAACACACCAATTATTCTTTATATGAGAGGGTATCAAAACGTTTAGAGATTAGCTCTGCACAACTCCCGATGTACACAGCACAATGTCTTTTGGCACACTGACTTATGAAGGTTGGTGCTCCCTGTGACTGTGTGGTCAGCCTTGTGCTGCCATCTGTTGGCAGCAACTTTTTGATACTTCGAAACTTTTTGATACCACCTCATACTCTTGCCACAAAAAGGGGAATTTTCTAGCTCTATATTTACCAAAGATTTAAATAAATAAATAAGGAGATCATCTTAGATGTCTCTTTGTCTGTCTGGAAAACAAGGAATCTTTATATCCCATATGATTTTATTTGTCGTATATATCTTAAATTAAAGCTGACTTCTGAGACTTGAGTCTGGGTGAAAAAACGGCAAACCCCAAACTTAAGCCTTACCTCCAATCACCTCCACAAACTCGGAGCCAGCCATGGCGAGGAAGGGCACCTGGGCTTCAGTAGCTACAGCCTTCGCCAGCAGTGTTTTGCCACAGCCTGGTGGCCCAAGCAGGAGCGCGCCCTTTGGTACCTTCGCTCCCAGATTTAAGTATCTGTCTGGACTCTGAAAAAACACAGTCACTTCCCATTCTATGTTATTTCGAGATTGATGTTAGTCTTTTTAGGTCCAATATTAGAGTTTATACCTTTAGATAGTCCACGAACTCCTTCACCTCCATCTTGGCCTCATGCATCCCGGCTACGTCTTTGAAGCTCACACCTTTCCCAGATTTTCCGTCAACGATGGTGAACTTGGCCATTTTTAACTGATTCTAAGTACATACAATTCATCCAATCAGAAAAGAATCTTAAGCCATATAGAGTCAAGAAGCAAAATGTTTTTCTTGTCTGATGCTGGCTTCTTTAATTTTGGAGCCTCAAGTCTTATGCAAAAGTAGCTACCAGTATAAAACTGCACAAATATTATGTTTTCCACTGGTTTTCTAAAAGAAAAATTCTATAATATCTTTAATCTAACAACAAATTTTGCCATGAAGCAGCTTTGCAAATGTAGACTTAGATCACTCAATCGCTTTACCTTATATTATTAGATAATACCTAATAGTAATCTTGTAACAGTAGCAGCGCCAGATTTAGGGAGAAGTGTGGCCCAAAGTTTAAAAGTAAAATATAGGTTAATAAATTCATTCATCATAATGAATTCATTATGATATACGGTTAAAATTTGATTTCCATATTACATTTTGCAAAACAGATGCCAATATTAGAATTATAGAATTGAAACTTTCCTTTGGCTATTCCAGTCAAAGGGGCGCACAACAGCGGAACATCCGATCAGCATACAGATTTGGACACAGATTGTTAACGCCAGATGCCCTTCCTGACGCAACCCTCCAATTTATTGTTAATTGTATACTATTGACATTTGGACAATCTGAATAATTTAAAATAAATGACTTAAGAATCATGACTTACAAAAGCACTGAATCCACCCTCTCTTACACCCATCCCTGCCAGACGGAAGATGTACCACAGGATTCCGACACCCACTGCAGCCATGCCGAGAGCGTAGAGGGCACTGCAAATACACCAAAGTACAATGCAGCAGCAGACAATGAAGAACACTGGAGAACAGGGTTACACAAAATAAAATAATAAAATAAAATAATAATAATTATTAATTTTATTAATTAATAAGTAATTCTGAATCCAGGATAAGCCTCCTTTGAACCAGTACCAGCACCGTGACAGCCCAGCTACACTAGATTGCCAAAGATTTGTCGACACCTGACCTTCACACCCACACGTGCTCGCCAATTTGTGCCAGCTTTTGATGTTAACCGGAAATAAGAAGGGTTTCGACTACATTTGTTTTAGCATGGATGTAGGAATTTGATCAAAGAAGTTTATTGAAGGTGACATGGTCTAACACTGTGGCCTCGCACCTCGGTTCGATTCCTGTATTGGGTCTGTGTGGGAGGAGTTTACTTGTTCTCCTCCAGGTGCTCCAGTCCAATAACATGCAGATTAGGTTAATAGGTGCTTTCAAATTGCCCCTGTGAACGAGTGTGTGCATGTGTGCCCTGCGATGGATTGGCACCCTGACCAGGATGTACCCTTTTTTTTCTGCAATAGACTCTAGGCTTCCTGCGACCCTGTATGTAGTCTAGTGGGGTTGATTTCAGGGCTCTGTGCAGAATACTTCAGCTTTTCAGCTCTAACCTTCACAAACCCCCTCACTTTACATTCAGGAACACAGTCATGTTGGAACAGGTTTGGACCCCTTAGTTCCAGTGAAATCTTAATGTTACATCATTCAAAAACATGCTATACTGCAGTATTATTGCGGGTTAGCAAGGTGGTTGTGCGCTGAACTACTCACTTCCCGAAGAAGCCTGTGCGTTTATATGAAACTGGTATTCTGTCCTTGGGGTCTATGTTGAGTTGCTCCTCTGCAGCACGCAACTTCTCCTCAAACCTGTTGATGTTGGCCACCTGCATGCGGTACGTCAGGGCGAGTCTCTGGAAAACACAATCAAAAAATGCTGAATGACAAAGGATGATATAGAGCTGGTTTTCATGGATCAGTGTACTAAGAATAAAACCCACCATGCCATGATTTTATAAGGTGGTGTGATGCTGCTTAAACCGAAGCAGAGTTACTGTAATCACAGTTAAATTAATTGTTTTCTTATAATATGTCCAAAAGTGTTTTGTTTTTACTATACCATACTCATTTGCCAAAGATTAAAATGTTCACATTAACGATGCTCCTGCTTATTAACCGTTTCTGGTTATACAGTGCTGTGAAAAAGTATAATGCATAATGTAATATATTATTTTTTGCATATTTGTCACACTTAAATGGTTGAGATCATCAAACAGATTTTATTTAAATCAGGAAGGGGCAAATACTTTTTCACAGCATTGTATTATAATATTGTGGTAAATTTATCATTCAGCTTACACCGGGAAAACAGAAAAAAAAATTCAACAAGTTCTGATCACTCAGACTGGAGAATGTCATAGCACTGCGTTATAAAATATAATATCTTTAGTGTGAGGATCAAGCTTTGACTGAAGGTTCAACAATCAGGAGAATACGCACAGGCCTCCCGAAAATCACAGCCCCAGGGTGGAGGTCGATCTCCACAATCTCGCTCTCGGGCACCACCTGCACCCGTGCCACCTCGCCTTTCGCCAACATCTCGTTCACAAAATCGTTCCAGGAGATGTTCCCTCCACTGGTGGTGAACATGTTCAGCAGGCTCATGCAAGCAGCGATGATGAAGAGAATGCGCAGGCGCTCCTTGTACATCTGATTCTCCTGCTCGCGCCTCTTCTTTTCTTCTGAAAGAAATATAAATACCACATCATTAGGAATTATGCACTATGCACATTATCATTACAGGACTTTTACTGAAATCATCTTCCATAACAGCATGCAAAAACAATGTATCCACGATACCTTCGTCTTCTTTGGGTGATTTCTTGTTCGATCCATCTTTCTTCTGTCGTCTATCAGAGGATGTGCTGAAATAACTGAGACCACCTGCATGCACGGAGACAAGGAGCAGGTAGTGCCAGTACTAAAACTTTAAGAACTGTTAAATTATACGGTAGTGCTAAATTAGTTTTTTATATTTCTTAATATACAGCGATACAGAATCCAATACAAGCATTACACAATAGAAAACAGATAATCATCATGTGCATATGCACAGCTGTACT
>JAQMYL010000023.1:13184296-13198545 GCA_030014365.1 Clarias pachynema | reverse complement strand
TACCACTGCAAAACAATCCCCCTCTCAAACAATGTCCCGCGGCGGGACGTTCCACCGCTCTGTGTTCCCGACGCTTTATACGCACACACTCACCGGTATTGGGGTATATGAAAAATTAATATCATTTTTTTAAAAAACACCGGTATTCGGTATGAAAAGGTATACCGCCCAGCCCTAAGTCCAGGTAATAAGTTTAAACTGGAACCAGTTGACCAAAAAAACAGCTTGACCAAAAAAAAAAAAAAACAACAACTCTGGGTTATAATCACATAACGGCACACGGCTGTGGCCTCATTCACATCTGGTATTAACAGCTGTCTTCAAATAGATGGGGAAGATTTCATCGGAGTTGCCCCGTTTGAAAAAAATTCCCAAAAAATCAAATCAGCGCATCCTTGCAATGCTGTTGCTGCATTATGTTTTATTTAACACTGTGTTTCTAGGCTGTGAGTATGTACTCTGGCGTACCCAAGACTGTAACGTTGACTCGTACAGTCACCGTGTTGTTCATTCATTGAGAGATAGTAACTAAGTAATATATACATTAAGACAGTAGAGTCACGTTCCTGCATGACTGTACCCTCTGAGATCGGGGAGGATGATTAAAGACTGCAGTGAAAACAATGTTGTTGTATATGTAGGTCATTCGTATATTACACTTTGATACGGGAAAGTGCCGCAGTGTAATTATCTCTGGGATTTTAGTCTCGTCTGAATCGGTCGTGTCAGAATTCCTTTACAGACTTGCTTGTGTCTGGAGATATCACGCAACTTTTTACCTTCTTTAAAAAGACCTATATAAAATATATATCCCCGGCTAATATAGTCTCTCATTCCTTTGGCTGTGTTGGTAAAGTTTGTGAGGGGAAAATAGGATGTATGCTTTATCAGCAGTATAGAAGTATGTCTCGGTACTGAAATGTAATTAAATGTGTTGAATCAAATTACCGCTTTGTATCGGCTACACATCCAGAAAGTAATAGATCTGGCAGTATGTGAAACACTGCTAATGTGGGTATGTGTCTTAAGGTGTCTTACGTAACTCTTATCTTTTGTCCCTTATTTTTTCTCCTCGCGTACACGGAATGCGCCTCGAAACTATAACCGAAGCTTCACGCTAAAAACACTCGCATATCTCTCTCTCTCTCTCTCTCTCTCTCTCTCTCGCCCCTCATCTTTTCATTCTCAATGAATGCTGCACAGAAATATGAAATGAATGCGTGTTAAATGTCAAGGCGAAAGCGGCAGAGTCTTTATGACAAGCTGTCATTCAGGCTCTCGAGTCTCTAGAAATTGCTATGGTGACAGAGACTTGGTTACGGAGCATGTGCTAGGATCGGGGAGTGCTAGCAGAGCGGGATTTTATAACCGACTCTCCTGATATTGGCTTTCGAAATTGATTTGGGGAACAGAATTCTTCTTCCCATTCTGTTTAGAATCCAATCAGATGCTTGTCTGAATCCATTCTTCCGCAGAATCATCTCGCAGAGCTGGAAGGTTTAAAAATAGCGTCCTGTTATATGAAATGGATGCATTTCTCTTTCTAGTTTTCAGGAGACGTTAACAGGAATGTGCTGATAATTGGTCGTACATTATTACCCAGCGTGTGATGATGGACAGAATATAATATAAATTTTTTTTTAAAAACAAAAACGTCTTGACGTTCTGAGATATTTCTTTTCACCTGGTAAGAAGGCAGTAATACAGTGATTCCGTCCAAACGGAGTGCAGTAATTTTGTGATATTTATTTTTTTTGTCAATTAGCAGCACAGCAATAAAAGCAACGATATGTACTTTGCTGTGTAATTACGATGCTGTAAATCATGACCCTGGCTCATGCCCACTCCTCAGTTACAGTAATGTTCTTCGCTAAATCAGCCGTGCTGTTCAGAAAGCTTCTTGGACGAAACACAGGTTCTGCGATTAAGCAGAGCTTTTGAATTTCTTGGATTATTTTTTTTATTTTTTTTCCCCTTTGCTGAGAAATGGTTACCTTGACAACTAGCGAATGTCTGGTGTTTGAAGAGGGCTTTTTTGCCCAGCGCGGCTGTACTGAATAAACAGTGCTGTGAACTGTGTCAGGCGTGGTGCAGATTCCCAATTCGGCTACTTCCTCTTCCTCTCCTCCGTTCTTCTTCTTCTTCCCCTTTTGCAACGCCTTTGCTTTTTCTCCCTACACACACACATACACGTGTTATTTCTGTCACTTGGTAAGCCTCTACGGGTTGTGCTCTATGCATGTGTGTGTGTACAGAAGAGAGGAATTGGTTCTGGAGTATTTGCGAATGTATGAATGGTATGGAATGTTTTATTATTATTATTTAATTTTTTTATATCACAACCAAAGACAGCAACTATATTAAATGCTGTGGCAGTGTTCAAGTCAAACTGGGAGTTTTCATTGTGCATAATGACAGAATACAGTTCTGAGACGAAAAAAAAAACTCCCTTTATTTTCTCTATATTATTTCTCTATATAATCCCCTAACACTAATGGACTTTTCACAGTGTTTCACTAGTGCTTGGATACCATCAAACTTTTCTCAGTACTCCATAGCCCTCATCAGATTGTCAGCTTCATATGTCAAACTCTAGCCCCTCAGGAACTCCTTTAATGGCTCAAACATGTTGAAATGACTTGGAGCGTGGTCAGGACTATATGGAGATTGTGGCAATAACTCGGAGCTGAGTTCCTGTAATGCGCAAGTGGTGCACAGTTCACACAGACCGATGCTCCTCTTCCGCAATTTGGTAGATTTCTCAAGGATCAATCGTTACACTCGCTGTATGTTTGCAGGGGCGACTGCAGTGGACTCCGAGCCACCTTGGACGCCATAGTCACTCACGGACTCAGAGCCTTCTTTAAAACGTTTGCACAACTCTAATGTTTTACAGCAGCTAAGAGTTTTATCGAGCAGATGTGTTGTGTGACACCCTGCCCCTGTATTCTCGGATATTGAAACGAGAGTGGTGCCCTAATGTGTCCTCATGGTCTCATCACCATACTGTGCTCGAACTGTAAATGTCAATCAGGTTTACACCCCTCATTTATGAGAAATTTCATCTTTAGTCCCATTTTGACTCATAACACCCATGACACCCCCAATATTCTTCCTCATATGTTTGTTTGGATGATTTTTAATCTGGAGACTGTTTGTCTTCGCTAGTGTTGTTGCTTTGTACACTAAGGCTTACCTCTGTATTGCTTAGTGGGTTTTTGTTCTTATGTTATTTTCCTGCACATTGCCTGGCAGAATAGCCGGAGTGTGGGCTGTAGCAGAGCCTAGCTGTCCACTGTGCCAGATGGACCTCTTGGTTCCTATTGAGCATGTGCAGATTGGCGATCCGTCCCCTTCCTTCATTCTCATTCCCCCTCAATCTGTCCAAGTCCAAAGGCCTGTCTTTATGTTAAGCTCCATGTACTTAGTTTCTGACCAGGCTACAGTTGTTTTAGTGAGTGGATAACTCCGAGTACGTAATTTTGGAGGTAACATGTAATGATGACACATTAAGGTTGGAGTGCATTATTTCTTTTTATTTTTGGTCTCCTAGGTTAGTTTGACTATCAAAGAAATAGTAATTTTTCTTGTCTAAACTGTATGTGACTAGTAATGTAATTTATTGAAATGTTTATCCTCGTCTGGACAGCTGGCTTAACGGATGGAAAACTTGTAAAGATAAACATTTATAGCAGAATAAAGAATCCAGATTAATTTTAGTAAAGCAAATTGTGCTCCTCCCAAAACTAGAATATGTTAAGTATTTTCTTTTGTCATTTTATTCAAAAGATTTAATACATTATAAAACATTTCAAGCCTTTTTTGTTTTTCTCTTGATGATTATAGCTCATGAAAATCAAAATACATGTATAAATGTGTGTATTGTGTGTGTGTGTGTGTGTATTGTGTGTGTGTGTGTATTGTGTGTGTGTGTGTATTGTGTGTGTGTGTATTGTGTGTGTGTGTGTGTGTATTGTGTGTGTGTGTGTGTGTGTGTGTATTAACATGCATCGTAGAATATTAGAATGTTTGCTAAGATCAATTAAAAAAGCATTTACAGAAATCCTGAAAGTGTTTATTGTGGCACCCAGTGCTTCGTCTGGGCTCATTTAGCATGAATTACTGCATTATTGTGGTATTTGCATGGAGGCGATCAGCCTGCGGCGTTACTATAGACCAGGTTGCTTTGATAGCGGCCTCTTCAGCTCACCTATAATGTTGAGTTGTGTGTTTTACTCTCCAATCAAACACAGTAGCATGATGGTCAGCAAACTAGTTAGTGGTAGTTTTGTCACTTTGTGCAGGTGCCAAGTCCGGCTGGAAAAAGAAATTGGCATCTCCGTAAAGCTTGGCAGCAGACACAGTCATGTATTGCTCTAAAACCTCATGGAAGCACGTGTTAAAATTTGTATCTAAATAAAATTTCTGAAAAGTGGACTTGAGCAAGAACTTGAGTAAGACACTTATGATGATGTCTCTGGATCAGTAGTGGTTTGGAACAAGGAATGCAACCAAACAGTTGTAGGTTATTTACCTGAAGATGTCTGTGCAAGGTGTCTCTTGATGCACTGAATCCAGCCTCACTTCACTCCTTGTGAGGCTCTTGAATTGGCTTTGCTTGACAAATCTTCTCAAGGCTGCCGTCGTCCCTGTTGCTTGTGCATTTTCCTACCACACTTCACCCCTCCAGTCAGCGTTCCATAAATATGCTTCAGTACAGCTCTCTGCGAACAGCCAGTCCTTTCAGCGATAACGACCTGTGGCTTACGCCTCCTTATGGAGGGTGTCAATGAGCGTCTTCTGGACAACCCTTCAAGTCAGCAGTCTTCCACATGATTGTGAGAGACACAGTATGAATAATCATTTAATCAAACTTTTGAGATACTTGATTTTTACTTTTTCATAAGATGAAATCAAAACCAAAAAAGTTTCACCAGTGCTAGCTCAAAGCTTACTCAGTAGTAGTATGAATTGAACGGATCACAGTGACCATTGAATCGAAACAAACCATAGCCACGGGGAGACTCTTTCCTGTGTTGCTTTGGAACAAGTGAAGCAGACGAGGGGCGGTGACTCGGCTCGGAGAAGCCATCGTGATCAATAATGTAGATGTTTTTAAACAGGGACTGTCCCTATTTCTTTCTCTCTCTCTCTCTCTCTCTCTCTCTCTCTCTCTCTCATATGTACACATACATTTGTGTTCCTTCTTGTTTCTCTCAGAAGACAGTGTCGGGTTCCTCTTGGCCTATCGAGGACAGATAGGATGGCTCTATTTATTTGGCCTCAGTGAGATATTACAATAAGCAAGCTGCTGCTGTTGATACCTGATCCGCTGAAATATAGCAGACTCCACTCTGGTTTCTCTCATATTGAATTGCTGCCATTCAGAGCAGGGCCTCATTACACACGCTTTCAGATGCAGATGGTCGACACTGGAGAAGGCGGACCAGAACAAAACAGCACGTACACACACACACACACCTATACATACATGCACACACACACACACACACACACACACACACACACACACACACACACACTCGGAGTCAGCCCCCAGAGTGCAACCACCATTTTTTAATTTATTTATTATTATTATTTTTGTCTCTTGTTAATACGTTGACATTTTTTGGGTTCTTGTGTATCCACAACTTTTTTTTTATTTTTTTAACATTGTTGGAGAATCAGAGCATGAGGTGGACATGAGGTTTGTGGGTCTGTGTCAGATGACTAGTGCGATATGAGGAGCAGGACGAGGAGGGAAAAATGCCGTCTGGAGTTTAGCCTGATTTTCTTTTTAGATAAATAGAGCTGGGTGTGTTGTGGAAATGGTGGCACTTCCTGTAATCTGATGCCCAGCAGTGGAGAGGAAGGGGGCCTTAAGAGGGGGGGCGCAAGTGAGGCGGGGTGGTAGGATAAAGGATAAAGGAAGGCTGTGTCCTGAGGGGTAGCAATAGAGTACCCGTCACTCCCTAATCCCACAATGCATTGTGGACAGCTTTGATCTGTGTGTGTTTTGAAAAAGGCTAGCCCATACACACTTATACTGAGAGTCTGAAATGAAACACACAATGTGTTTGAGTATTGGTGTACAGTAGTGAGCACGTTAGTAAACTATTGCGCCCAGATCACAGGATAAATAATAGATCATAAGAAATAAATAGATCACAGGATAACTTGCAGATTCAACGAGATCATTTTGCGTTTTTGTTAAACGGCCTTGCGGTTGGTCGTCGGCATTGAGAATATTCACGTTTGTGTTTTGAGATTGATGGAAGTGCAGCTATGATGTCTGTCTCAGTACGCTATGAAAGTTTATGTGTCTGTTATAAAATCAGAGAATTTGAATACATAAAACGAACGTGATTATGATTCTAGCTATATTTTTTTACAGTTCTGGATGTCTCTCAAAAGCAAAAAGCCTTTATACATGAACCTTATCTTTTTATTTATTAAAGCAGTAATAATGTTCAGCCGGCCCGTGTCCATGTGTTCAGTGGAATAAATATTACAAATAAAGGTTAACGACCGTCAGATCAGACCCGTGCACTTCCTCAAGTGTGGCTTAGCGCGGTCATATTTAATGGTGAAGACCGTATCTTTCCTTTTTTATTTATTTTTTAAAAATTGTTCTTGGAAAGTAGTGTGATTTTAATAATGTCGTGTAAAAAGTTCTGTTTTTAACCTGAACCCAGCAACTGTGTAGATTGATGCCGGATCCTGAATCTACAATTCTATGTTTGTCTTTACCACGCGGTTGTGTTTCTCACAAAGATACCTTGGCGGCATTTTTAGCATTCAGAAATGCCTGTATGCTCTTATCTTTTCTTTATCCGTTCGCTTGTGCAAATTTTTAATTCTGCGCAAAACCGTACGCCTTACGTTGAGCTTGTTGAGATGTCGAGGCACAAATCTTTAGTGGGTGGAGCTCACTTCCTAATGCACTGTGGAAAAATACTGAAGTGTACTGATTTCACATGATTGTTGGTCTGTGGTTGGTGTGTGTGTGTGCGCACACGCGCAGGCGCAGGCGCACTGCTTATTGGCTGCATTGTTTGATGCCTCAGTGCTAGTTGAGGTCAGTCACTTTTTTCTCTCTCTTTTTTTTTTTCAATGCTGCTTCAGACTTCAGAATCACAACCGCCATCAACTTTGGTTTAGAAGTGGTCGATTTATTTATTTTTTCCCCTTTTCTGATTATTAATCTTCTTACATTCCAGTAAAAAACTTGCCAGAGTTTGTTGTCAAGGCTCTTTGGAATATTAAGTGGTTGAAACATTGTCAAGCCATCCATCATTCATCCGCCACATGGATGTATTTACTCGGGTAACAAGTAATTCCCATTTTTAAAAAATCTTCTTGCATTTACAGTTTATTAAAAGAAAGTCGTTGCTACTCGAGACATTTCAGACTAAACTTTGGGCAGAGATGAATCTCGCTTCAAACCGAATTAAAAGTTCTCACGTGCTGGTTCTCTCGTACGTTCTCGCTCCTTGCTGTTTTTCCTAACTAGGCGCTTATTTACAAGATACCAGGTAATGATTGTAGTGTGAGTCACAGCGTGAAACTTTATTGCATTCTGTGTTAGAAAAATTAATAATCTGTAAACAGTGGTTTTATCATTTCCTCTGGAAGTTCATAAGACCAAAATGTTGTTATTGAGAAGCCACACAACGTAATTGTCCTGTCGCCCAATGCCTTAACTACAGAGCCACCCCTGCCCCATGGAGGAAAAACCTCCAATTGTCACATGTATAGGACAGTGAAATAATTTTTTTCCGCATATCAGAGCGCAGGATCAGCTGGCATACAGCTCCCTGAAGCAGACAGGTTTAAGGGCTTTGATCAAGAGCTCAACAGTGGAATCTTGTCAATGCTGGGGCTAAAACCCCTGACCTTCCAATAAGTAACCCACAGCACTTAACCTTTTGAGCCACCACTGCCTCTGTTACCTCTTTAGGAATCGTGATGATATCGTATCGACTCGTCCCTGGTGATTCCCATCCCTAGTTTACACTCCATATGCACTAATGTTTAGCAAAACACTACAATAATCCCAATAAATGTCTCTTTAGTGCGAAAACTAAGAAAAACCTGCATAATATAGTCTTCATCTGAAACTGGACTGTGAAATCACTGAGTCTGACTCTGTGTCATGTTCGTACTGCGTGCCCTTTTAATGAGTACAAACCACACCGAATATACAGTTTTAATTAAAAGGAGCAGATGACCGTAGTGGTCTGAGTGACTGACTCTCCTGCCCGTCTTTAACTTAAGTAGCTACGCAGACATGCAAGATGCAAGCGAATTCTCTCGGGCGTTCGGTCAAACTCTTAGCCGTGTCTTTAAAAGGGAAAAAAAGAAAAGAAAAGAGAGAGCTTTCGATTCAGATCCTGTGCTCGGCCCGAGTCCCGCGCCGCAGCTCTGATGTTGAAAAAGCTCTTGATCTAATTTATGAGGCGAGGCTCGGAAAAAACGGCCCTGCACCTTTTCCATCTTCTCCGACTCAGACACAGGACGGCCTTATGTGGTCTCGAACAAGATGGAGGCTGGGGTTAGAGCCATTACTGACACAACTGGCAGAGAAACTGAAAGAGAAAATTCACAGCGAGGCTGGGGAAAGGCTCGAGACATCTTTCTCCAGGAGCCGTTCCTATTAAACTGAGAGACCGGCGTTTGGGTGTAGCGCGCAACGAGCAGGCTTGCAGGTCTTATTTCAGATAAATGTATTTGCGCGAGGGTGAAAATCTGCGTGCGTGCCAGATTCATGCTGTTATTTCTTTTTCTCGACTGTCACTCCGTATGAAGGGACTCTGTAATTTCGGATTTTTTTTTTCTTTTTTTTTTCCTGAATCACTTTGTGCCTCAGCAGTTTTCTTGTGTGTTGGCTTTTTAATCTCTCATGCTGAGTCAAACCTAATTAGACAGATCCGAATTTATTCCTCCCAACAAACCGTGCTGTTTCTACATCTTGAGCAAGCGCAGTAAAGCCAAGCCTTCAGTTCAGTTCTGAGGTTGTGCAATCCAAACTTTCATTGAGTCGCACGGAAAGTCTCGTGTCAGAGGTTTTACTTCTCAGACGTCTCGAAGCCCAGAATTTCAACATGTGCATTCAAGTTCAACTCCGGTGACCTTTGTTACCAAAACATATTCGAGTGTCAGTGAACTTTGCAAGGGCGCAAATGTTGAAGTGTGGAAGTTTTGGAAAGACTGATAGGGGATAAAGACATTTAGGTCAACACGATTCGAGAAGGCGCTCTCGTTGCTTCGAGCCAGACCACAAAATGAGTGCGGCAGTGGAAACATCTACGGCTTAGCTGTAGCATGCTTGTGCTAAAGTAGCGTTCTCCTGGTGCAGGAGGCGACTGATGTCATGAAAGCTGTGTATGTGCTTCAGATAGTAGCAGTACTTACTCTAGCAAAAAAGTAAACAGAGCTATGTGTTTGGTGAGACAAGGGAAGAGTTGTGTTTCGTACTGTTGCACGGTTTTCACCTGAACGCAAGTCTGTCTGTCGTACACATCCTCGATAAACATCCCTGCTTGGATTTTTCTCTGTTCTGATCAGTTCTTTATTTACTTCCATAGGATTGGTTCAAAACCACAACATGCATTATTTAACATGCTCAGGCCACATTTGTATTTTAGATCGCTTCGATTAACATGCACACGTGTTTGCTTCTTTAGCTCGGTTAGATTGAGCAGCACCAGTGTGAGGAACGTCTCGGTGGTAAATTGTGAAATTACTGGATGGTATTGTTAGTGTAGTACTTCTCCTTCTTTGTATCATGCACCAGCGTGACAAACCACTTCATGTTATATTCTCACAACAGCAGAATACACCGAACTGTACGACACACCTTTTTAGTTTTCGTCCCTCATTTGGTTTGTTTGTCCATCTCATTTAGTAGGGAAAGCAGATTATTTTCTGAAAGCAGACCTTACCCTAACACGCACATATAGTCTCACATAATCTGTGATGGTTCGTGGAAACATGAAGAGCTAGACATAGACTCTGTTCGGTTTAGATCAGGTAAATTCTACGTTTCAAATATATATGCAAGAAATTATTAAATGGCCTGTGAGATGTGGAGCACTTGTTCGAATGACTGAAGCCGTAATGTAAACACTGTACACACATTTAGCTCTGCAGTCGAAGATAACGTGACACTATCGGGGGAAAAAAGAAGGAAAGCAAGAGTCATAATAATACTACTCTCTCTCTCTCTCTCTCTCTCTCTGTGTGTGTGTGTGTGTGTGTGTTTTCTCTCTGTTTGAGAAGGCTGCTAGCGTCCTGGTCATGGCGTCTTCACGCTCCCTCTAAACGATTCCATATCTCAGTGTGTGTGTGTGAGGGAGCTGTTTTCCACGGTGCCTGGTCTGGCCAGTTTTATGGAGATGTTTAGAGCTGGATGTTCAGGATGTGGGGAAGCAGAGCGACCCCCTGTTCCTCCATCCCCCCCAACACACAGACACACACACATACACAGACACACACAGTGCCACTTCTTTCCTTTTCAGCTCGAGGAGAATTGTGAAAGCATCCTCTTTCGTCTGCAAAAATAAACAAGCCTTTGAGGGGTAATTCGGAGTGCATGAGCGCTCTTCCTCGAGCCCAAAGTTTCCCTTTTAAGGTCAGCAGTGCGTGCACTCTATGCAGGGAGGGAGAGATTAAAAAGAACAGCCTTTGCTCTCACTGCAGGATTCTAACGTGGACCACAGGCCGGGCTTTTTATCCGACTCTTATCTGGGCTGCGAACTGGCGCTTTTTTTTCTTTCTTTTTTTCTTTGTTGTTGCCTGGAAACCTTTTATTAGAATTATTTTGCCACAGAAACGTGTACTTCCTTTAAAAACACCGCAAGGTTTTGATTAGCCCTCACCAGGGCTGTGCTTGTATTATTTTTACACCATGATGCTTGCACAGTGTGGGGTGTTTTGTTTGTTTGTTTAGTTTTTGTTTTTTTCTTATTGAAGAGCTATTGTACAACGTTGGTTTCTACTTTTTCCCGTTTTACTAGATTGCACTTAACCTCAACTTTTGCAAGACCTCATAATATCATCATAATAATTCTGGTCATGTGATTAGATATTTGCATGCAAAAAAAATAAAAAATTCCCAGAGATCATACAAAGCTGACACAGTTATTACATTACTAATGTCCTTAATGTTACTTCTGCGCTGATTGAAGCTCAGCCAGGGGAACCATGTCATCAACACTTACGATTTAATTCAGCTTTATTTGTGTAGAGGTTTTTTACACCACAGTTTGTCCCTAAGCACTTCTCGTTATAGAACTCCAGATGAGCGAAGTAGAGGACACTGTAAACGAATGAAAAACGTCCGGAGATGACACCTTGAGAGGGGACAGGTTCTTGAGGGACCTTGTCCTGTTTTAGGTGACAGAGAGTGCATTATAAATCATTAGTGTTGTATAACTGTATACCACGAGAGTCGAAACGTATCTGCGCTCCGGTTATATTAAATCTTCTGTCTTATAAGCGCTTTCCGTTCAAGTCTGCTGTCTCGTCTCCCCAGTCGCTGCTGTACGGGTGTGAACGTGTTATATCAGTTCAAGGGCAGCGTGTAGTCATTCATTTTTGTGGCCTGAGTGTGTACCGGGTGCCGAAACAACTCTCGCAAGAGGATAAACAGAATCGTTTGGATATCTGCAAAAGTTTCTTAAAGAGATTCATTACTGAAGACGAGACATGGTCATAATCACCAAGAGCCTGAGAGTTAAACGGCAGAGGACGGAGCGGAAACATCCTCAATCACTGACCGAGAAAAAGTAAACATTTTGTTTTGAGATGTACAAGCATCCTTTTTATAGTCCTTATCTCGCTCTATCAGACGTTCACCTGTCCGGTCCCTTGAAAGCAGCCCTACGAGGACGAACACTCACTTCTGATGAAGAATTGAAGACAGCGGTGCATTCGTGGCTTGCAGCTCAACCTAAAATATTTTTTTTACATCAGAGAATACGAATGCTTGTTGACTGATTGACAGAGTGTATTTAAGACAGGTTATGTCGAAAAACTATGCTTTTGTCTTTTTTGTAAATGTTAATTAAAATGATTTCACCAGCCAGAGTGCGGATAATTTTTGACTCACCCTCGTATAAAGTCAAAACGGTGCTGAGGTTGTTTGAAAGGATGTTCAATAAGAGCATCAGGGTCTCTATGATTTACCGAAGTGGTTAGGTTTATAGTTTTATAGTAGCTTTAAATTTGTCTGGTTAACTTATTATCCTTATTAAAAAGCCAGAGCGAGGTGTCGCCGTTGTTTTAGTTTCCGTTGCCTAGCAACACGCAGAAGCTTGAGTCTCGTTAGACAAAACCATCCCATCGCAATACAAACCGCTGCGTTCTGTCAGGAAGTGCATTAGCATGAACGGGGATTAGATTTTCTTCCCAATATTTCATAGTCGATTCTTTAAATAGCTGTTGTTATCAGCAGAGTAATAGACTTTGATGGAACATTTCCCTTCATGTTTACAATATCCACCAGATCCTCTGCCGGGGCCGGTGGTCTGCGCCGTGTCTGGCTGATCTGTGTTTAGCGGCCTTTGCTGGTGCGGTGTCTGTTCTGCGTGTGTGGTCAGGAGATTTTTGTTCGGTACGATTACAGGCCTCGTTAGGAGGCAGCGCACTCTGCACTGGATTAGTCCAGTCTGTCAGACTGCTGCTGGGAAAAAGGCATCAGGGGCCTCATGTACTCGCAGTGCTCAGGCCTGGCCTTAATCTGGTCTCGCCAGCTCACCGTTAACGGCTCGGAGGCCGGATCGCTTTCCCGTGCCAAGCAGGTGCGAGCGCATTTTATTTCCTATTAACATGACGGTTTTTAAGGCATGGTTTGAAATGTGCTTTTGTTTGTTGTTTTATCTGTAGTTTCTGTTAGACACACACTGATCTGGTCTGATTTTAACTGTAAGCATTAATCAAATTTTTGCTTTCAGACCTAAAATTTATGCTTTATAAACTAGTTCTTTCTTTTTCATAATTATACATTTTCAGAAAAAAACGTTTATGATATAATTACTCAAATGTTTCAGCAGCAACTCCTATTATTAGTTATATATTGGTCCTTAAGCTAAATTAAATTAAACACGAGCACAACCAGTATAAAGATTTGATGGTTTTGTGCATCACTGGCTGTGAGACAACACAAAGTCCATGTTAGGTATTAGTTATGTACACTGTACACCAGCTTTATTTTTTACCATGCGTTTCCGATTTCTTTTTTCACCCTTACAGTTGTTTTTTTGTTGTTGTTTTTTTTTTGTTTTTTAAAGATCAGATCTGATTCACTTTCATATGTGGTCCAAGAATGTATATGTACATGTGTGATGGATATGTGGTCATGTGACTTGAATGAAAACGGTCAGATCTGAATTCATGCAACGTGTAGAGCGCTGACGTCTTCAGTCAGCAGTAGCAGGAACGTGGAGGTTTTGTTGCATCAGTGAAATTGTTGATTTTAAGTAGATGTTTGGGGCCAATATGTCTGTTCAAAGCAAACTTACAGAAGTAGCGCAGTGAGATCATTTCAAAGGAAATGACGAAGCTTTGCACTGCCAGATAACGTAAGTAAAAATCTATCAATGGGCGCATCCGTTTCATACGACAGCCCCGCCCATGTCAGAGTCAGACAAAAGTCAGTTGTAATTATGAATGTGAACCGTCTATGAATGTTTAACCTCGTGGCTTGTGAACTTCACCTAAGTTTCTCCTCAAACCTCGTAAGGGAGGAATCGCCTAATTTGCAAAGAATCTCAGTTGTTGACGCCGAAACCGTAGCTCCGTGTCACGCACGTACAGAAAAGAATTAAATGTCGCCGTCGTCACTCGCTGATCCGAACAGTGGATTTTTCCAGATAATATCATTGCGTTGAGCAGAGCTCGCATGTACAGAATAGGACGTTTGACTTCCTTATGATGCAACCCTTTGAAAAGGCGCACTGACGGCTCACACACGTCTCCGAGGATCTACATGTCAGACTTTGCCCTTACACTTCGCTAGCTGGCGTGCTGAGAATGGGAGTAGTTAGCAGCTCGGATCCGACGGGGTAAATTCAAATAAAAGTAAACGGCAGAAAGGTTTTTTTGTTTGTTTTTGTTTTAATTTGCTCTCAGAAATGTCCTGGTCCACATTATACTTCCTGATATAACACACACCACTGTGCCTTCCCGTGAGTGTATGTATGTATGTGTGTGTGTGTGTGTGTATGTGTGTGTGTGTGTGTGTATAT
>JAQMYL010000023.1:13118474-13130458 GCA_030014365.1 Clarias pachynema | reverse complement strand
GTGTGTGTGTGTGTGTGTGTGTGTGTGTGTGTGTTTGTGTGTGTGTGTTTGTGTGTGTGTGTGTGTGTGAGAGAGAGAGAGAGAGAGAGAGAGAGAGAGCGCGCCTTCATGATGCTCTTCTTTCCTGTTTATCTTGGACTTGGTTGGATAACATTCTGCAGGAGGAAGAGATGCAGAGGTAGACTCCAGCGCAGCAGAGCTCTGCCGCAAGCTAGATTCCTGCTACACACTCACACACACACACACACACACACACACACACACACACACGGCACTCAGCTGCCCACGTGTTCAGAATATCACAAAAAAAAAATTATAATTCTCTCCGCTACTTCTGTCTTCTCGTCGTATTCACCGAGGATGTCGAAGGACGCGTCCATCGCTCTGTCCCTCCCTCCCTCCGTCTCTCTGATGGAGAGATTATAGAAGGATAAGACACACAGTTGTGTTTCCTGCCCGCCTTGTTTGTCTTGTCCTCTCGTCACACAAAAGCCTCTAATGAAACGGAACGCTCGCCGCTCGTCAGACGTTCAGGCAATCGTGGCTCGGCTTCTCCTAGAAACAGGATCCGACGTCAACAACACTGTTTACACACCAAAGTCCAGACTCTTCCGCACCCTGCTCTTTTTTTTTTTTTTTTTTAAACTCCTCGCTAATGCAAATAGCCTGGTACAGTACACACACACACACACACACACACACACACACACACACACACACACAAAAGGAAATGCACTGTTCTAATCAGAGTACTGCTACTTTGGTGAACAGCCAGATGACTATATAAAGCCCAACCCATCTGGACGGCAGCTGCCCTCTGACGCTTAAGACTATTTATTTATTTATTTTAAAATACAAAAGCATCAAGTTTTTGTTTTTGTTTGTTTCCTGAAGTTGTGCAGTGGTTGTCCTGACCTCGCTACCATCACACAATTTGTTATTAAGCATCCATGTAGCTATTGCATAAAGACATTCTCAGCATTTCTGAGTAAACGGTGTTTAAACGGCGTCCAGCATGACAGGGATGTCTTTAGGACGCCGTTACTGAAGCAGGACGTGTTCTGTCAAAGCCTCCGCCTCCTTTATACACGAAGCTGCGGTTCAGTCGCTGCTTACAGAGAGCGTACCTGGAGGAACGACAGGGTCGACTACACGGATGTCGTCTGTCATCTGTCCACTCTGTCCATTAGCTGTACGAGTCGTGTCTATTTAACCAGGAATTACAATCCGAGAGCAGATGATGTGTGTTCTGTTTTTAAGTGTCAGGTATGCCTGATGAAGTAAACTACTTTGTTGATCAGCGTATAAAAAATTTGACTTTTTTTTTTTCTCCTCACACATCTGTATGAACCAGTGTTAAGCACTCACTGTAATTAAGGACGTTTTTACACATTAGTGCCTCAGGATCGGTCCTGTTTCCAAGAGGACTTAACACCAAAGTCTGGTTCAGTGAGAACACAATCGATCCGCGCTCGGGAACCGTACCAGAGTCTGCTGGAAAGGGCGAGTCGGATCGAATCAGATTCGGAAACCAATCGTACCCGAGAACGGACGTAGATCGCGGATGTTTAGATGCGACGTCATCAAATCGTCGTCTGATCTACACAGCCGTAGCTGATAAAGTAGGAAGGCAAACAAGTGACTTTTTTTTCTAAAAAAAAAAGAAAGAAAAAAGGTTAACGTCATCTCTTGTGAATTAGGTGCGCACTGCCACCTGCTGTATCGGAGAGTGTAAATACACAAGTGTACCCGAGTACAGAGAACAAAAATGCTGAGTGGGGGAAAGGTTGCGCAATCGGTCCTGGGCACAGAACAAATCAGTCGTGTCTAATGCGTCATCTTAACCAGTGATGGAATCGTCAGTAATCAACAAATAATAAGTAGACTGAAATATGTTTCTATTATAAAGGAGCTCGTCGCCAACACTGTGTCTCTCTTTACATGGATGAAGTCCATCAAAAGTGAAAGTGTCCATCATAATGCCACCTAAACTCAAATTTACATGAATATCCCCTTTGCTCTGAGTTTTCTTTAAATAAATCTAATACAGTAATGTGATTATACGTATACAAGATACGGACAGCATCGGGGGGAAAAGAAGAAGAAGAAAACAAACTCTAATCCCTTGATAAGCAACAGATAAGACGGCTTAAAACCAGACTCGTCTCCTCGTCTTCCACTAATCGGAGTTTACCTGAAGACATGCCATGCTTTAGTGTTGGACCCAGAGTGCCTCTGCGTGCCTCAGATTTACCCACAACCCCACTCTCGACATTTGTTACGCGAGCACGCTCTCACCCCGCAGTCAGAGAGCCGAGGAGCCTCAGCCTTTACATTCATCTGTGAGTGTAAACAGTCAGACACCCACACAGATGCTCTCTCTAATGCCCATTGACTCGGTGCAGCTGCTGAGCCGGAGCTATTTTCCTATCGGAGGCATGAGGGACAGGTGCAGCGCGTCCCTCCGGAATACACGAGCGGAGCAGACGCGCTGAAAGGAATTTGTCGAGGAAGAGGAGAGCGGGCCCAGCATGGCCTTTCATCTCAGTAGCACTCGGCGTCACCAGAGTCAGCCCGTATTAGTGCCTCGCTCGGTGTGTGTGTGTGTGTGTGTGTGTGTGTGTGTGTGTCCGTCCCTGTTCGTGCGACAGAACGAGACATCCCGCAGCGAGCTGAAAAGCGATGGCCTCTATTTGACCGCGGAAGGTGGGGGAGGGTGGGGTGATGGAGGGAGAAAGAGATACTGGGGGGAAAAAGCGGCGCCGAGAAAACACTTCCCTTCGCTTTGTTTCTTTTTAGCCGTGACCCGTTTCGCACTTATTAATCCACCATACACTCGCGGCGGCTATAAATACCAGGCGGCCGAGCGGTGTATTTGTGCCAGGATGTGAGCCAGACCGAGAAAGGGCTCGAAGGTGTCTGTGTGAGCGGGAGGAGAAATAAAAAAATAAAATAAAAAATTTGTCCCAGTTCTAGAAATAAATGAATCTCAGGAGAGCGGTGTGATTCTCAGGACAGTTTCCACCTCTCCCGTCTCTCAGCTCAGGGGTCGTCCCCGTTTCATTGACGGATTCGTGTTAATAAGTGCTGCTGAGGGGGTGTTCGTGCCGTCACCCGAGGACGAAATCCGTGTGGCCTGTACGAGCGCGAGGCCATTCGGACAGCAGTGATCACAGATGCAGCTATATATATATATATTTTTTTGTGTGTGTTCAGGCCTTTCGGCACCGTCAGCAGGCGGGAGGACACGCCGCCTAAACCCAGACCTCGCTCACATATTTTTTCCCCTGTGAGGCCTCAGGAGCGAATCAGCACACAGCTAGGAACGAAATGCAACGTGCTCGTCCTAAATATATAGTACGCGGCTGCACAAAAACAAATTTATTTATTTATTTCTGATTCATTGGTTCGCCAGCGGCCAATCAAGCGAAGACCCCAATACACGGGATGCAAGAATGAACAATCATTTAAAATACTAATCAACTCATGTTAATTAATGTCCTGCTGGTGTGTGTGTGTGTGTGTGTGTGTGCGTGTGTGTGCTTTCTCCTACACCGAGATGCAAACCTACAATACAAGCTAATAGACGGGAAAATCATCCTGAAGAACGAGCTTTCAGTGCGTTTTAAAGCCAGACATAAGTGCTCTGTGCTCTCTAGGCTCCTCCTCCTCCTCCTCCTATAGTTAGAGGAACGTCATTCACGGGGGACAGATTAGTACACAGTCTGTTATATAATCCGTCCTCGTCGGGGGGATGGGGAGTATTATCTCGAACGGTGTGACAAGTAATAATTTTAAACGATAGCTTTAAAAATAAATCAGAAGTCTGTTTTGTCTCAGGTGCCAATATTAATGCAAAGATCCGGCTTGTGTTTTGATGATGTTCTCTTGAATGAACAGCGTGTTGGGCCGGTGCAGAAAGTAGGCCTTGTGTGCTGATTTAACGCTAGCTGCAGGCAAAGGCTGCTCCGTCAGTGACACGAGAGCGCGCACACACACACACACACACACACACACACACACACACTCTGATGGCAGATGCTGTGTTACTTATGATTGAGGAAGAAGACAGAGGAAATGAAGAATGGCTGTGACATTGTTTCCTCTCAGGCGGCGATTGCTCTTCGTGTGTGTGTGTGTGTGTGTGTGTGTGTGTGTGTGTGTGTTCCTCTTCCTGCCGTGAAGCGTATTCAAGCAACACCCTTTACACAACACATGATAATGTCACTTCTGAGTTTTGTACAGGAACCGTAACACAGCATTGTTATAGTAATGTAGGATCCTTGCTACTGTCCCCATAGCAGAGCGCGCACACACACACACACACACATAGCAGAACATCTCCAAAGCTCACAAGTAATGGAAAACTTAATTACACAATGCACACACACACTAACTTGGTTACAGCGTATGGAAATGCAGACGAGTAACACTCAAGCTGATGATATTCTTTTTCCCTCAGCTGCACAAAATGAGCAAAAAAATGGACCCGAGTGCTACGGATCGATCCAGAACATGTGTCGACCTATTTTATTATTTTTTTAAGGAGCGTGTGTGCGACCGAACCGACCTTTTAGCCACTTGGAGATGCGAAGTCGGTGTGTTTCTTAGTGAGGACACGTCTCGCGTTCCACATGCCAGGAAGAGACACGAGCTGCGCGACTGTATGTATGTGTCTGTCTGTCGGCCTGTGTGTGTGCGCGCACACACGAGGAGGAGAGATATAAATAGCCGGAGAGAGCTGCAGAAGGACGTGTGTGTGGCGCCACAGCGCAACCGAGTGCCAGCGTTCCTGGGAAGGGAGGGGAGAGAAGGAGGGCAAGAGGGAGATGGAGAAACAGAGCGGAATGGAGGGTGGAGCCGTTTTCGGTTACGCATGGCACTCTGGAGAAATTACACTATGGCAGGGAGAGTTATTACGGCCCTCTCGGCGTATGATTTATTCATGTTCCATATCGTGCAAACGCTTGGTACAGGGGTAGAGGATGCTTTTAGCACAGCGGGAATATACAGACGAGCTCGAGAGCAAGTGTGTGTGTGTGTTAAAGGCCTGGCCAGCATTTCTGCAGTGTGTATCATCCACTGCGGTGTGCCAAGCATCTCTGTCTTGCACTCAAGGTTAATATCCTGTGATCTCACCATCGTAATAAATGAAGTCCAGATCTCTTTTTTTTTTTTTTTTTTTCATTAGAGCTCGCGTGGCTCTGCTGCATTAAGCAGTTTTTGCTAGGGCGTGCGCGACGGTGGCTAAAATGATAAATTATTTCACATAGGATTAAAATTCCGAACTTGCAATTCAGGAGCAAAATCGGGTAAAGTGGTGACTTGGTGATGTACGCTGAGTACGAACTGGATCCTTGAGTGCGAGACCCTTAAGTGTGCTCGGTTTCAGAAAAAAAGAAAATTATAACTAGCTCACTTTTAGTAACTGATTTATCTTGGTGAGAAATGACTAGGAAGCCGGGGAACTGGATGGGGCCTTAAGTTCATCGCAAAGCCCCTTTTATACCAAAATGAACCAGGTGCTAGTTCATGTCTGGTGCTAGAGAGTCACGTCATTATGTCACTGCATACGTTTGTGTATGTATATACTTTCCCAGCAATGCTAGCGGCAAAATTTTTTTTTTAAATGCTAGCGACAAAACAAAAAACTATGCTAGCAAAAAAACAAAAAAATATGCTAGCGATAAAACAAAAAAAAAATGCTAGCGACAAAACAAAAAACTATACTAGCAGCAAATAAATTCTAGCACAACAACGTCGAACTCCACATGGCTTTATCAGTGCTAGACTTAATCAGTACTAGCATTTGAGCCGCCCAAGTCCATTTTCTTTGTTCGGTGGTCACAAACTTTCAGTTGGTTGTGATAACCCCGCCCCTCAGCCCCTGACATAAGCGGTTCTTTGTTTTAGCCCAGTAAAGTGTTGGTTTCCCGCCACTGAACCATTTTTTTCTGTCTGAGGGTTGAACTTCCCTTTCCTCTGTAGAAAGGGAGTTATTAGGGTACTGTATATATGTACGTATGTATGTATGTATATATATACACATATATATATATACACACACATATATATATATATATATATTTATATATATATATATATATACACACACACACTCTCTTACACGACATTAACATCTCAGGGCGGTTTAGCATACCTGAGCCGGGGAGGTTGGAGGAAACTGGAGAACCCTGAGGAAACCCAAGAGAGACTCTGGATGAAACACAGAACCCACAATCCTGCAATCCTTCAGATATATTCATAATTAAAACCCCGTGTCTAATCAGTTAAGTATCGATCTTTAAATGTTACGCATAAACAGACAAAATGCAAACAGCATGCAGGGCTTACGATCTAATACCCCAGAGGGACTTAATAGTAGTTGCTTGTCCATTTCATTGAGTGTATTATCATTATTGTTATTATTATATGGTTGTAAACAGCACCGCCTGGCTCATTACGTTTGCAAAGATGAGAGATGTGTTAAGGTTAAAGGCCTGACGTTGAAAGGTTGTTTGCTACTTCCAGCGAGCCGGCGGAACGTTTAGAGCTCGGCTATCGGCTCTGAATGAGCTCTCTGTCGCTCGTGAAGAGATTTACATGAACTTGTCTTCCAAATAAAGCCATGCAAATGAGACATATTGTTCAAAACTTTACTGTGTAATCGTGGCCGAGGGTGTTGGTGCTAAATGCAAAGTTCCCGACATGCATGCCGACAACACATTTCGTCATCTTGATTTTTTTTTTCCCCTCTTCTTCCCAGTTTTTTTTTCCTTTTCCAGTTTTTTTTTTTTTTTTTTTGCATTTAACCGTGTTTTTACAAAATGCCATGGGTTTGGCAGAGCAATCAAAGCTAACCTACACTTAAAGGGCACTGCTGAGGGAGCGAGACAGCCGTGCTGTGTGTAATTGCTGGAAATGGAAAGCTTGAGGTTGTGTGACTGAGCAGAAAAGGGTTTCTTCTTTTTTTTTTTTTTTTTAAGCTGGGGAGACAGGTGCTAATGTGTCTCCCTTTTTTCTCCTCCACTTTTTCTCTCTCTCTCTCTCTCTCCGTCTCTTTCTCAGATGGTCGATGACGACGCGATGGAGGCGTGAATGTGGTTTGGCGTGGCGAGAGCTGAACGATGCCCAAGGGTGGGGGTTCTAAAACCCCCCAGCTGGAGGACTTCCCACTCAGCACCGACATGGTGGAGAAGCAGGGTGGGAAGAAGGTGAGATAAAGTTACATTTACATCACACCACATCACACACACACACACACACACACACACACACATCATGATGACCTGATAAAACCATTAGGCGGGGTGAGGAGACAGCCTGACACAAGACTCGTGAAAGAGCTCCTGCTGTATTGATTATGACCTAAATTCAGTTCACACACACACACACACACACACACACACACACACACACACACACACACACACACACACACAGTATTCCTTCTCTGCTCCACACTGCTTCGGTGGTGCTTCTTTCTTTTTCTTTTTTACCTCCAGTATATTTATAGCCAGGTTTCTTACTAAACTTAATGCGGCTAGTCGTGTGTTTACACTTTGGTTCGCACGGTACGAAGTCATGAAGATCCAGCCTCACGCTCGCTCGAGATAGAAAGCGACGAGGTTAGGTCAGCGGTTAGCTCGAGCTCAGAGTTACGATTCCATCGTGTGTGTGTGTGTGTGTGTGTGTATGTACAGAGTTCTGGGCAGGATTGCATCAGACACTGCAAGGAGGAGGGGGTGGGGGAGGAGGAGGGAGCGAGAGCGAGAGTGAGTGAGCATGAGAGCATTGCTAGGAGACCAGTCACTAAACACAGCCACTCACGCAGGCAGCTTTGAAGCGAAGCGGCGGCGCACAGCTGTCATTCCGTTCAGCCTGGTTTTCAGTTTCTCTCTCTCTCTCTCTCTCTCTCTCTCTCTCTCTCTCTCTCTCACTGTGTGTGCGCATGGGTTTCTATACCGCTACACGTGTTACTCTCTAAGACAGCTTTGTATTAATAGTCGACAGCATCAATAACGCCACTGTTTAATTATCAGTAGTATTCGTGTTATTCTCGCGCATTATGAATGGAGTGATGCATCTACCGTAAGACATACTCGCCGAGCCGCTTCATATCAGGTACACGTGTTCCACCGCATTAATGCAGATGTGTCTGATCATCTCGGCGTGTGGACAAGTTCAAACTGAGCGTCAGAATGGGGAGAAAGGGTGATTTACAGTAAGTGGATTTAAAACGTGGCACGGTTTGTCCGTGCCAAACAGGCTGGCCTGAGTGTTTCTGAAACTGCTGATCTTACAGGGATTTTCATGCACGACTCTCTCTCTCTAGGGTTTACAGAGAATGGTCTGGAAAAAAAAGGGTGACAGTTTTATGGGTGAAAATGCCTTGGTGATGTCAGAGGAGAATGGCCAGGCTGGTTCAAGCTGATAAATAAAAAAAAATAAAACAAGTCAAATAACATCTCGTTACCAGTGAGGTAATGCATAAAAGCATAAGTGAAGCAGATATTATTAGCTCTCATCAGCTAAGAACAGGAAACTGAGGCTACAATTCACATGACCTCACCAAAATCGCATAACACAAGATTTGGGGGAGCAAAAAAAAAAAAAACCTTGCCTCATCTGATGAGTATCGATTTCTACTGTGACAGTCCGATGGTGGGGTCAGAATTTGGTCTGAACCACATCAGAGCATGGATCCATCCTGGTTTAGTCCTGTGGTGGTGTTGTGGAGATGATTTTTTAGCACACTTTGGGTGCCTTAGTACCAATTAAGCATAAGTTTAAATGCCACAGGCTACCTAGATTTACATTTAGGAATTTGGGATGTGGTGGAACGTACGACTGCGTAACGCCGTCATGTCAATATGGACCAAAAGCTTTAAGGAACGTTTTGTTTGAATCTGTGGAACAAAGGGGTCGAACCAAGAAACTATCAATGAAGTGGCCAGTTAGTGCATGTGCATATTTATTATTTACTTGACATAATTAATAGTGTGTTTGTGCTACTGCATGTAATACGTTACTAGTAAACCTGGATTATAAATTTCTGAATTAGATTTAAGCAGCATAAAATAAAATAAAATAAATGTAAGGTTTTTTAATGCATCACCCTCATAATATATTTCTTTATTAACAATGATAATAATAAGAAGAAGAAATAAATATAAATACATCCAGGCTGTTCATGTTTTTTCATTCCCGTCCTTTATTCAGGTGCGCGTCGCTGCATTCTTGCTACTGTTGAATTCACATACAGTAAGGCGGTGTGTGTGTATGTGTGTGTGTGTGTGCAGGCGGTGACATCATGGTCTCATGACATTGGGAGTGTTCTTGGTGTTGTGGAAGGAAGGAGGGAGGGAAAAAAGGGAGGCGGGGAGAGAGGCAGACTGTGGGAACAGCGCCACGCTGCATTCCTGCTCAACCTTATCTCTCCATGTTCGACTTCCACAAAGAGCTTCTTAATTAGCCTTCATTAGCACTGCCAGGAGCCTGCCAGAGCTCCAGCTGTCCCGGCTGCCTCCAGAAAAACAAAAGGGTGGCATAACAGCACCATACATTGCATAAGTGTGTTTATTCATATATTTGAATTATGTAAAAGTGGTGTCACTTTTTTTTTTTTTTTTAAAAGGAGCTAGTGTTAAAGAGTCTAGAGGTCTCGGAGGATTATCACTGAGCATTGATCATGGAGGAGAGCCGTGAGCTGGTCGTCACATGTTCGCTCGGTTATATAACTGTAAATTACACTGAAAGTAGGGCAGTGGGATTAACTTAACTGGAACTACTGTGAACTTGCCCGCTTTTAAAAAACATTGTGTGTGTGGAGTGTTTACACTGATGTTGGTAGTAAACACTTGCAGTAGGTTTCCTTCTGATTATCTTCTCCGAGCTCTTCAAGCGTCTCTGTGTGTGTGTTAGAGCTGCAAGTGATGACCTTTAATTGTTGTAAATAATCTATCGATTATCAAAACGAATAATGGGCTGTACACATTTTTAATCCTGTGAATATGCTCGATGGCTCTTATTAAACTCTGAGCTTGTAACTTGAGATTGCTGATCGAAAAAATAAATAAATACCAATGTTCATTTTTTTCGCCCTGACTAAATCTAAAACCAGTGGTAAGCAACATAGCTGCGATGAAACATAACAATTACTTATAGGTTAAAGGTTTATTATAGGTCAATTATAGCAGTTAAGTTGAAAAAAAATCTAGAAAATTGATTCAATCTTTTTTTCTGCTGCTAATGGGTTGTACAGTGTTTAGGCATTTGATATCAGCAGCGGCGAACAGTCAGAAACACAGACTCTGATTGGTCGACAAATCAGGAGCTCACGCTTTGGTTGATCGACGACTCAAACACAGGCTCTGATTGGTGGACGACTTCAACCACAGGCTCTGGTTGGTCGAAAAGTCAAACACTGGCTCCGATTGGTCGACGACTCGAACACTGACTCTGATTCCCTGATGATTCAGAAACACAGGATCTGATTGGTTAACAGAGTTGGTTATAACCTGGAGGTATATTGTCTGTTATACTGCTGTGATCCAGGCAAGTGTTGAAGTTCACTATGTTTTTAAGTGAAAGGGTTGAAGTGAAGAGCTTCCACTTTTCAGAGTTTTTTTTTTTTGTGATGGTGGTTTTAAGGAAACTAATTCACCTGCACTTTGAATAAAAACACCCGTTTCACTAATCATTTGGTCATGACAGAGCTATGCAAACAATTACTCAGATATGGGCCGCTATCCGGTTTGGGTGACTCTGGGCCCGTGATAGCATTCTTGGCTTACAGGAGTGGAACCTGACGTGGTAAGGATGCTTTTCTACTCACCACAGTTGTAAATATGGCTCATTTGACTTACTATAGGCTTCCTGTCAGCTCAGACCAGTCTGGTCGTTTGCCTCTGATCTCTCTCATCAGCAAAGCGTTTTAGCCTGCGCACACAGGATGCTTTTTGTTTCTCACCATCCTGTGTAAATGTTATCACACACCCCTACCCCCCCAATTATGAGGTTTGATGTGTACATTAGCTGAAGCCCAAGCTCTGAGTTTTTGCACGATCGGTTGAATAGATAACTGGACAGGTGTTCCTAAAACGTGTGCAGGTCCTCAAGCACCCACATAACGGATGGAGGCGAGTCCTGACACCGCTGTTCAGGTATTAATGACGCCCTACGTCTAGAGGATGTCTGAGAGAATCTGAACAAGAAAACAATCGTCTCTCTGCTTTTATTTAGAGAGAGCAGCGGTGTTGTGGTGTGTGAAACGCCTGTCTCTCTCTCTCTCTCTCTCTCTCTCTCTCTCTCTCTCTCAGAGCTAGTGGTTTTGACTCTCATGCTGGCAGGAGCAGACGGTAGCAGATAGGAAGCTTGTGCGACTAAAGGTATAACACATTTCCAGTAGCGTTCAGTACAAACCTAGTAAAAAAAATTAATAAATCACACACAACTACCTGAGGTTTTACAGACACGTCTGCTTCATAGCAAGACACAACATGTGACACAACAGCACAAGCTTTAAAAGAGGAGCGTAGTTCTTTTTAAAATGGCCAATGTTTACATGCGAAAGTGTGGCTCAATTCAAACTTTCACAAAGTCTGAAGGTTAAGCGACACCCGAGCGTGTGCTGCTGCAGATATCGATCTGACATCCAGTACAGCATTGGCTGTGCATTTTCAAGTTTTTTTTTTTTTTCCAGAATAAATACGGCTCGTGAAACAATAATACTGCAATGAGGATTTGTCTATTTATAACCACTTCAGGTTAATAAAATGACCCTGTGTTAGATATTTTTAAGTCCAGTTTACAGGAAGCAAGTTTTATACCTGTCAAAACAGAGCATACAATCTGGCAACCTTGAACTTGTTTACGTACAGTAGAAATGAAGAGGGGAGAATCGATCCAGTTATGTATCACAAATTAGGTTGTGTCGCAATTCATGTGTCGCCTCACCAACTCCAAAATCTATTTTATTATTT
>JAQMYL010000023.1:13090998-13108962 GCA_030014365.1 Clarias pachynema | reverse complement strand
TGTGTGTGTGTGGGGGTGTGTGTGTGTGTGTGTGTGTGTGTGTGTGTGTGTGTGTGTGGGTGGGGGTGGGCGCGCGCGCCCACACTGGTGTTGTCAGGTCATGTTCATAAGTATGAGGCTTAGAGTTGCCACTGTAAGCTGAGAATTTGGGTGAGGTCAGTGTAACGGACTGTCTTAGTGCATCGCGAGGCCGATCTGTTTACACCCAGATTCTGAAAATAATTGACAGGCATGTCTTTTGAAGTGCAGCTGCTTTTGTCTGGCTATGACCTTGTCTTAGCCATGCTGAAACCAACACCAGCCATTTTGTAATTGCTGTCAGGCTGCCAAGTCACACCCTTAAAGAAAGATACTGGCACACACACACACACACACACACACACACACTAAGTGCTCCTCCCTCCCCACGGGGATTCTGGGTAATCCTGCTCTTCTGCTGCTGCAGGCTCCCAGACTCTCAGGGCAGACAGAGAATTCACCTGGGAGTGCTGGGTTTCACTTCACTTTCAGAAGTGTGTATGTGTGTGTGTGTGTGTGTGTGTGTGTGTGTGTGTGTGTGTGTGTGTGAAGGTTTTTTTTTTAAATACTTATTCAGGTCATTTGGTAATGTCTGATGATGATAGGAGGTCAAATCCACTGCACTTGTGGTTCTGAGAGATGAAGATAAGAAACATTAAAGCGTAATGACTTTCAGAAGCATGAAAAAATGCAACGCACATGGAGCTCACCAAGCAGTGTGAACCTTGTGATCTTGTGTTAAAAAATGTAAATGCGCATTGGCGATAATCAAACCGCAGGAAAATCCAATTCGCTCAGTCTCATTTGAATTCGCTCGTCTGAACATCTTGATTGCAGCCTGAGTGATGGTGGTGGTGTGGAGGGGAAGTTGAAATGATATAGAAATATATATTTTTAAAAAAATATACTGTTTCACTGCATAGATAGAGGAAAAAAAAGTAAACATTTGTATTCTCCGAACAGGACAAACCCAGATGTTAAAACAAAAAGACTTGAAATTGGGGGAGAGAAAAAAACACATCAGTCCAAATGCTCCAGATTGGTTAGAATCACTCATTCAGGCAGTCGATCGTGTCTAACTTGGCCTTTTTCTCCCCTTTTCTCCTACACAGAGAAGCAAGGTCCGGAGCGGAAGCGCATTAAAAAGGAGCCCACCAACACCAGGAAGCCAAGCTTGCCTTTCGGGATGGGCATGCCAGGAATCCGGGCTGGGTACCCGCTGTCGGAGCGGCAGCAGGTGGCTCTTCTTATGCAGATGACGGCGGAGGAGTCAGTAAACAGTCCAGGTGCGTGCTTGTCATGAGCGCCACGTCCTTCGAGCCCCCACAAGCTCTCGCTGTCCCTGCTGAACTCTCTCTCTCTCTCTCTCTCATATGCCATGCTTCATTAAAACACACACCACAGTGCTTAATTAGAATTCCGTTTAACACGATAGCCCTCATCAATTCCCATTACTACAGCCAAACAGACCACAATCTTAATCCAGTGCTGACTGTGAAAATGGACGTGTTTGTATACTTCTTAAAAACATTTCTTTAGCTTTCCACACAGATGTTGTTGTTATATTGTTGTTGTTTTTTTCCTTTTTTGCGGTGGGAAAAGGGAGATTAAAACTTGCAGTGGATATCACTGTGTAGTCTGAAAAAAAAAAAAAAACTATTTATTAATGCAGTCCGCAGTCCGCACTAAACCATACATACAGTTTTATGATTTCAAGGACGTTTTCCTCTTACTCAGATTCAAGTGGTTGCACATATAACATTTTTACAGGGGAAAAGAACACGTCCTTGCTGTGAGTATTTTAAATTCTCACCATGCACCAGAGTGCTTTTTTTTTTTTTTTTTTTTTTTTTTTTTTTTTGCTGACTAAAGGAGGAAAAAAGTTAAAGCACTGTCCGTTAAGAGCATCGATTCTTAATGAGTCCCTACATAAACCACTTAAATCCAGGCGGTTTTCTTCATCTAAAGTATTACATATAATGTACTAAGCACAGTCAGAATTTTAAATAACATTCTGGATGATACCGTACAAAAGAAAGTGTAACAAACCATTTGCATTAATCTCGTTAAAGAGAGTAATTAAACCAACAGAAAGAGATGGCGCTGTTTCCTCTGTGCTTTAGTTGTACAAGACCGCCATCCAGAGGCAGCCATGGGTCACTGTTTTCGTTTCCAGAGTGCAGTTTTTTACGTTCGCACAAACGTCGTACTGTGTGCATCATCATCTGCCTAACGGATACGCTTCTTTGGGTTTTATTTTCAGACACAACACCAAAGCATCAGTCACAGTCGAATCTGGGTCAGAAGGGAACACCAAACTCTGCCTCAAAAACCAAAGACAAAGTGAATAAGCGGAACGAGAGGGGTGAAACACGGCTGCACCGGGCAGCCATCCGCGGCGAGGTACGCCGCATCAAGGAGCTCATCAACGAGGGAGCTGATGTGAATGTAAAAGACTTTGCAGGTGAGGGAGTGTATTCAGGTTTAACCTGAGCGAATTGTATTAGTGATGTGTTACTACTGGTGTGTTAAATTGCATATCACAAGTCTATATGATTTAAATCTGCTTTTATGTGCTTTTACAAGTAAGTAATGTTTAAATATACATTTATTTTATTTAATATTGGTAAAAAGATAAATAATAAAATAAATAAAAAATGGATCTCATTGTGATTTCCAGGCTGGACCGCACTGCATGAAGCATGCAACAGGGGGTATTATGAAGTGGCCAAGCAGCTGCTGGCAGCCGGGGCCGAGGTCAATACCAAGGGCCTGGACGATGATACGCCTCTACACGATGCGTCCAACAATGGCCACTTCAAAGTAAGTCAGTAGAGTATATCAAGTAGAGATGAGGAAAAAATCTATTGTTACATGTCACGATTTTTTTGTGTGACATTTGCAATACTGACACCAAAATACATTTTAAATTATTATTTTCTTACATATATTTTGCCTTTTTGGTGGTATAATGCAGTAGACGCTATTATTCACAAAACCATGATACTTTTGAATTGCAGTACATATCTAATCGGCACCTCTGTATCTTGATAATATCGTATTCGGTGGTACCTTGTGCTTCCCATCCCTAGTATTAAGCCAGTGTCTCATGGGATTTTTCACTTAGGATGTTTCACACTAGGTCCCTAGGATTAGTTAGGCATCGTTTCCGAGAACACTTTACCCCAAAGTCTGGTTCATTTTGATCAGTGAGAACGAAATTGTTCCACGCTCAGGAACCGTGCCCGAGTCTGTCATATTTGGGCACGGATCGAATTGTATATGGAAGCCAATCGTACCTGAGAACAGAAATACATTGCTGCTTAGACATGTCGTCTTCAATGGCATCGGCCTCTTCCAAATTCTTTATGTGCACGTAGCACACCTCTGACGTACACAGCAATAGCTGATAAAGTAGGAAGGCACGTGATAGCGCTGCTGTTGACATTTTTTTATTTTAAATATCAATAACATTAGGCATAGCACAAAAGTTGATGACCTTGTTGTCTTCTTCTCATGTGTTTAATGGCGACTCACTAGCCAAGTAGTTGCATACTGCCATCTGCTGTATAAAAAAATATAAATACGCAAGTGTACCAGGGAACAAAAAAAATGTGGTAGTGGGCTTGGGGGGGGGGTTGGGGCAATCGCTCTCATGTATGGTACAAATAAATTTTGCCTTATGTGAAAACATACGCCCTCAGCGAACCAGCTCTTTGTTTTTCCCACCCACTGACTGGGTTTCACTTAGGCTCGTAAACTCTTATGGTGGTTTGTATTTTTCCAGGTGGTAAAGTTACTTTTGCGGTATGGAGGGGATCCGTGTCAAAGCAACAGGAGGGGAGAAACACCGTTGAAGGTTGCAAACTCTCCAACCATGCTTAATTTGTTGCTTGGAAAAGGCACATACACCTCTAGTGAGAGCTCGTCAGGTATGTGCTATAGGTAATTTGTTTTAAAAAGCTTTTTTGTTTTTAAGAATGTTCTCTCCTATAATGATTTTCTTTTCTTTGTTTGTGTACACAGAATCTTCGGAAGAGGAGGACGCTCCATCGTTTGCCCCATCTAGCTCTGTGGATGGCAATAACACAGATTCAGAGTTCGAGAAGGGCTTAAAGCTGAAAGGGAAGCCCCTAGACCCGCCTAAATCCACCACCACGCCGGTCAAGGACGAATACGAGTTTGATGAGGATGATGAGGAGGAGCGCGTCCCACCTGTGGATGACAAGCATTTGCTTAAAAAAGATTTCCGCAAAGATTCTGTCAGCAAGACCAACAGTTTCATCTCCATACCCAAGATGGAGGTTAAAACCTATTCCAAAAGCAACTCACTCACACCAAAGAAGCCTGTGCGTCGGATACTGTCAGATAGCAACAGCTCAGACGAGGATGATCGGACGTTGTGTTTCACACCGACACCCACGCCAAGGCAATCTGCTGCTCAGAGCAACACCAAGAGTAGAGACTCTAACACACTGTGCTCCAAGCAGCAGAAAGACAAAAACAAAGTCAAGAAGAAAAGGAAGAAGGAGACAAAAAATAATGTCAGTAAAGAGGTGCGCTTTGGCAAAGTAAACGACAAGTTCTGCACATCAGACTCTGAGACAGGCGATATAGAGAGTGAGGACGATAAGGGCTCAATGCCAGTTTCGAACTGTGTGAAGGATTCTTCAACTTTGAGCCTTAAAGAATCTAGTGTATTCAGCTCACTGTCTGTGTCTTCATCCTCTTCTTCTCATGGAAGTTTGGGCTCTCAGAAGCTTACACCGTCTCTGGCAGAGCAGCACCCGAAACAGTGGAGGACAGATGGTTGGAAGACCATATCCTCACCAGTTTGGTCTGATGTCAGCTCCCTATCAGACTCTGTCAGGACGAGGCTTTCCAGCGAGTCTGACTATTCCTCTGCAGACTCCAGCGTTGAATCCGTAAAACAAGTGAAGAAGAAAGCGCAGGAAAAGAAGAAAAACAACACGCACGCCAGTGTGCTAGACAAAAAGAGCTCTGACTTTTATAAGAACTCCAACGCTGATGGAACCGTTTCTAAAACAGACAAAGATGGAAAGATATTGAAAAAACACAAAGTAAAACATAAACACAAAACTAAGGAAAAGGAGAAGGTGACAACTTTAGTTTTGAATCAAGACATGAATGAAAAATTTGTCAAAAGCATTTCTTTTGACTTTGATGATTCACGGCAAGAGTCACCTTCTGAAAGTAAAGTTAAACTTTCCAAACACGAAAAAGATCATTTTAAGAAAGAGGACAGGCTGACAAAGGTTAAAGCTGAAGATAAAGACTGGACAGGGAAAGAAGTTCAGAGAGTATCTAAAGAGGAGAAGTCCAAGAAAATAAAGGAGTCTAACAAAGATAGAGTAAGCAAAGACGAGAAGGACAAATCTTTAAAAACTGAAAAGGACAAAGGCATCAAGGACAAAGAAAAGCCAAAGGAGGAAAAGCAAAAATCACATAAAGAGGATAAAAAGAAAAAGTCCAAGGATAAGTCTTTCAAAGCAGAAAAAAAGAGTGAGCAGAGGGAGGAGAAGCATTTCAAGTCGGACAAAGACAAAACTGTAAAAGAGGAAAAGTCAAAAAAGGATAAGACTCTGAAGGAAGAGCCAGAATATGAGGACTATGATATGAAAAATCCTTTTTTAGAAGACACCAAGATGAGTGCGTCAGATCACGATGGATGGCCATCAGATCTTTCCTCCAACAGCTCGCTCTATGAAGATGACAGTTGGGATGCCCCCATGAAAGAATATAAAGCAAATAACAATCCTGTAAAACTTATCGTTGAAACGATGAAAGACGAAAACAGGGACCGGAAGAAGGACAACAAAGTTAAAGACAAGAAGTCAGAGCATGGAGACAAGCGCTTTGAGAAAGACGTCACTTCCAAGAGGAAAGAGAAGGAATCCTCTGACAAAGGAAGCGACAAGGGAAACGAAAAGAAAAAAGACTGGACTGACAAACAGAAGCTGAACTCCAGTCACTTGGACAAGGAGAAGAAACGAAAGGAATCAGCTGATGGGGTCATCAAAGAGAAAAAAGAAAAGGAGTCTCTTGAGTGCAGCAGGGACAGGAAAGATTCATATGAGTTTACCAAGGAGCGTAAAGACTCCAAAACCAAAACGGAATGCTTGAGAGATGAATATGGCAATGAGGGCTTCTTTAAATCAGAGAGTGAGACTACTCCTAAGTCAGACCCCAGGGAGAGGAACCATTCAGGAAAAGAAAAGGAGAAGAAAGGTGATGGCATGGAGAAGAAAGACAAGGTAAAAGCCGAAAAGCACAAAGATAAGCCAAAAGATCGAAGTTTGGACCAGGAGAAACCCGAGAAAAACTCAGTTGACAGGTCTTTGAAAGATAAAGACATTGAAAGGAGTTCTAAAGACAAGAAAGATGGGGCTAAAGATAAATACAAAGATTCTCACAGCAAGGATAAGGAGAGGAAGATGTCATCTGAGCAGAGTAAAGACAAGAAAGAAAAAATATTCCAAGACAAACATAGTGAAAGGGAAAAGGATTTCCTTGAATTTAAAAAGGAAGAAAAGAAGCCTGAAAAGAAGGAGAAGACCTGGTATAAAATTGAAGATATATTCACAGATGAGAGTGAAGATGAGAATGACAATTACAATGGAGGGGTGGCAAAACTGAGTGATTCCTTTGGACTATTGGACTCTCACCGTAAAGATTCCACACCTGATAGAGATGACATAGATATCCTGTCAGATAAACACAGGAAGTATTCTGGAGAGGGAAAACAACACATTACAGAAAATAAGAAAGAAAAGGAGCATAAAGATAAAAAGAAAGAGAAGACGTTTGATGCAGGAAAAGAAAGAAAAAGCTCCATGGAAAAACACAAAGATAAAAAAGACAAAGATTCAACTGATACAAAACACAAGGAGCGCAAAGACAGAGCATCTGTGGACTCGAATCAGGAAAAGAAAATCCGACAAAAACCGGCAGACAAGCGTGACCTCTCTGAGGAAAAAAGCAAAAGCAAATACAAAGATAAACCAGACCATCTGAAAGATAGAAAACCTTCTAAGGGGAGTGGAGAGAATGAGAAATCCTTGCTTGAGAAGCTAGAGGAGGAGGCCATGAATGACTACAAAGATGATTCCAATGATAAGAACAGCGAGATCTCATCAGACAGTTTCACTGACAGGGGTCATGACCCTGTTTCAAGCAGTTTCTATGACTCGTCAAATATTACCTTGCCAGATATGTCAGAGGATCGAAGAGAGTCACTGTCCATTTCTAATCCACAGGACAAATTCAGAGAGAAAGAAAGACACAGACATTCCTCTTCCTCATCGTCCAAGAAGAGTCATGACAAGGATAAAGAGAAAGTCAAGAAAGAGAAAGCTGATAAGAGGGACAAGTCAGAGGAGATTAGAGAGTCCTTTGGACGCAGAGAGAGCCTACCTGTCGAGAAAGAGCCCATGCCCCTGGAAGCAGATCCTTACACTTTTCCATATAGTTCTAAAGGTGATGGCGAGGACGACTTGGACAAAACCTTGGAGTTTGAAAAGGAAATGTCTAAAAAGGATAAGACAAATAGTGTCATTACCAGTGAAAAGATAAAAGACAAAAAGAAAAAAGAGAAACATAAGGAGAAGGTAAAAGAGGAGAAGCATAAATATTCAGATGGCTTTGGGTCTTTTCGGCACACCAAAGATGAGCAAAAATCTGGACTGAAAGAAAGCCCTCAGATCACAAATTTGAAAGATAAGTCTAAAGAAGATAGTCCAAAATTCGATGGCAAAAACAAGGACAGAAACAGGGACATCGGAGACAAAGATAGAACAGATTACAACAAGACCAAGGATAAGCTAAGTGACGGCGACAAGCTGTGCCAGTCAAAAGACACTACCCGGAAAGACACTCGCCCGCGTGAAAAGCTTCTGGTTGATGGTGATCTCAGACTAACAAGCTTTGGGAAAATGCTTAGTTTAAAAGATCAGGAGAATGAAGAGCGGCATAAAAGACATAAGGAGAAGATGAAACAAATGGAGAAGTTAAGGCATAAATCAGGAGATCCAAAGCTTAAAGAGAAAATCAAGTCCAGCGAGGATCTGAAGAAGAACCGTGGTGATCTCTCATCTAAGAAGTCTGGCACATTAGAGTCTACTTTGAAAGACAAGAAACTTAAAGAGGTGAGCCTTCCATCCCAGATGATGTCCCCTGATAGAAAATCACAGCCAATGGACAGCCAAAACTCCAAAGACTGGCTAGCAGGTCACCAGATAAAGGAAAATCTTCCTGCCTCTCCACGACCTGATCAGAACAGGCCAACAGGTGTCCCTGCTCCTGCATCTGTGATTTCATGTCCAAGCTATGAAGAAGTCATGCAGACTCCTCGTACACCATCCTGCAGTACAGAGGACTACCAAGAAATCATATTTGATGGACTAGACTGTCAGAATTCTTCTGCAATGACGATGTCAATGAATGCCTGCTCACCAACATTCTTTGATAGATACACATCCCAGAACTCATCCCATAGTTTCCCAGAAGGAACTTGCATCACACCAGCAAAGAATATGCAATTACCCCTTGAGAGTCGGTCAATCTCTGAGGTCAGAAGACCTTTAGAAGAAGAGTTCAAAGCAGAAGCTGACAAGTTTCATAGACAGCAAAACGCACCTCAAGAATTTGAATCTTCTGCCTTGCATCGTACTGAAGACAAAATACCAATTGAGAGACTTGATGGTCTTTCAACTTCGTACCCTTCCCCTCAAATGAACATGTTGTCTCCGAGGCCAGACATGACACAGCCTGTCCCCGATAGAGGTTCTGCAGCCAGTTCTGGAAATGATGCCAGTGAACTCCCTCCAGAAAGCATGTATGGTTATCTTATGAAGCCCTCGACTCCAGTCCATAGACCTGATCCTCAATGTTTGGACATAGCTGCTCCTTTAACACCAGCCCCTGCCGCTTTGCCTCCGATGGAAATTGATGACTTGTCCGAACCACATCAGAGTGAGCCCAGTTTGGTGCCGTCTGATCCAGTGAGTGGCAATGAATATTTACCTTCTGTCGTAGAGGAGCAAGATGAAGATGAGGATGACGACGATGAAAACGAAGAGGAGGAAGAGGAGGACGAGGAAGATAATTCGGAGGAAACAGCTGAAACGCAGATTGCTTCAGATCAGGCCATGCAGCCTACAGAAGATCCTACGTATCCTCTTGGATTACAAGAGTCTGTCATGAAGACTTGGGCTGAATCTCTGGATCATAGAGAGCCTGAAGTCCTTCCGCTGTCACCCGCTCACCCTCAAGATAACATCATGGAAAACTCTTGTGACCAGGCTATAGGGTGGAACTCAGACGGTCTTATGAAATCACCTCATGAAAGTTATGGAGAGGTTGAAGCTGCAGTTTCAAAAATCAGCAGTCCGTATTCACACTCTGATTGTGAACTGCCACCCATTCCTACTGCAATACCAGTTCATTCCATGACACCGCCTTATTCTACATATTCTAGGTCATACTCGCACATTTCAGAAAGTCATTATGAGGTACAGAAAGACAGTGTAGAGGACATTTCATCATCTCCAAGACCCGAAGCAGAGCCTGTAGAAACAAACTTCATGCCACCCTCCTCAACCAGACTAGAAACCTTCTTCACAGATATCAAACCACATGTTGAGGAGAATCAAATTGACATTGAGCCATCCTGTGTGGAACAAGAGAACAGAGAAGAGTCACTCAGTTACCCTCAGAGCAGTCTTGCCCAACCAGTAAACTGTGAGTCTCACTGGTCTGACCCCTTTCCTAACACAGTTGACGAACTAGATGATCTAAGTCCATTCTCTTTGCCAGACCTTCCCTTCCCAGAAAAAGAGATGCATGAACCCGAAATTACAGCATCTGAGGTAACAGACACCAAACATTCTCCTGTCCCAATAAGACCTTTAGAAACAAACAAAGAACTAGGGGTGTTGGATGTCGGATTTCCCAATTTGACCAAACCCCCATGCTCACCTGCAGTTGTTTCTTTATGCGAGTCTGCTCAGGATTTGGAGCCACCTGCCCACAAGGAGAGTTACAGACCCCAAAATGAGCTTGAGCTTGAACCAGAACCGAAGGACATTCAAGATGTTCCATCAATAAAAGAAACAATCCAGGAAGATCTGCCCATCTTTGAAGATCAGGATGAGGGCGATGGCAACATGTATTCAAGTGTTGATGGAGAGAATGACCAGGAATATAGGCAGAAAGACGCAGCCTCTGATATGCTGACACCAACAACACCATGTTTGGAACCACTTCCACATTTAAAATCAGAACAAATCACATCTAATCCCGTGGTTGTCTTAAGTACCTCATGCAACGCCTGCCCAGTGCAACCTCATGCAACTCCTGCTCCAGTCTTGCCCGTCACGTCATCTAGCCCCACCCAAATATCAGAAGCTGTGGAGACGACGGTCAAGCTCCCAGTTCCACCTGCAACAACCGAGGCTCCCAAAAAGGTAGAGGAGATAGCTCCAAGGATGACTCGCAATCGAGCACAGATGCTGGCCAACCAGAATAAGCAGAGCACCGCATTGAGTGTCTCGTCATCCACAACCTCCCCTCCTGTTACCACAAGTATCACCACTATTTCTTCCTCCTCTCTTACCACTGGAGAGAAGGAGAAAGAGAAGGAACCCATCAGCGCCAACAATGCGCAGGCTTCAAATCCTGTTCTTGTCACCAAAACTAAAGGCCGCGCCGAGGAAGAGGATGGCCAGACACAACATCCTCGCAAAAGGAAGTTCCAGAAATCAGGCCAGCAACAAGTACAGGTTCAGCTGGTCAACACAGCAATGCAGCAAACACGGGAGATGATACAGCAGACGTTAGCAGTTATAGTTAATGCCATCAAGCTGGATGAAATTGAGCCATACCACAGCGATCGCTCCAACCCTTACTTTGAGTACCTGCAGATCCGCAAAAAGATCGAAGAGAAGCGGAAAATTCTTTGCTACATAACACCACAAGCTCCACAGTGCTATGCAGAGTATGTGACGTACACAGGCTCCTACCTGCTAGATGGCAAACCACTGAGCAAACTGCATATCCCAGTGGTAAGAACTATTTTATCTGATAATACAACTGTTGTTGTGTTTCCAAAACTGTAACAAAGATATAGTCCAGTTTTTAATACTTGATACCAAATGGAGATGTGTGTTTCCGCCCTTCAGATTGCACCACCCCCATCTTTGTCTGAGCCCTTAAAGGATCTCTTCAGACAGCAGGAAGCAGTAAGGGGGAAACTGCGACTGCAGCACAGCATTGAGCGGGTAAGTGCACTAACTCCCTAATCAACACATCCCCCTGTTTCCTGCTCTCGGATCCTTCAGCTTGTTTTAGCAGTTTTGTTAAAAGTACCGCTTTGATCGCGTGGCACAAAAACCTTTCGTTTCAAGTGATCAAAGCCTTTGCAAAATCGAAAAGTATTGTATGTACAGTGCGTTTTTGCCAGCTGTACCAAGTATTATGTAATACAATCAAACTCCTCTTTTCATCTTACGCTCATTTAATGTTGCTCTTGTGACTCTGGAAAGTTGTACGTACACAGATCCAGTGGTTGTCAACCCTGGTCCTGGAGGACCCCCGGTCTTGCACATTATAGGCTGCATTCCATTCCGAAGTGTACTTCACAGGGCCCTCCCTACTCCCTGCTGCGTTTGCAGGGAATGTCAGTGAAGGGAACTTCCCTCGACAAAACCCAACCAGTCAGTCGTCACTTTCTACGTGCGTTACCATGGTAACATAAGCACCTGTCGCTGCTGCTGTGGAAATTTCACGCTACGGACATTAAATATTGAATATTTATTGAAACAAAAAACTGATACCATTTATAAAATATACTATTGGCACGTGTGTAACTTGTAAATACATTTTTAATAATGATAATAATAATCAATTAAAGATTTTTATTTATTTATTTATTATAATAATATAATATAGTACAGATTACTAGCCTATAGGATTTCTTGATTAAATTAAAATAACAAATTTTGTGTCCTTTTAATATGATGTCGTCCTCGATAATAATGATAAATATATAATTAGTTTTTCGAGCTCCATTTTTTTCACACTCCAGCGAGATGCAATGACGTATGGGAAAATTTTCATTCCCTTTCCCGGTGAAGTGAAAACGTGAAGACCTACACAGTTCGCAGTTCCCTTTGAACTGAACATTTTCGCTCCCTGCAGTTTGGAATCACACTTAACATGGCTTAATATAGTGCCGGCTGATCAGAACGCACCTATAGTGTTTTCCCTGCTCTACTGCACACGCTTCAAGGCAGAAATGGGCTGTTAATTAGCTGATTAGTTAAATAAGGTGTTCTGGGAGTTGAGTAAGCACAGAAATGTGCATGACAGGGGTCTGCCAGGACCAGGATTGGGAAGAACTGGTTTAGACTGTCCTTCTGTTCTTCGCTAAGTTTTATTTTTCCTTTTTCTATAGGAAAAGCTGATTGTGTCCTGTGAACAAGAGGTCTTGCGAGTTCACTGCAGAGCGGCCAGAACCATTGCCAATCAGGCTGTCCCGTTTAGTGCTTGCACCATGCTTCTGGATTCAGAAGTTTACAATATGCCATCAGAGAGCCAGGTAGAAGTCTTTTACTCTCGTAATGAGCCTACCTTTCATCTCAGGTATGAAGGATGATTTGTTAAATGTTGATGTATTGGTATTTTAACAGGGGGATGAAAACAAGTCCGTAAGAGATCGATTTAACGCCCGACAGTTTATCTCTTGGATTCAAGACGTGGACGATAAATACGACCGCATGAAGGTAAGAATCACATTCGTATCTACTGATAGAAATCTTAATCGTTACAACCTGACCAGAAATATACCTGAGCACAATGCTAAATGATTATACTAACTGTTTTTTAATTGCTATTCAATTACTAGAAGTAGATAAAGTTTAAGTTTCAGAGGTCCCACATATTATTTGTTAACATCGCCATCCCGATCCCCGCAGACGTGCTTGCTGATGCGGCAGCAGCATGAGGCCGCCGCTCTCAATGCAGTGCAGAGGATGGAGTGGCAACTCAAGGTGCAGGAGCTGGACCCTGCTGGACACAAATCTCTGTGCGTCAACGAGGTTCCCTCCTTTTACGTGCCAATGGTCGACGTCAACGACGACTTTGTACTGTTGCCCGCATGACACGAACACACAGAGACGCAGGGAGCGCAGTCTAAAATCCTCATTTTTCAAAGAGACATCAGACAGCAAGTTTGGTAAGGGCTAGCCGGTTCGAAAACGAAGATTTCTTTGAGAAGAGTATATACATATATATTATATAGAAGAAGGTAAAAGAAATAAAAACTAAATGCTCCCCTTCCGTCAGAAGAGGGGAGCGCCTTTTTCCCGGGGGAAAAACACAACTTGCACTTTCATCCTTAAAGGTTTTTATGCTTTTGTTTTGGAGTTTAAGAAGCAACACTGTTTTGCTTTAATGCTAGCCCGCCCTCTCCTGCCAGTTGATTTGGGTGAAACTAAATGGGGAAGAGAAAATTTTTATTTTTTCTTTATTTTTGTTCCCCTTTAAACCAATTTGCAACACAGGGGAAGGGCTGAGACAGGCTCCTCCACTTTCACCCTTCAGGATCAGGGACAGAAGGCACCAACGGTCTCCTCGAGTGTGCTGAACAGAAACAACATGGTCCAACACTTCGAGGGTGAAGCCACATATTAAAGGAAAAAAAACAACAACAACAAAAAAAAAAACAAAAGACATATAAGGTCGTAAGGTGCAAGGTGAACGCTGAAACATCCACGGCTACAGCGGGACAGCATGCTGTTGGACTCGGATCTCTCATGACCACAGCAGAGGAGAGCATGGCTCCCTGATGCCCACAGCGCCCAGAGCACGGCAGTGTGGTGAGGCTCAGAACAAGAGAGAGAAATTCCTCCAGCACCAGGACATCCCATCTCAGACATCATGATGAGACACAGGGTGTTCTCAGACGAAGGGGGGGAAATAAAGGAGCAGAGCAGATTCACACAGCCTCTGATGGTCCACTGCGAAAGCCAGGTCCGTCGTGCTGGCACTCTGCAAACATCTGCAGAAAGAGAAGGAGGCGGAGGACAACTCGAGAAACGCAGTGTTGCAAACCAAGAGGCAGAGACTTTTACAAATGACGTTTTAGTGGATTTTTTTTTTTTTCGGTCTTTTCTTTACTCGGGCATTTCATTGTTCCCTTTCTGAGGACGTGACTTGAAACACTACAGAGCCAATGTTAGTTTAATGGAGAAAAAAAAAACATTTAAAAAAATCTGAAAAAATATTGTATTCCGTAAATGATGTACAGTTTTTATATTCGTTAACCAATGTATTCTCGCTGCCTTCTAGATAATTTATTTTGCCACCCATTACTGCACAGTTGTAAATAACTTATGTACTGTAACATCACACAGTTAAGTGTAAAAAAAGAAAAAAAAAATAAATGAATAAAATTATCTTTGTATGTACAGTTCACTTTTGGGCAGCACTTCCCCCATCCCTTACCCACGGGCCAAAATGTGTACACATCGTCAGTATTTTAAGGACCGTGCGTGCGTGCGTGCGTGCGTGTGTGTGTGTGTGTCCTTAAGGTTCTGTCCAACGTCAGTCAAAAGTGTGCGTCTGCCGTCATCAGACTTAAACGTAATCCCTCAGAAAGAAACCGTCAGGGCCACAAACATAGTTCTCAGATGTAGCAGAGTGATTATGGATTATTTAAATAATAGTAGAGGTATATTATTCATTGCTTTAATACACAAGTATGTATCTTGAAAAAGAAAAAAAAACGCGAAAAAATAAACCAAGAAAATGCCTTTTCACAGTAACATTTTCTGATTTCATGTAAAGCTGCACACGTTATAGCTACTGTAGGAAGATCAGCAGCAGTGTGCCGAGCCGGTGTGTGTGTATATATATATATATATATATATATATAAAACGTGGTTCTTGACAAACATAAAAACGACCTTTAAACAATCCAGTACACCGCTGAATATATTACATGTAACACCGAGGATCCATAATTACTCGTCTTCTCTCTTCACCTCATCCCTTCTTTTCTAGCATGTATCATCATCGACACAACTGCAAAGTTTTATTTTATTTCCTGTGCAAGTGATGATGAGTAGCTCTTTGTGTAGTTCAACGGTCACAAGTGATCATGTTATACTTGTTTTTCTTTTTTTTTCTTCCTCTTTATAATCTGCAGTCTAAAAAAGAATGGCACCAGAATACATTTGTGTTTCTCCAGGATTTTTGTTTTTCCCTTCAGAAATGATTACAGGACCCTTAGCATTTAGGCATTTTAATGATAATGTGGACTTGTAAGGTCACGCTTAAAAAAAAAATGGTTACACTCCATTATATTGTTTTTATTTTTTATTTTTTGGTGGGCTCTTGGACTGTTTCCATAGTTACTGTCCTCGTGAATGCCCCTCACGTTTGCCCCCTCTTTGTAGTGCACATTGCAGATTTCACCTGTTAAGTTTTTTTTGTTGTTTTTTTGTTTAAATCATCTACAAAGCACAATCACACAGCATTTGAATAGCCGCATTGACAGAGGGGATTAGTGCAAAAGTGTTGTTTTAAATCATCCTGTTTTACAATAGATCTTTCAATTATTCTTTCTTTTTGTTTGTTTGTTTTTTTAATCCTGATTTTAAACAAACGTGTTTTTGATATTTTATAATTCTTCATCAGCTGCCTGTACTTCACTTCACCATCAGGTTGTGTGACATTGGCTCAATCATCCAGGCTTGTGTTTGTGTTTTTTTTGGGGGGGGTGTCTTTTTTTTTTTATTACATTATTTTTGATTGTGTGTTTGTATGTATGTTTAGAAAATACCACATGAAGCAGTTTTTGTACATTCACTCATAGTTAGACACACAGACCATGTGTGTGGGGAAAAAAACATTTTCATTTTAAACCGGTTCAATTTTAGTTCTTGTGCATTCATTACCTTTTGTCCATATGACATTAATTAGGCAAGAAAATCAAACCAAAAATGCTTGATGTTTGTGTGTGTATGATTTTTGTGTTAACTTCCCCTCTCAACACATTGACGTTCATCCTTATGGTTTAAAGGAGCAGAATGTATTCCATTAATGTCCCTGCGAATCTCATTATTGTTTACAAACCCATTGTGTGTGTGTGTGTGTGTGTGTGTGTGTGTGTGTGTGTGTGTGTGTACGTACATTTGTGTTCTAGTTTTGTCTTCAGCCCTGCTCTTTTTTGTTTTTTGTTTTTTATTCCTTCTGCCGTTCGTTGTTCAACAGGAGGCTTGAAATTGTGACGTTGGTTTTATGTAGCAGTTCTGTATCCTTGTCTCATGAATCCTGCTTGTTTTTTTTATCATGCTTTGACAAATCCGTATCCTAGAAACTGAATTTCCTTTCTCTGAGCGAAGCACTTCCTCCCACTGACCTCCATAACACGTAATTACCTCTGTGATTTGAGTTCGCCCGGGTATCTCTTTTAACCTCACACGTTTACACGCTCACCGGTCACAATTTCAAGCCTTTATTTAATTTTTTATTTTTTTTTATCCTTTTCAATATGCATAAATCTGACAGTAGATGTTTCTTGGGAAATGATTCATAAAGCATGTAGAGCTATTCTTAAATGGTAAGAAATAATCTATTTATTATCTTTTTATTTTTTTTGTTCTTTTATTTTATTTATTTTTTCCTGACACCTGTGGTATGTTTGAGTTGGAGGGCTCCGCTGTGTAAATTTTCCTTTTGTAATGAGTAAAGAACCGAGATGTTGTACATAAAGCTGTATATAATCTCCCAGGATCTTTTGCACCTTTCTCTTTGTACTAGTCTGATCTTGCGTAGAATGTGGGGTTCTAACAGCAATGAGACGCTGCAGGTGATGTAACAAAGTCACTTTTTTTCCCCCCTTTTCTTATTTTTCTTTTTTTTTCCCTTTGTTTTTTTTTTTTTTTTTTGTACAATGTAGTTGAATTGTGTACATATTGTTGGAGCAGCTATGGGAGGGAGGGGTTTGTCGATGCTATCGTCAGTGCTGTCAGAGACCCAGTACTTTCACCTCTAGCTGTGTCGATATCCTGCAATTCAAACGCGAGAAACTAAAAAGGAAAAAAAAAAGGAAAAAAAAAAGTTAATGGAGTAAAAAATTCAAAATTGTTATTTTCTACAGTTGCATGTACAGAGAGCGCGAGAACTGCTGTTGTTCCTCAGAGATTATGTTCGTAAATAAATTTTTGAAATATGATTGTTGTCTGTGATTTCTTTCTACTTTTAATACCCAGCTGATGGCAGTGAATATACAAGTCAAAGTTATGACTCGACATCGTCCGATTGTGTTTGGAACAATCGTTCTGATAAATACAAACATTCCTGGACTGAAATTATTCACTTTGCATATATCTCAATCACAAGGAAAGATTTTCATAGAAGAGAATTCTGCTTTCACTCCAGTTCAAGTGACAGAAGCTCTGCCTCGCTCTACATTAAAATAAACAAATATTACTGACATTTTAAAGAATTATACTTTCACGACAAGAAATTTCTCGACCTTGATTATCAGCATCATCAGTCTCTGACTCAAAATCTAAGTATATAAGTATTACTGATCGCATTAAACACAAGCCTCTTCATCTCCTCACTTCATTGATCTAATGTCTGCCAACGTCGGTTCTGTCATTTAGGTAACTGTGCAAAAACATGTTGCCGGCAAGGTTTTAGTCATCTTCAGACAGATGGACTGTTTTTACCACCATGTGGGTTAAACTAGCTCCTTAACCAGCATAAATGTTAGTACATCTAAATAAAAATGTTTTGAATAAATACAGTGGCTTGCAAAAGTATTCGGCCCCCTTGAACATTTCCACATTTTGTCACATTACAGCCACAAACATGAATCAATTTTATTGGAATTCCACGTGAAAGACCAATACAAAG
>JAQMYL010000023.1:13013030-13023729 GCA_030014365.1 Clarias pachynema | reverse complement strand
TGGCTAGTAAAAAGGCTGAATGGCTAGTGACTCCGGAAATCCACTAGCCACATTGGCCAGTGAGCAAAAAAGTTAATTTCAAGCCCTGATATATATATATATATATATATATACACACACACACTGTGTTCAATCATTGAAATGTGAAACTGAGCTGCAGGTCAGATGGTCTGTTGGTCAGGTGCCCGCATACTTTTGACCACATAATCTTTTATCATTTGTGCCTGGATTTCAGCAGATGTGCTCACCTGAGAGGGATGTGGAGCTTGAGGATGTCCAGAAGAGGACAGGCGGGAGAACTGTGGACCAGGCACACAGCGCACCACAGCATGCATCCCACCATTACACGGCACTTCACTACGTGCAAAAGACAGCTGTGTCTGACATTGTGCCAAGGAGTTCTCAGTTCCTGAGCACTTCACCTTCTCCACCCAGTAACCCTTCTTGCTGACAGTGGACCTGTGAGACAGACAACCGCTATCAGGTTTTAAGCATTTCAGTAATGTGCACCTTATAAACTGAATAAAAGGTCAGAACTTACCGTGTGGCTGGATCCATAATTTTGGATTCCCACTGTTTCCTGAGAAAGAAGAGATTCAATAAACCATGAAATGACCAGAAAAATACACACTGACACCTCATACCAAATTTGAACTCAATAAATATGCTCCTTAGCATAGAGACAGGCCGGTAAACATGGAGTATTTTTGTGTGTTTATGTTAGCTGAAGTGCCACCAGTCTAAGATTTAGTGATTCAGACTGTTGTCTCCAGGACGTCCAACTTCACGTACACTTTTGCATCAGCAGAGTGCTGCTTCACTATATGGGGTCAGTTAAATAAATAGAAACTGTGTATATGACATAGACAAAACAAGCCGAGGAGGTTTGGTGGTTTCATGGATCCCAAACAGACTTACAGTGATCCCAGTGTTCCCTGCTTGCAAGCAGACACCCCCTGTGTCGTTTTTCTCCATCTGTCTCTTGCGTCTCTCGTTTGGGAATTTTATTTTTTTAGTATAAACCTCTGTCTCAGATGGAATCAGCACTATACATGAACATTGCCTGAAGATCTAATGAAAGCACACACACCCCAAATGACCTGGAGATAAATTTACAGGTCTATTGTGTGAGGAAGTGATAATTGTTTAACACAAACTTCAAGGAACCAAATGAGTTTGTCCATAATGGATTGGTTGGACAAAAAGAATAAAATGTAACGTCCTGATTCTGTAATAGCACAAAAAAAGTCATGCAATATGCATTATTTATTATAGTCTACATGGCTAATAAATAACATATAAATGACAAGTTAAAAACGTTTCTATAAACACATGCACATCTTGTGCACATGTATTTTTTTCACCTTTTCATTGTTAAGCCCTTATTTGTCACATATATATTACTACACAGTGAAATTCTTTCTTCGCATATTCCAACACAGCTGGGGTCAGAGTCCAGGCCCAGCTATGATACAGCGCCCCTGGAGCAGATAGAGTCAAGGTTCTTGTTTAAGGACCCAACAATTGCAAACTGGTGGAAGTAGGACTTTAAACCGTAACCCTCTGAGCTACTACTGCACCTATGTATTGCAATGGACACTTCAAAATTTAGTGGCTTATGTTAGGGTAATTAAAATGTTGGTAAGTTTATAGATCACTCACACTCACAGGGTCGCCTGGAGTCTATCCAGGGGGGCTTAGGGCAAGGGGCGGGGTACACCCTGGACGGGATGCCAATCCATCGCAGGGCACATACACACATTCTCACACTGTTTGGGAACAGCAATTAGCCTAATCTGCATGTCTTTTTACTGAGGGAGGAAGCCGGACCACCTGGAGGAAACCTACCAACACACGGAGAACATGCAAACTGGCGTTTTGAACCTGGACCTTGGAGCTGCAAGGTGACAGCACCAACCACTAAGCCACCATGCCGCCTTAATTTATAGCTATACTATACTTTATACTGTAGCTGCAAAAAAAAACATCAGTCACCCTTTAGTCATATCATTAGGGCTTGACATTGGCTACAATTTCCTGTTCTCACTTTGCACTATGAGTGCAGCCATGACAGAGAAATCATGGTGTTTCAAGTCAAAGAAATCACACTTAATTGAGAATTTAGCAAGACATTGTCAGTTATTTTGACTTGACATATTTTGTTACATGTAATCAACATTAGCTCCAGTGAATAAGTAAAAGCTGGAAAACAGACATGCCTTTGTTGAATAGTTACATCTTGGGTAAGTGGAAAGTTGCGCTAAATCGGTGCTACACATACAGTATCAAAGCCAGTCCTTTAAAAACATCTTAAGCGCTTTTGTGCCTATTTGACTAGGAAGCAGCCATGCAGGAGCCTGCAGGAAGTTGAGACGCTAATAGGCATTTAGGCTAAATATAAGCCCTGGCCACTGATGCTTTCAAGCCACCAAACTAGTGATGATTGGAACCACACACCATATAAGGGGCAGCTTTCTTCAGCAAACAAAGACTGTCATATTTTTGTCCGAAACTCTTAATCTACAGTAGCAAGAAATTATAGGTATTGTGCTAATACAGGGCACCAATCATCAGACAATGTCAGGACATTTATTAAATTTACATGCCTGCGTCTAGGTTTGTACCACACACACACACACACACATACACACACACACACACACACATACACACACACACACACACACACCACTACCATTAGAGAAGCAAGCCTCACACACTGCTGTCTACCAAGGCGAATCTCACAGCATGTGTGTGTTGGTGGTCTGGTCTGGTTTAGGCCATGGTTTTTGTCGAAGTGCTCATTTGCCACTTGTACACCTACGAGAGGTTTTCGTCAGCTGCTCAAAAAGTACTTCGAAAAAAAAAGGAAGTTTGAAAAGTTTCAGTGGAAGTCGATTCTTTTTGAAATGCTTTCATCTAGCTAAGGCTTTTATATGAAGTAGCAATTGGGGGAAGGTTCAATGGCAGAATGGTAGACACATCAAACCACGGACTTGCTGAGTCATAACTCATTTCTTTAGTTGCTAATCTGTGGAGTTGCTAATCGGGAGGAGAGGTGACAGCATTACCCTATAACATTAAACTGATTCTTAAACACCGTGTTTGCACAAGACTGGGAAAAGTATGAAAATTATACTCCCCTAATATTAAAGGAGTCAGTTAAGATCACAGGTACTTTTCTGAGCATGTGTATAAAGACTTGTATACTGTACAACACACACTACTTTCTCCCTGTCAGTTTTAATAGCTAGTTAGTAGCTAATCTTAGACAAACAAAACAGCTACATTTGCTGTTATTATTTAGCGGCACGGTGGCTTAGTGGTTAACACTGTTGCCTTGCACCTCCAGTTTCTGGGCTCGATTCCTGTGTAGGGTTTGTGTGCATGGACTTTGCATGTTCTCCCCGTGCTTGGTGGTACTCCAATTTCCTCCCACAGTTCAATGACATGCAGATTAGACTAATTGGCGTTTCTAAATTGCCCATAGTGTGTAAATGTGCATGTGAATGTTGACCGGAGGTCCTACAAAATGGGAATAAATACAATGGTCACCACTGGCCTCCACAGTCCCTAGTTGGACTACTGAGGTTCCAAAATGGATGGATGGATGGATCCTTGTTCTACCTCAACAGCAACTAAATGCCAGTAACTAGACGCTTGCAGTTTCAAATACCAGAGGGAAAGAGAGCCATTGGTGGTCTTCCTAGATTGGATAAAGGTTTATTTGTAAGTCACTTTGGGTAAAACTATTAATATACCCTATGAATATTTAGGCAGAACAGGATAGTGACAATCTACCGCTAAAACATGCCAGTAGATGGAGTGGTACAGGCAGATAGGTACAGTAGTTAAATGACTATGATTGTCATTATTGATGTAACCCACCATAGTTGATCCATGAGCCATGGTTTGGAACACAAATTGCAAAGTTTAACAATCATAGTGTGAAATACAGTTTTGGGCCTCATTCCTGGGTGGGAAAAAAATTTGCACATGCACAAATGGTATTTTCACTTGCCCAAAGTCTCCCTCACGCTGCTGCTCGCTTCTGTGCCTACCAGGTGTGCCAGATCACACTGACAAAGTTCCATCTAGGCAGTGGATTCATACTGTAGATTCATTATCAATGCACATTCTTTGTTTCAGTACAATTAGCCTAATTTTTAATTATCCTTTTACGTACATTTTCCAGTACAATATGAAAAAAAAGTTGACCAAAATCTGGCAAAACTCCCCACTCCAATACGATTGAACTCATTTGCAGTATCTAAATGGTTTTCAAAGGATTCTTCCTATTAAGAACAGCAAATGTCCATATAATTAAAAATGAATTTAATTTAATTAAGAATTTAATATTTTATTTTATTTGAAGATTTTATTTAAACATTCAACATCTTGGATGTTGTTTTCATTAAAGACAATGGCTACAAGTTCCTTGGTTTAAGTATTCTTTAGGTTCTACAAATAATAAATTTATGTTTGGCTCCTGTTTTTTCCACTGATTCAAAAAAATTAACCAACTCAAACCTGTGATATAATCGGAATCGTGAATTTTGTGATCAGTTGCATCCCTAGTGCTCTTGGATGCTTATGCTCTGAAGGTGGATTCCTGCTGTGCACACAGGGATAGCCAGGGATAGCCCCAGGATCATCTGTGACCCTGAGCAAAGCAGACTAAATCTTACACTCAAGATTATAGCTGTTACTACTGTATCATATTATGGTGCTTTTTTCTAATTTTAAAGAGCAAAAATGCATTTTGTGAGATTCAAGGAGTGAAGTTCAGCACTCATTTACTAGTAGCTAAACCACCCATAAACAACATAAACAGTATTGCTTCTTTCTAGTTATATTAAATTCATTTCTGTCCAAATACTGATATAACTATTTCATCAATTTATTCGATTTCATCAAATAATGCTCTATTAATTTCTCTACAAATATGTCTGGACAGTCACAAAAGACTTACATTATGCACTTACATACGCACAAAGGTCATTCAGCACACACCACTATATTTATAACCTACACACAAAAAAATGAAATTGCAGGAAAAATGGTCTGGATTTAAAATAATTATGGTTGCTTTTAATATATGTAACGTCTCCTAAAATGTGGCTTGTGGTGGAAAGAAAAAAACAAACTCTATCCATCTTAATACTTATAAGTCGGAAAGCATTCAAGAATGACCCAGACCGACCGATTCAAATTAGGCGTCAAAATCCCACTTCTACCACCAGTGGCAGCCCAGAGGAATTCATGCTGCCATACATCCTTCTAACCTGCGAAAGCTTGTCTAGGGAACACATGTTCTTTCTGCAAAATATAGCATAGTTTGTTTTTTCAGACAAGTAATAACTGCCGAAAAGGCGGCTTTTGAACAGCAAAGCATTACTTTATTTAGCCAGTCAGTTATGAAAACGCAATGTACTGGACCACAAGGTCAACAGTATCAATCTTCAATATTTAGCAAAAGAGATTTCCTGAACCATTGGACATTTGAAATGGCTACGTAAACACCATCTAAAATGCGAGAAATGGCTTTTCTTCTGTTAAACACAAAACCTTTCTTTGACCGAAATGACGAAAAGAGAGAGCTGAGGCTTAAACGGCCACATGGGCGAGGTCCTGTGCTGACACAGCCAAATCGAACACGGCTATTAAAACACAGTCAGAGACACTGCCACAGGATTCCACCTTATAATTACTGGAGTTTGAGCACTGCGTCCTAGCCTGAGAGGACAGCAATTCGGAGCTCGAAGTTGAGGCGTGACACGAAGCCGGAAGCCTGAACCGCAAAGAGGGTGAACCTCAGAGAATGGACATCAGACTGCTGTTCAAAACCAACAAAAATTACAGCACGTACGCTATCTACAAAGATATTAACTGAGACAAAGTTTCAATTATTAAATGTTGGTTTTGTACAAACTGCTGTTTTTCCTTTTTTTGTTTTTTTAATTCATGTTGTAGCTTTTAATGATAGCATACACCTGCCCATACAGAGTTTCAGGGTCTTAACATAATAAGAAGTACATGGACATGAAATATATATTCTGTAGCTTACTTAGAAAGTTAAAATCATATCATAATCATATAGTCTAAAAACTGCACAAATCGGCCATCACAAATCAGCCATCTAAGGCTGGTTCTATAGAATTCATTTGCAGAAGCTTATGCACTGCATTTGGTTTAATGCATATGTTGAGAAAAGCTAAACAGCACATCAAACGGTGTGCATAAACTAAAAATAAAACCCTTTCAAAAGATATGTTTAAATATGCAATTCTGTCACAGTAGAATCTTGTCTTAAAATCTAATTAAAATGTGCTAAATTTATCAAATGTCATGGTATGTAAGGTCCAGTAATTATATATTCCAGTCACGTAAAACAGACACTATCATCTCGCTCCAACTGTACAAGAGTTTTGGAGGGAGCTACAAACATATAAACAAATCCCCAAGGCCAAGCAGACTACACTTCCCACAAGGCTTGTCTTCCCACAACGACCACAACTGAAAGAAAGTGATATGAGTTACACAGAGATTGGATTTTAGATGTTCGGAAAATTTGTTTACAGCAAACGGGCTTACTATAGATACATTGGTATTGAAAAATTGTCTTAATGGTAAAGGACAGGACGGGATAATGTTCTTACTTAGTTACCAGAAGGTTCTGAGGTCTAATCTCAGGACTACTACAAAGCCACTGCAGGATCCATGAGCATGACTCTTAACACATAACTGCTTCAGCAATAGCTGATCCTGCACTCTGAGCCATTATACGTTTCCATAAAAATTACTTAAGGGACTTTGAAATCTTTTAATTCTAACCGATGCAGTAAGTCAAAAAGATGAAATTAGTAACCTTCATCAAGCAAAGAAAATGAGGAGATTGCTGCCATTATTGGAACTGTATTAAGAACTAAAATCTGGAAGTATTGTGCTGAATCCACTATTGGATAAAGGCTTTAATTTGCAAGGGAGCATAAACATAGAAAAAAGTCATGTGGTCTGATGATTCCAGATTGATGGGGATTGATAATTAAATCAGTCAGGTCAATGCTCAGCAAGGTTACAGTATGTGGCAGTAAAATGTCCAGGTTATCCCATCAATGGATTTTTTTAAGATTCATTTTTTTCCAAGATTCATTAAGCTCAACTGTGTAAGTGGTTCTGGAGCATGAGGAATCATTTTCACACATGAATTGGTCACCACAGAAACCTGACCTTCAGCCCACTAAACGTCTTTGGGATTTTCTGGAGTAGATTTCACAGAGTGGTTTGATTCTCTAATCATCAATAAATATCTCTGCCAAAATTGATGCAACCTTAGAAAGCAGTAAATTTTTTGGTGTTTCATAAGGTTGTCACAATAATGCCATGGAGAATACCTGCCATAATCAAAGCTCAAGACTAAGTGGAATGTAATATTATTATTATTATTATTATTATTATTATTTTTAGGCCAGGTACTGTAATAATATTAATTGATAAGATTTTTGGCCTTTTAAGATTAAAGTGAGAAATTAACTATATTAATATTTGAATTCAGTTAGATACTTTGAAGTGGATGCTCAAACCTCTACGTTAATATTCCGCTGATGATTATTATCTAAATTCCCCTACAAAAGATCTTCTTTGCACAATGTATTGGCAATGTAGTGCTAAAACTGTGACCCCTCAAAGAGTCACAGTTTTATGCTATAATCCAGACTTTAATTTAGTGGTTACATTCAATGCCATTTTTGTTTCAGGTTCACAAAACAAGGTATTTTTGGACAGAAATTAACATGCACTTTCTCTGGGCATAATCACGGGTTATAACAGCAGTACTCACTCTACTTCTTTTCCATGTGGGACTCATGAATGGTCACTAAGATATTACATAATGAGTGTGTTTATATATTATTATAAAAATATTATTATCCAATTTTGGCAGTCCTGCCTCGTGCCCGAAGCTTCCTGGGATAGGCTCCAGGCCCCCCGCGACCCTGAATACAGGATAAAACGGTATAGAAGATGAATGAATGAATGAATTTTGGCAGTTAGCAGAGTATTCAATTATTCAAGCCATATTAACATTGTGTTGTAATATCATATCAAATTAAAGCTGTTATCAGACTACTTTGAAATAACACCTGCATTTTTGCCTATTAAACAGTGAAAAAACATTTTTTGGTTGCTTATGTGTTTACATTATTAAATTGCTTAAGTATATGAAACTTATAGTATATGCACTATACACTAGATAGGTGATACATGTCAAAATAAAATCAACATGTTCTGGATTGCATGATCCATAGTAACCAGGCCACTTTTGTCCACTACTCCACGGGCCTGTCCTCATCATGGATCGGGAGGACCAACACACAATATGCAAACCCACACACAACAAGCTCTGATGCTCATAGCCAGTATTAAATTTGTGCTAAGTAGGTCCTGTGGGGTTGGACCACATGGGCTAGCCTTCACGCACTGCCTATGCACATCAGTGAGCATTGTGCACTCATGACCATGTTGCTGGTTCACCAGATTTTCTGCCTTCGAGGTACTAACCACAACATAACAAGAACATCTCATAAAACCTGCCTATGGCTACCTGTTCTCTGGTGGATAATGTAGGAAATTTTCTCAACAATAAGCATAGATAATGCCCCTTACAATATATGTTGAAGGCTTAAACATTTATCTGTTCAGTTTTACTTGCTACCGCAAGACATTAAATTGACTGGGATGTTAATAAAGAAAAAAAAAATAGAATGAGAAACTTTTTTCTTTAAACAGAAAACTACAATTTTCATTGTAGGTTTGTTTAAATAGCTCCTACTGTAATACACAATGTGGGCTGAATCTATGTGAGTGGGTGTGGGTGTGAATCTCCTTTCGGCCTTTTTCAACCACTTGCTATCACAACACAACAGATCGGGTCTAACCCAAACGTCGCTCCTAATTACAGGCCGTCTTTGGTCTTTAAAGAAAACTGTTTATTTTACTCTGACACAATGTATTTTCTTCATCACAACATTTACATGAGATGAAACATGTGTAATCATACTCCCTCATCTGTCCCAGTGCGGGTTTAACCTAGGATGCGATTTCGCCATTCGTGAACACTTATCACAATATTTTGACCAAAACAACTTCGGGGGGACAATCATCACACACCCCGTCTCATAACACTGGTTGAATTTCCTCTGTCAGCTGTTTGATGTGTAGATTGTGATGGCAACAGCCTTTAGATTAACGCACTTGCAATCAGTGGGTGGGGACATAACTTTGTTAAACACTCAAGATGTGGCTCATGAGATCATGTGCAGGTGGAACGATATACATGGCCAAGTATACAGCTGAGGACCAACAGATGTCATGGCGGTGTGACCTCAAATCGAGTGGGGAAGGAGTAAGATTGCATAGTGACTCTAAGCATTGATGTTCAGCTTGTTTAAGGTGAGGTTTTTCCTTTAAGATTGTGAGTTTTAATCCCAGAATTGCCAAAGTGCAATTGCTTGTTTCTTAAATACTCAGCATCTTAACTAGTATTACTTTGTGCTTGGATCATAAAAGCTGTTTTGATATAGTGTGTTATAAATAAATAAATATACTGTATTAATTACAAGAGAGTAAATCAGAGCCGGACAGATTAAGAAAAGGAAAGTGAGAAATAATTAAATCCTGAGACTCAATCAGCACGCAACCTTTTCCATAACATTGGCTACATTTCCTCCAATGCTGATGATGTCGAAAAAACACCGACGTAATCAGTGGAAAGAGCCCTTAGAACATGCTTCCACTAAATACCACTGAATGCATATGGACATGACATAATTTGTGGAAGGAAAAAAAAAAACATTCCTAATCAATTGAGTCAGGGCATGATTTGGTAAACACTTTAGGCATGAGCCACCTGAAAATTACACAGTAACGAAATCAATAAACAAAATAAATAAATATGAAATCATATATAAATAAACAAACAAACAAGCAAACAAATCACCCTAAAATGGCATAATGTACATTGTAATTCCTGTACAATGTCTAACTGGCAAATGGAGTGTTGACTTGACTTCAAAAGTCAGGAAGGGAGGAAGGAGAAAACAACGGTTCAAGAAATGGAAAAGTACATTAGCTAGTGGTGATTTTTCAGCACGTAGCCCGTCTAATTTAGGGGGTTTGGAGTGCAGGGTATAACTTCCAGAAAAAGGATCTGTGGTAAAGTATAAAGACAGAGAGAAGCTGAGTTTTCCGTGGCTGCTAAGTCTATTTATGGCAGTCGCAGGCAGATGGTGTGGATGATTTAGTGGGCTGCTCAAGGCTTTCCAGTTAAAGGAAAAATAAAGTAAAGGATGGATAACTGACATGAGTCTAAAATGGCTATAGTTTGGGCGAACAACTATTAATCATGTCTGATATATGCAAAGAAAATATATTTAGGTGAGCGATGCACTTCACTCGATAAAGATGGAAAAGAAGCAGATTGTGTTTATGTACAGAGTTGGGTAAATGTTTGGGGAAAAGTTTGCAGAAATTTGACCAGCCACAAAGCACACAATTGTATACAGCATATCTTTGTACAGTATCTTCTTCTTTGTCTTTCTGCTAGTCCCTTTCAGGGGTCGCCACAGCTAACTTCATGTCCTCTCTCACTGCATCCATAAATCTCCTCTTTGGTCTTCCTCTAGACCTCCTGCCTGGCAGT
>JAQMYL010000023.1:12991410-13003166 GCA_030014365.1 Clarias pachynema | reverse complement strand
GTATAATTTATTGTATTAGAAAGTATTAAATGAAACACAAAAATTAACATTAACTAAGAAATTCCCTCCATATTAAATGCATATTTATACCTTTTTTGTGTGAAGAGAATCACATTGTTCTGTTCATTATTTATTTATTTTTTCGAATATGAAAAGGGCAATCTGTGAGGGCAATTAATTAGTTTGAATATAAAATACTTTTTGGATACTCTTAATTCAGTGCAATGTGTGCCAAAGCACCGCAGATTATCTTCTTAGGTTCTTGGTCCTGCGGGTTCTTAGATTTTCAGCAGGATTCTTAAAATCATGAGCATTTAATGAGCATTTAACAGGATGGTCCAGTATGGGTAAGATTACTGTCCTCATTTGGTCCCTAAAAAGAAAAGGTAACAAAATGAAACTAAGCTACAGCTTTACATGTGGAATACAAAATGCACATTCCCAAAATGACATACTGATTACATCCTGTATATAAATGTTATAAATGGCTGTTTCAAACCAAATAAACCTGAGAAATAAAGTGTCATTTTGGTTGACTTACAGCTAATTGGCCCGACAGTGAGAGACTTGTGGTTGGAGATAGAGCGAGTGGTTCTGGACTGACACCTCTGAGGATACACAGGACATCACAAAGTCAGCTCATATGATGTCACAGAGCAGAGTAACACATCTATTTTACATACATGAATTCACAAATGTCCATGATTGGCCCGTGTTGCTGTGATTAACTGGAAGCACAGAGTACAGGAGGCTGTGGCATCATTTGGATTTAAAAGCACAATTTCCTGAGAATAATGTGAGTATGTATCTGTATCACCCATGAGAACAGAGACAGTATAGAACGTATTCCTGTTCTTTTTTTAAAAGTTCCTGTTGCTCAAAGAAAACATGTAATAATCATTTTATCATTATTATTAATAACAATTGTAGAGTGTAAATGTACCGCAGAGCAAGAGTCGGTTGTATTGTCACACAGGGTGAAGTGGCATTGCAGAAACATCTCGTCATAGTTGCCCTGATACAGGAAGAGCAGAGCAGTGAAGCGTGCAGTCTGAGACACACCGTTCTCATTCACTGTCACTTCACGTGGGTTATTGGCACATCTGAGAAAGAAAAGTAAATATAATGTATAAAAAAAATGCACATTCTGTGCTTTAAAAAAAAAAAAAAAAAAAACATTAGGAAATATTAATTATGACATTTCTACACATTTTACATTTTCCTCTATTTTTATATATACCCTGTGTAAGGTCTCAAAACGTACCGGTTTTGAATAAGATAATATCTCTCAGTGCTGTTAACATCTGCCGTGTCTGTAATATAACAGTCCTCCACGACCACATTGAAACGAGCAGCTTCCACATCCTGTGAATTCAAACCCACATAGAGTGGAGTCCCGACCGGTAGTGTAACAGGCCCCGGCGGGTATGATGATTTGAAGTTGGCATCATGGAACAGTAACATGGAGGCGTGGGCACTAGGGCCGAAACCAACCAGACCGTCCTGCATCCTGTCACAGCAGAACATAAATCTTTCCTTTAACTCTTAAATTTGCGTAACCTGTTAAATTACTATATACCACATTTTTATAGTGTAGGTTTAAATGAAAGAAGGGAAAGAACTGTATGTATGGTGGTGTGGAGGTGTACATACGGCAAAAAGGGTTTCAGTTCCAGATCCAAGCTTGTAACAGAGTCCAGGGGGTATATGCAGGAGAAGGGGAATGCCGTGGGTAGTACGAATGTAGAGATATTTACAGGGTAGAGGTATAAAATGTTGGAGTAGATCACCAGGGTATTGTTTGTCTGTGTCATAAAAATAAATCATGTGTTACCTGTTAAGTGTACTACATGTTCTCCACAACCTGAAATGTTTAATATTTTTCATATTCCAAGTACGATAACTACCTAGTATTCAGTGGAAAATTATAAAAAAAATTTATAAGCAATGACTGTACATAACATTACAACTTGATTGTACACTATATAAATTATTTGTAGAAATAATATCATTACCAAGTCTTGATATGCTAAGCCCTGTTTGTGAGCCATGTTTCTAAATTGTGTTCAAGTATTTCCCTAGTTTTGAACCTTCCGATGTTTATTAGATTTGCATATTAAATGCGCCTGATACTTAAGTGTCTTGACCTCTGCCTTTTTTGACTTTATTTATTATTATATCTCTATGTAAACTTTCACAGAGGAATACTGTACTGACAAGCAATACAATAATAGCAAGTAATGTACTGTAAGTAAGATCAGTAGAAGCTGTAGGTATGGTAGTGCAATAATTACTTTATGGGTGAGTATTTGCTTATTATCAAAGAATACTTGGTGCATATGGATAAACGTAAGCATGAATAAATGATTCAGAAAGAATGGATTAAACAATCTAAATATATATAAGTATAGTAATACCGTATCTGAAACTCACAAAACAAAACACTGCTAATACAGAGTAAATATGAAAAGTACCATGTTATTTTAGATAAATGTTATGTCATTTCAAGTATTAAAATACATTTATTATCTATTCTTAAGTAGCCTACTATATTTAGTGTTGACGAATTTTTGGTATGAATTACCATCATGTTACTTCTCAGCATTAATTACTGCCAATTTTTATTTTATTAGATAAAAAATTCTTTATTTCTTTTTTAGTTAATATCTTTTCTTTATGTCTAGTGCACCTACATTTTCAGCTCAACACCAAGTTTATGTTTAATATTGTAACTACAACAATAGTACCTAATAAAATATTATTAAACTCATTAATTTTCACATAAGTTACTACAAACAGTACATTAAAATGCAATATGAAATGTATATTTTAAGAATGAGTACTAATTGCCACTTATTTAACTGTGATATATTCAATTATCAATCATCCATTTTTTTTTATTTTATATATTTTGAGACTTTTAAGTCCTGTCACACACTGACAAACATCTTCTTACCCTAAGCACATTTCCACACACGCCTGCCTGGCTTTGCATCTCGTACCATACAATGCCATTGACCTCATGCCCCGCTGAGCAGCTTGGGTCTGCCAGGTGACCCGATAAAGGGTCGAGGGATCTGGAGACACTGAAGTGGTCTGGAACCCCCACGAACATTGCTGTCCTGTTACATATCAGCTTAGGGGATGAATCTAAGAGAGATATGTACTTATCCTTAAATACAATAATGCATGTAATATTTACATTATTAAATATTTTACATTATTTACATTAACTTAAAAACTATAAACTGAGTGTGTCACTACTTTACTTAGACATGTAATATTAATTGGCTCGTACAAGGTAATACAATTATTGATTGCAAAATGACATACAAACAAAACTTCAAACCTTCACAGATCACTCCAGCATCCTCCTGATGGACACAGTTGTGATTCCCAAAGCTATTGTGATTGCAGTCTACCAGGAAGGCCTCGCTGCCTGTGCAATCTGTATTATCCAGCCAGATGGGACCAGTGCCAGGCCCAAAGAATCCATTCATGGGTGCAGAAATGGCCCTTCCACAACCTACTTGTCTACACACCACTTCAGCATTGTTCATGTTCCAGCCATCATCACACACTGTGCCCCACTGGCCATCATGGTACAGCTCCACTCTGCCCTCACATCTGTTACTGCCGCCAACAAGACGCACTGGGTCTGGATCTGCAGATGAGATGTTATATGTACTGATATATTTAGAGACTGGTAGTAATTAATTCTTCATAATGTTGTCAGATCCTTAAGACCAGAATATGAACAACTTTAAACCCATGGAATATGTATCAGTTAACATAAGGCATTATATAAGCTAGCCTCAAGAAATTACCCAAAGTGTAGTCTATTGTGCTAAATCTATAATATAGTCAGGTAGTATTCGGTATTTAGGGTTGAACAGTGTGGTTTGTGTAAGTGCTGTAGCACGTTATAGAAGAGATGGTATGCCTGGATGTAAGCAGGAGTTTTAATTTAAAAATGAATACATAAATAAATAAATAAATAAATACGTAAATAAATCGTCTTTCTAAAATTGGCTGGATTACATCACTTTTGGTTTGCATCATAAACATTTATAAGAATTTAGTTTTGCACTAGCTTCCATTCACTGGGGCATAAGAGTAAAAGTGTCTGTCTTGGATTTATAATTTAATAACTGCTTGTTAGTATTCATGGAATAGCTATTCGGATGTACACAGATGATAAGATGTCACCTTGAGTCTTGCACGTCCAGGTGACTTTGTCTGCACTGACACAGGACTCTCCTGTACTGCAGGTGTCACACACTACTGAGTTGGCATCTGATAAGAGGTTACGATAGATAAATCAGTTTAAATCATTCATGTGCATCATTTAGATGTAAATATAATATCTGAACATTTTATTTATATTTGAGGAATGATCTGTTCTTTAGTTCTGAAAGCAATTATGTGAAATAAGTTAATTTTAGTTTTTATAATAATTACACTTATATAATACACAGAAGAAAATAAAAAATATATATACATAGTTAAGAAGTGAGCAGAGCATGAGGTTTGAAGGTACACAACTCTTGCTCAATGTTAAACCTTATTGAGTTTTTAGACTGAGTAACTCACCTGCTGCATATGCAAGAAAGCACAGGGGTGGTGAGACAAACTTGTAGACATAGTAATTTCCCGGGCAGGCTTTGACACCGATAGAGAACTCAAAGTTACAGCAACCTGCTACCCAGCTTCCACACACAGTAGCCTGCACCACGCCATCTGATTGTGACGGAGGGGGAGATTTGAGCCAGATTGGGGAATTTGTGCCACAAGTGTTGGGTTGGATGCATCTTTCAGGCATCTGCACACTGGCATTGCCTAGGTACATCCTGTACCACCCTTGCCAGTTGATGCCCACATCGCAGTGCAATGTACCAGTTGTTACGTTAGTGGAGCGCCATGGATCATCCAGAATGGTGTAGTACTGGCAGGGATCAGCACAGCGGAGAGCTCCATTTATATTGATGCAGTCTTGGCCTGAGCTGCACACCTCACCCCCACAACTCAGCTGGTTAGAGGCTAGCTCAACATTTACTATGGTATCTTTAGTGTAAGCAGCTGGGGCCAGACAGGTAAAAGACCCGGGAGTATTTTTGCACTGTAGTGGAGCAGTGCAGGGACTATTCTCACTAGAACACTCATCAATGTCAACACAGCCATGTTCAGACCAACGATACCCATCTGTGCAGCAGGTGGCCCCAGGCTTGCTACATACCGAGATGTTATAGCAAGTGATGCCATTGCCAGAGAAACCCTCAGTGCAGGAGCATGTGAATGTCGTTGGAATGGAATCAGCTGGAGGTGTAGATTCTTTCAGGACAGGTGCACATATGGCATGCTTATGACATGCATTACAGGAAGTGACGACCACCAAACCTGAACAGCACAGACATTTAGCAAAGAGATTAACTAAAATAAAATAAAAATTTCTTTATTTAAAATATAATAAATAATAATAATGAAAAGAAAATCTATATTTAGGGTTAGCATTCCATAAAAATATAATGTTGAGATAATGCCAGTTAGCATTTGAAGAGACATACACAGAGAACAAGTGTTTACATAAAATGCAAAAAAGTAAATGAAAAGATAATGCACTGTAAGAACACAAATAATACACACTCACGGTTCAACTGTAAAAAAACTAACCTGAGACATAAGATGTAAAAGCTGCTGTGAAGAACAGGCTGAGGACCATCCAAGATTTTGCCATTATGTTAAATTTTCTTTGATAGCCTGTATCAGATGACACATTAATTAGGCTAGTAACACAGTTCAGGTTTTTTTTTTTTTTTTTGAATGATCATGACAGTGACTGGGAGAAAACAGAAAATTTTGCCCTTTTTGAAAAGGTAGGTCAGAAAAGTTTTAAAAGACACTGTCAGATTTGTGTAATAGCTTTAAAAAAAAATCTAATTAAAATGAACCATTTGCTTTTACTTTTGTATTTTAACTATTATTTTCTATCTTTCTATATCCAATCATATTAAAAGATGCGTATTTTAGACTTCTTCGAGTTTAAATCTGAGCATGATTCAAAGTTTTTTTTAAACATAATTACTGTTACATAATTATGTATAATTACATAAATGTAATTAATGAAAACAGATATAAAATGTAGATCTGGTGCTTTTGAAAGAAGAAAAATCTAGTACTAATATTTTAATTAATTTAATGTAATGTCCTGATTATTACCACTATTAAACCTCATTTAAAAATATTTTTCATCTATCAATATCAATATCAAGTGTTGAAACTTATCATTTTCTAATTAAAAGAATATGTGACTTACCTGTCAGTGATATTCCCCATCAATGCTGTGAGTTCTCTATTTATGGGATTAGAGAAACAGGGTGGAGGCCCCATAACAACAGAAGAGTACTTAATCACACTAGGATATAAAAAGTCTCCAGTAAGGTCAGAAATGATGTATACTTGGCTCATATCAGCGTTCCTTATGTCAATAAGTCATAACAGAATTAAGTCCTTTCCGCCACTTAGAGCAATCTTGCCACCTTCATCAATATGGGTGGCACACTTACAGATCCACCAATCACCATCTAAACTCTGAGATATCAGACTAAGAGATAGGATCAGATGAACTTCTGCCACACCTTTGCAAAGGTCTGTGGTTCTCACCTGAATTTCTTAAGTTTCAATCACATGACAAACAATGACAGAGTGAAAAAGCATGCCTGATTCAGCTCTGAGTAATGTATTGATATTTTAAATAATGGCGGCATTTTAATAAGGATAATAATGACTTGCTTGCATTGCGAGAATACCAGTCATTTGTCTAGAATGAATCAAGAGGTCAGGTACATAAAAAAAAATCTATGAGTAGATTTCAGAAATGTAACAGATACATGGACAACTTGTAGTACTGGACTTTACATTCTTCTTAAAGATTCTTCTTACATTCTTATTCTTCTTGCATATTTCTGTAGTATATTTAATGTATAACAGTAATTAAATGCACTCTATCAAATACTATCGGAACAGATATATACCAAATATGGAGGTATTATGTCTTAAATTATTTTATTATTACACTCTTAGGGGAAAAACTTACATCCATCATCCAGACTTTTGTCTTCCTGGGGAAACCCAGAAAGGTTTGTTGTAGAACTTTTTTCAAAGAAAGTTTTTGTAAAGATAGAAACATAAATGATCTAGATGACTTTGAGCATCCCCTGAGTGTAGCATTTTTTAAAATCATTATTAGAATTCACACATTTTTCATACTTCATAAACATCTTGAAGAGGGATCGAAACATTTCTGCAGAAGCCCTAATATGAAGCTAGAACTCTTTATCATCAAAGAACCTTTGAAGACCTCTTCAGTGTCTTGACATATTTAGTAAAAAAAAAAATACAAAATTCTAAATATTTTCCCCCTAAAAAATGACAATTGTGAACACTTTAATACTTTAATTATTAATTTTTGGGATTTTTGTACTACACATTATTGTAACTTGAATTTGAAATAGTATGACTATAAAAGGTGAACGTTTTGTATAAGTCTTTCAAAAACAGTTATGGGTGGATCAATAAATTAAACAGTGACTCATTTCAGCCACTTTCCCCCACTACTTGTGATAAGATTAATGCACAACACACTGCACAATGTCAAGGTGTGAGCTACCCTTCACAAGTCATTGTGTGCAATAACTAACTGTGGCTTTGGACAAGTCACCTTCAAGTGTGGTTTCATGTTAATAATCAATCATCTTGGCTACATTTATATTGAAATGAGTTGTATATAAATGACAATTAATCTTTCTCAGTTTGGACAGGTGTCCATAAATTATGCAACCCGGACAATAGATACTCATTTTGCGTCAGGCCATTTGGTGTAATTAATCAGGATACGAAGTACCGAGTGTTGTGTTGCTGTCAGAAACATTGTGAAAAAAGCTTAGTCATTTATTCCTGATATAAAGAGAGGTTTTAAATTTTACGTTGACAAAACAGTTTGTTTAATATCCATGGTTCAATGACTGAGAGAAGAATTACCGAATTGGTGTCCTTCAGAACTAGACTTTTCCTATTTGCTTTTTTCCCTTGCCTAGTACTAATTTCAATTCTGTCAGCTTGATAATGATTTGTATTGTGACCTCAGACTCTCTACGTTACACTTATCCTCTGTCTAGACTTGTCAACCCAATGGACTCAGGTGGCCTTAGTAGTACCACAATACTCACCATTACGAATATAATTTTATTTGTATGTACAGTAGTAATGTTGTAACTAGTATTTTAACACATCCTGAGGGCACGCCTTACCAGTCATTGACAGGCAGAACATGAAAGGAACATGAAATTCAATTATTTGTTTTTTGCTAAACATTGAAGACATCTGAGGTTAAAATCAAAGTATGAATATGAGATAATAGATCAGATTTTCAGCTTCTGTTTCCGGATAAAAGTGTGTCAACACAATTTCATGATTGAACACTTAATTTTTAGGTGGGTGTCTAGGAACTGTATATAATAAAGTCATAAAGTAAATTTAAATAAATAACACTTAGTATTTGATTTCATATCTATTTTTAGCAATATCTGCATCATTACCAAGGGCATGTTTTGGAACATGAGCAGATCCTTTTCTTTTCATCACTTTGGCATTAACATCACTAGACTTGTACAGCAGTTGTCAGGAGTGCAGAGAGGAGGATATGGATTAACCCGACTAGAGAACGCGAACCCGTTAATTTTTCAGAGATCTGGAGAAAGACTTCTGACTGTGAATGAAGAGGACGAAGATGTTACTGATCCTATAGATGACAGAGAAATATTCGATCCTTTTAAAAATACCTCATGTAGACAGAGGGTTTAAATAAGCTTAATGCTGAAACACTCATGCTCTGTTTTTATGTGGACTGATGGAGTGTTTAATTACTGTCTCTGTTTTTTCTATATTATTTGCCTATCTATTGTTGTTGTTGTTAGTCTACTTCGAATGTATTTCTGTCAACAATGAGGCTAGCCAAAAAAGATTTGACTCCCACTCACTCTAAATAGTGAGTGAGTGAGTGAGATTACAATAAGGAATAGGTTTATGAACAGTCTAAACAATAAACACCTCGAGGTCTGTGTGCATGTTCTCCCGTACTTGGTGGGTTTCTTCTGGGTGATCACGTTTCCTCCCACAGTCCAAAGACATGCAGATTAGGTTAATTGGTGTCTCAAAATTTGCCAGAAGTGGGTGAATACGTGTGTGAATGTTGACTGGCGGTCCTACAAGGGTTGTAAAAAAAATATATAAAATAAAAAATAAAAGTGAATAAATACAATGGTCACCATTAGCCTCCATGGTCCCTTGTGGGACTACAGAGGTTCCTATAAGAATGATGGATGAACTTTGTTTATTTTATAACATTTATAAATGAGTTCCATCATAATTTAAGCTTTATAAAAATGGATTTAATCGCATCTAATATTTAAGACATTCTCAGGTATGTTTCTGTCAGAGTTTTTACTTTTAAAAAATCGTTGTTGTTTTTTAAGTGTTAAGAGTAACGTTGCATTTTTTGACTGGATAAATCATCACAACATACAGTTTTAATAATATGCTATGGGCCATTTTATTTATTTATTTTATTTATTATTATTTATTTAATTCTTATTAGTGCAAGTTCATCACAGTGATATCTTGCTTTTGCACCACGCGCTTGAGACTTTTAATGTAGAAAAAAAACCACTTCCTGTAGCCGGAAGTTTACTTCGCGAGCTTTGTAGCAGGGACTGCCAGTTTTGTTTTATTTCTGTTTATTTACGGAACTTCAAATATAAATGTGTGGCGTGTAGTTTAGCCAGTTGGTTATTCATTTATTTATGTATTTGAAATAGTTTGGACCAAAAATACGTATTACTATCTAGACTAATACAGCAGTTGTCAGGAGTGCAGAGAGGAGGATGTCTGGAGGAACCCGACTAGAGAACGCGAACCCGTTGATTTTTCAGAGATCTGGAGAAAGACTTCTGACTGCGAGTGAAGAGGACGAAGATGTCACTGATCCTATAGATGACAGAGAAATATTCGATATCCTTTTAAAAATACCTCATGTAGACAGAGGGTTTAAATAAGCTTAATGCTGAAACACTCATGCTCTATTTTTATGTGGACTGATGAAGTGTTTAATTACTGTCTCTGTTTTTTATTTTATTTTATATATATTATTTGCCTATCTGTTGTTGTTGTTGTTGTTGTTAGTCTACTTCGAATGTATTTCTGTCAACAATGAGGCTAGCCAAAAAAGATTTCTATCCCAAATCTCACTCTAAATAGTTGGAATATAACAGATTGCTGATGGTGTAGTAGGTGATGTAATGCTTTTTTTTTTTTTTTTTTTTAGAATCTACCAATGGTCATGAAAATAAAAAAAACACCAGGTTTGGTGTGTCCAAACCTTTGGCCTGTACTGTATGTATGTGTATATATATATATATATATATATATATATATATATAGAGAGAGAGAGAGAGAGAGAGAGAGAGTTAGTGAGAGAGAGAGAGAGAGAGAGAGAGAGTCACTCTCAGCCAAATTTTTTAAATGTATACACACAGAGTATCGCACTCACTCATCCAAAAGAATTTAACATAATAAGCATCATACTATTTTTCTTTTCCTGAAGTGTGTATACATTTTTTGTCTGACTTTTATATAAAATGTAGCAGTTTCTCTATTTTCCTGAAGGTGGTGTCCTCTAAACTATTCATATATTGTCAGGCTGCACAGGATCCTGTGTGGTAGGAACGAATTATTTGCTTTAGTTGAGAATTCTAACATTAAAAAAATCTATTTGGCATAGGTATAAAATTTGGATACTAACAGAATTGCAATAGATTCTGTAATCGAATCAGCACCTAGGTTTTATGATAATATTGTATTGGGACAATACAATACTGGTGATTCTCATCACTACTTTTTATATCTCATTGTCAAGTCACATATATTAAACCTTAACTTAATGCTCACATCACATTAGGTCCATCAATGATCCAGAGCACCCGCTGTCCCTTGAGGAGTTAAATGTTGTGGAGCAAGTGCGTGTGAAAGTAAGTTTATATAGATCATTTTGTAAAGCATTGTATTACATTTCCACTGACACTCATTATTCCATTGTAGACAATCCAAAAGAAAAAAATAAAACTCTATGGAGTTTCAAAGTGATTTTTAATTTCAGGTGAATGACCAGGACAGTACGGTCTCTGTGGAGTTCACACCAACCATTCCTCACTGTAGCATGGCTACTCTCATAGGGCTGTCTATCAAAGTCAAGCTACTGCGTTCACTGCCTGAAAGGTTTAAGGTATATCTCAGGTTAAGCTATTTTTATAATGTGGTTAAGATGTAACCTTTGGTTTTAATATATCTAATGGTATTTATGTGGTGTACCTGTGTCTGTAGATTGATGTCCACATTACTCCAGGAACACATGCTTCAGAAGATGCAGGTAAGTCAGCACTGCCTTGGTACAATACAATGCAGACTTTCCCTGATATGTGCTCTGTGGTTGTATGTTAAGTATTAAACCCAAGTTCTCATAATCTGTGGTTTATACATATACAGTGGAACCTCGGATTACGAGCATAATTCGTTCCGGAAGCGGGAAATAAGAAATAAGAAATAATGGAAACTTAAATTATTCGTTCTACAGCCCAAAAAAATAAGTACATAAAAATAATTAATACAAAATATAAAGTAAAAATAAAACAAATTAACCTGCACTT
>JAQMYL010000023.1:12948141-12961530 GCA_030014365.1 Clarias pachynema | reverse complement strand
TTTAAGTTGACCCCCCCCCCCCCCCCCCCCCAAGCATTCCCATGAAACTTTTATCAAAGCGCTTAGGAAAAACTTGACCTTGTTTGATAATGCACTATTTTTGAGTTATGACAATTTCTTTGGGACCTGCGCTGAAGCCCTTTGCTCCTGTGTCCACTCTCCCATTTGTTGCATGGACTGAAGGGGGAACTTGTTCTTTCTAACTGTACCAAACCATTCACCATGTCATACCTCTTTAAGAGCTACAGTCTGAGTTAAAAAACAATGTGAAAAAATTGTCTCATGTGACAGACACAAGAATGAATGTAGCCTCACATGATAAATCCTTTTCCAGTTTTCTCCACATTTATAAAAACCCTCCTAAATTGGAGATGGATCGTTTTGAGAACTGGTGTGATGATCATGTAGAACATTGAGGGATTGGGTTCTGGAGTCATCTATGCATGTATTCTAATGTATTCTAAAATACAGTCATGAACTGAAACAGAAACAGCTGTGTAGGAGGGTTAAACTGGTTGAGGTACAGCAGAATTCTGCTACTAAGGTGAGACTGAATTTGTAACTTAATAATGGCATAGTGAAAAAATCAGTATTTTGAAAAGTATGTCTAATACTGAGACAAGCTGTAATCGGATGATTTTTCATTATGCTTTTATACACATGGTAAATATGTTTATGTAATATATGTATTGGATTCGGACAATAAGGTTTACACATGACTGCATATATACAATATTGTGTGTGTATACACAATATTGTATATATTATACAATTATATATATGCAGTATATATGCAAGATATAGTAAATATGCAGTCATGTGTAAAAGCTATTGCCCCAATACTATGTTTTTGTGTAAAAGCATAATAAAAATCATCTGATTACAGTTGGACTTGTTACATAAAAGTTATTGCCCCAATACTTTGTTTTTGTGTGTGTAAAAGTATAAAGTGTTAAAGTATTCAAATGCATTTTATCACTTTTATTACAGAATTTAAATCTTTCTTAATAGGAAGGTTTACGTGCAAGACTGAAGTCACCTAATTGGGCTCTTTTAGTTTGGTAACAAGCTTATACTACTGGCTTGTTAGCTGACACACACACATGAACTTCCACAGACTTTGGCTGATTGGTCGCCTTGTGCTTTCAGGCTTTTGGTTGTTGTCCAAATTTCCTGCTACATTGTGCAGACCATTTTAAATGTCAGATTGCTTTCTGTAGACTATACTTTCCAAAACATTTCTCTCAGTTTAATAAATTCTTTAAAATCATGCACCATGTCCACAGAGAATATTCACCCACTGCAATTGTTTTGATAATGTTTTTGCCCTGTTGCAATATCAGATTGCAGAATGGGATGTTTGTTGCTCCTTTTGTAGTTATTCTCTACAGATATGAAAATGAATAACTTATTTAGATATCCTTAGTGTTATATATAAACTGCTGAATGGATTTAACTTTCATTTAAATTAGTGTTGAATTTTCTTGAAAACTAAAACAAAATGTTATATAATGTTAATTCTTAGCTATCTGCTTCTTATCTTATCTGATTCTTAAGTATAAATGACAAAGTTTACATTTGCACTTCATCAAACTGAGATAAGCCTCCTTAGGTTTTCAAACCTTGCAGATTTACTCTGCATTCTGTTCATTGAAAGTATTTGGCAGTTTCTCTGGAAAAGACCATCTGCCAAATTAATAAACAAAGGTTCAAATGTGTGTGTGTGTGTGTGTGTGTGTGTGTGTGTGTGTGTGCACGTGTGTGCCATGCTCCTCAGGTGAAATGGAGTGGGAGTTTGGTAGAGTACAGCCTGGAGGGAGAGTTTCCAGAGATGCTTTTTACCATAAGTAGAGAAGGAGTCATTTACTTGAATGCTCCTCTTGACCGAGAAACCCAAGATCAGGTACAGGACAAATACACACAAACATCACAAGAACATCACAAAACCCTTAAAATTATTTGCAATTGGCATCTGTCCATTTTATCATCTGCAATATTAGAAATGTATAAAACTCAAGCTCACATATCATGCCGGCCTTATATGAAACCTTTTCTCCATTTCATTGTGGGAAATGAATCATGCACCATTGTCAAATCCACTGAAATCGAACCTGAAATTTAATCCTCTCCAGTTTTATAATGTTACATCTTTCTATACATATTTAACTTCTTTTACACTAATGTATACATGAAGTTTTATTCAAAACTATCTGTATGGTAATGATAATCATAGAGAACCAGTTTATTCACTGTCTGAGTCTCATGTTACTTTTTGCTGCGATACATTACTGTTACCCAACCTTGTCTGTTTGATGACGTCTTTGTGCATTTGTAATACTAATTTAAATGCACTAAATTAAGCATTAGAACAGCCATTTCGATCAGATATCAATCAGACAATCTTATGCTGCCATACCTTGCGGCACGGTGACTTAGTGGTTAGCACTGTCGCCTTACATCTCCAGGGGCTGGGTTTGATTCCTGGCTAGGTTCAATTCCCATCACTGAGTTTGCATGTTCTCCATGTGCTTGGTGGTTTTCCTCTGGGTGCTCTGGTTTCCTCCCACAGTCCAAAGACATGCAGATCAGGCTAATTGCCATTCTCAAATTGGACGTACTGTAGTGTATGTGATTGGTTTGTCTGTGTTGTATTCTTGTTCTCTGAAACACTGAACTGTTTGTCCTTTTTTTTCTCTTTTAAAACAGATTGTGTGAGATCAGTCCACTTCCATGGCACAGAGAACAGACTTAATTGTTATTCTATAAATCAATAGTTACATTGAATTTTGTGTTCAGGAGTCAAGTGGAAAGACACAGGGGCAGATTTCCAAGGACTAAGTTGTCTTTAGACAAACCATACAAATTAGAATTATTCCATGGTAGCTCAGCAGTTAACATTCTGTGCTTTTGACCAGGATGCTGTGAGTTAAAATGTTCCTTCTGTCAAAGAACCAACAACCTTCGAGCAAACCCAAACCCAGTTGTTAAGCTTGGATTTATTTGTGACTCACTTGGATAAAAAATTTGCCAAATAAATGTATGTCAGTATGTCTTATTCTCAACACCTGTCTCTCAGTTCCTGATCATCATAGTAGCAGAGAGGCCAGATGGCAGAAAGATTGCAAAGCCGGTAGAGCTGAGGGTCATGGTGGGAGACGCCAATGACAACAGACCGACCTTCCCACAGTTGCAGTATCACACAGTTGTCAAGGAACTCGCACAGAAAGGTCTCTCTCTCTCTCACTCTCTCTCTCTCTCATTCTCACACACACACACACACACACAAAGTCACAAAGTCATTTAATCATCACAGCATGAATACAAGAACACACTGGGTAGATTGTAGGGTAATGAGACACTTTAACTGTGTATGATTAATTAGTTAGATAGTTTGTGATCATTTCATAAGATCATAGAAATATCACATTATTGCAGAATTAATCTCTAATTATTGTTTAAATACAAATAAACATGAAATGACAGATTTCGGTTGTGCAGTGGTTAGCACTGTTGCCTTGCACCTCCAGAGTCTGGGTTCAATTCCCATCACTGTGTGCATGGAGTTTATATCTTCTCCTCCTGCTTGGTGGGTTTTCCCACCAAGTATTCCAGTTTTGTCCCACAGTCCAAAGACCAGCAGATTAGGCTAATTGGCGTTCCTAAATTGCCAGTAATGTGTGTTTGTACCCTACCTCGTGCCCTAAGTGTCCTGAGATTCCCCAGAGGTTCTAGGCTCCCCGCGATCCTTTATATGGGATAAAGTGGTGTAGACGATGAGTGAGTGAGTGACAGATTTCAGATACAGTGGAACCTTGGATTATGAGCATAATTCGCTCCTGAAGCAGGCTGACATGAAGGAGCGTACTTGGACTGCAACAATGTTTAGGTACTGTATGTGGTAAAGCTACAAGAATGTCAGGACACAACGTTTCCCCAAACTGCCTTCTTCTCGTATTGCATCTTGTGCCATCTGTTCCCTAGGGATGTAATGTGTATGCACATGGCCACCCACCAGTTCTGATGCTCATGTCCCCATTTAAGGTGGACAGGGGTCAGCATGGTCATGCAGATGAGTCTGTGGTTATAGTCTATGACTATGCCTATGCACAGTGTGTTCTTACACCTTTCTACCTTTTTACCTTTTCTACCACTGCATAGTGAGAACACTCCACAAGACCTTCTGTTTTGATAATGCTTTGACCAAGATGTCCAGTCATCACAATTTGATGTTTGTGTTTCTACTTTTTTTTTTTTTTAAACAAGTAAAGCTTAAAAAAAGAATTAAAAAAAAATACAATTTAAATTTTCATGTGATAATCAGGTGAAGTTTGTGTCATAAGTTAATTAAGTCTTATAATACATTTGTGGTATTGTCACATCTAGTTTTTTTTTTTAATTTATGACAAAAAATATTATGGTCTTCAAAACATACATTGATTTTAAGTAATTCTAGAATATGCTAGTATTATGGCTGCAGGGTTTTTGACCTTTCTAACTGTATTTCCTTAATGCTCACCAGGAACTGAAATTCTCACAGTCCAGGCGGCTGATAACGATGACCCCAAAACGGATAATGTGAGGATTTTTTACAGATTGGCAGGGCAGGTGCCAGAAAGCCCACGCCAACTTTTCCGTGTGGACCGAGATTCCGGGGTGATCACAGTGCAGGCTGACAACATGGAGGGCACAGCACCACAGTACACACTCACAATCATCGCCGAGGATGCTAAAGGTTGCACACACACCCATCACCACCAACCATCAAGAAGAAAGCATTTCTTTGTCACATAAACATTTCTACAGTAAAATTAATTCCTTTACATAATCTGATGCATTAGGGCCAACTTGGTGATGCTGGGGTTTGAACCCCCAACCTTCTGCTTAGTAAACAAGATTCTTACCAACTGAGTAGAGTGTGTACAGTAGTAGTAGTGGAGGTGGTGGTGGTGCTGATGATGGTTATGTAACAGTAGATGGAACATTAACATAACTAAGTGTAAGCTCAATGAAGATGTGGTCTTCCTGCTATCCCCAAAGAAAGAGTTGCCTGTTTTGTCTGTTAGTCCTAATAGTGCTCTCTCTGTCCTATTGAAATAGGCGTGGTTTGCCTGTCAGTCCACATGAAGTAAATGTAGTCTCTTCTGTCATAATAAAGTATGCATGATCTCTCTCTGCCTGTATGAAATAGTTTTAGTCTCTCTGCCTGTTGGACCTAATGACATAGGTGTGGTCTCTCTGCTTGTTAGTCCTAATAAAGTTCGCATGGTCTCTCTGCCTGTCAGTCCTAATGAAATAGATGCTGTCTCTGTACCTACCAGTTCTCATGAAGTAAGCATCGCCTCTCTGTCAGTCATACTGAAGTAGGTGTAGCCCACCACTCCTCAAAGCTTACACATTTTGAGAAAAGGTCTTTGCTGCTCATTTTTTCCCACAAACTGAAAATTGACCTTTAGTTTTGGCCTCGATTTCTGAACATGCTAAATATCAAACAGAGGAAGCAAATGTGGACAAGACATGGTGTTTATAAGAGCCAGTGCATTGCAGTCCAGATGTCCTTGTTGGTATTTAGACAGTATTGTGGCAAAAAAAAAAATACTTCTGCATGAATATTTTTGTCAGACACAAGTCAGCGTTATGGATCTGCTTAGAGTGACAGAAAGATATGTGAGATGTACTATAGATCTGTATAGATACATGAGACGTGTAATTTTTGACAGGTGATCAGGAGTGAAAGTGACCATGATGCATAATAAATCATTTTTTTGCATGCAGTGCTGTTGGATATTACAGTACATTTAACACTAATACTAATTCTTGACATAATCTTTCTGCAGGGTTGAACAGCTCCTGCACTGTGATAGTTAAAGTTCTGGATGAGAACAACAATGCACCTGTCTTCTCTCAGCATGAGGTACGTGTCATGCTCTGTGTCTGTGTTTATGTGAGGTCTCGTAAGAAAGATGAATATTATTCTTTGAATCTGTAAAATTTGATAATGTGGATGTTATTCAATATACCTGTATTTGACTGTTTATAACATTGCGTGTACAACTTTTTTGTAAATAGTTACTGATGTTGATATTCATTAAATTTAAGTACTGTATTTGTTTGTGTATGAGGTGCTGCATGATTTATATGTCTATGGTCTGGTCTGGCAGATGCTGATTTGATTTATTTATGTGAGCCAGGTAAAGGTCTTTGAGGGAATCCAAAAATTAATTTATTGTTTATAGGAAAGAGCTTATATATCAGAGTGCTTTCCTTTTCAGAGCTCCAAATGGATTGTGTTTTCAATGCTAATCACGTTAATCTCTGGGTTATTTAAAAGCTAAATTTATGGCACTTCAGTAACATGTATCCTTTAGTCAATAATGCGATAAGTCATCTAAAAGGATACACATTCCAAAACCTTAACCAAGGCAATTAAAGAGTATTTTTAATCGGAATTACTATTAATATATTAATAATTGAGCTCACAAGCAAGAAGTGGCAAGGTGGCTTAGTGGTTAGCCCGGTGGCCTTGCACCTCCAGGCTCAAGGGTTTGATTCCTGCCTTGTGTCAATGTGTGGAGAAAAGATTTTAAATCCCTGTGCTTGTGGGTTTCCTTTAGATGCTCAGGTTTCCTCCCACAGACATGTAAAGTAGAATAGGCTAACTTGTGTTCCCAAATTGCCCGTAGTGTCCGCCCTGCCTTGTGCCTCCTGGGATAGGCTCCAAGCCCCTATGACCCTGTGTACAGGATAAAGAGGGATAGACGATGAGATCGTAATCATGGTTGATATTTTTAAAAAGTCCAATTTTAATATAATTTAAATGCAAAAACAAACAAACAAACAAACAACTGAATTCTGAGTCAAGATATAAATGCTGAATTTTCCATGAATAATTATCAGCATCCATTAGCATAAACCCAACAGCTAGCTTGATGTCAAACCTGGAGAATATTACACTATGAACAGTGTACATTAAATAACATAAAAACAAAATACAGTGAGCTACACAATTATCAGCGCCTTTCAAAAAAAAAGGGGCAACAACAATCCCTATTAATGAAGTGATGATGAAATGGATTAATTCATTTTTGACCAGAATGACAGAAAGATAGTATGATGGTTTTCCACACTAAATATTTCACCTATATAAAGAAATGCATTCTCCCAGTCTCCTTCTTCAGTCTTCTGCCCCAGCATCCATCTTTTACTTATAATACATAAAAGTTAAAATAGTAATTCTTCTTGGATACCTTTTTATATTTCTTTTTCCAGCAGTGATCTTCTTCTGATGTGACCTTTCTTCACTTTTTATGGCAACTGCTCTGGAATACCCCTTCCATGCTCTCACCCACGCTGTGTGAATAATGCAGCAGCACAGAATTGCTCATAGGTGTCTTTGTGATAGAGCACTAACAAAGCAGCAACAATGAGAGCTAGGAAAGTGGGATTATAGCTCTTAAAACCTACAAGAACATTTTAGACATTTTATTGTTTTGCTGTTTTTGAATAAATATATATATAGGGCTCAGGATTGTGCAGTATAGAGTGACATATTTTTTTCAGCACAAAATATTCAAAATGATGAACTGAATTTTATTTAATTTTAACCAATTATAGAAACAAAAAAATTATCTAGGCTAAGAAATAGCACAAATAAACATTTGCGATGACCAAAATAATAATAAAAATAATATGCAAATTTTTAGAATTCCACATTTTTGTGACGTCATTCCCATTTTCCGGTAGTGGTAAAATTTACACGTTATAGAAGTAACAAAAACCGTCGTTCTACCAGACATATCAAAAAACCCCACAAATGAACAGTTTTATGTCTGAAGCCTCCCCATTAATGACCACCGGCTATATAATTATATATATATTTACTGTAGGTGCATTAGCTATACTGTATATATAATTACTTTTTATTTATTTCTTTATTTATATTAATTATTTTTTATCATTAACATATGCTGTGTTGCCAGCAGGAATCTTTACCACTTGAGTTTTTAGAATTAAAAATACTTTACAGACCTTAAAAAAATGCACAAAAGGCTCTTATGTCAGGTGATCAAACACATTTAAACATTTAAATGCCAATTAAGTGTATCGACATTGAATATAATCTGGTCATCCTGTACTGATTTAGTCTCTGTTTAATAATCTAATGAAGCAGGATGGGAACTAGATATACAAAGAAAATAATATAAAATTTGGTCAATCATCTTCAGTAGCCTCTTTATCCTGATCAGAGTCCTGTTGCATCTGGAAACTGTTCCAGATCTTCCCAAATTAGGAGAGATGCTTTCTGCTCGGCAGTCTAAAAACAATAAAATGCCCATGATGCATGCCATGAGAACGACACATAGGTGCCATTTATTTTCTCCTGGCTGCTGACAATAAGGCCTAGTCCTATCCTGAAATGAAGCCAAGATTTACAAGATGGATGCAGTCTTAACTAATGCACTTACAGTGCCAGGCTGCCAGTGTTGAATCATGGGAACATGCACCTGGAGGGCAAACCACTTACCCTCACTCTTAAGCAATAGCCACATGCTGAAAATATTCAGCTACATAAGTGCATGTTTTCAGTTAACTTTTCTGTGATTGCTTGTTCTTCTATAAGGTGTTTAAATTATATGGATTAGTGTTGTTACTTTTAAGTGTTTGCCAAAATCCGTGCCCATTTTCTCCCTCCCTCTATCACTCAAACACAAACAAAGCAAGAGGTGGAAAAAAACTCCTAAGCGGGTTGAGATGGTGTGGCCGTACGAGTGTGTGATGGTGCAGTGGAGTGCGAGTGTTGACAGATTTAGCCTGGCCGATCAGAAGCTCAGTGAGAAGGGCTGATTACTGTTCTCCCAAACATGCAGATATACAGGCCAAGATAGGAGAAGCTCTCCACCTCGCCTGAACCTGCCAAGACTCACTGCAGGAACACAAACCATTATAGATAGAGTGGATCTGCAAGATTTCTGGCTCTTCTATTTTCAGTTCTTCTCTGCCAATTGACTAAGAACACATAGTATAGCCTGACACCTATTCTATATATAAATTATGCATTTGTAAAAAGGTGTAATACTCTTTTTAATCTGAATTTTGGTCCAAGTTAGAGTGTAAATTTTAAATATAAATCAAGGCAATAAATCTATATAAAGAAAAGAAGGTTTTATCAGTACATTGGTCAGAACTCACTCTTTCAATGATATCTTTACATTTCATAAATTTCAGAAAAGTGTAATGTAGAACACTTTTTAGATTTGGCACCTCATAGCTTTCATTACTAAGCTACTGCATAAGCTAAACTGACCTAACAAACTTCATGTGAGATTTAGGTCTTCATATTTTGTGCCTAAAACCAATAAATAGTGCAGTTAACCGATTTGTTTTTTATAAAGGTGAACTCTACAGATCTTTGCTGCTACTTGGAGATGGCAAAGAAAATAGCATGGTGCCATCACAAGATGTTTACAGTGTGTAGTTTTATTCAGTGAAAATGCTGTGCCACATTGATAGGTGTAACTTCTTTAATATGTCTTCTGATTCCCCCACTTATTTGCTAATATCCATACAAGATCTACACAAGTGATGTTTATCTAATTGTGGTGTGACAGAAGTAAAAAGTCTACATCAACATGGCTATTCAAAATCACGCTCTCAATTAATTATGATATGAGAACCTGTTAACATAAAAAGCGCTCATTTAGGAAAAGTGTGCATGAAATACACAGCTTAGTTTTAATTTATTATTTGATAGTTAGACATTAATGCACTGATAGCTGACTTTTATCACATATCACATGAAAATATAATTTCCATAAATTTAGAAAGCTCATTGTTGCTATTTGCATTAGTCATGTACTGTACTGAAGCTCCAAGGCAAAGCCAGGCACATTCTGGCATATTGACTACATTCGAGGTCAAAGGGAAAACAGTATTTTTGGTCAGACTTTTAGTTTTTAAATCTCACCCAACATATTATACACTTGAGGACCAGAGTGGAATATTAGATCTCTGTAATATTAATCTTACCTCACTTCTTTTGCCTTGTCTCAGGCTCTCTGTCTCCCTCTTTTATCTTTCTAAATCTTTCTCTCTCCCTGTTTGTCTTTCTCAGTATGGCCCATTTCACTTGGCAGAGGATGCCCCAGTGGGTACCACTGTGACGGCGGTGGCAGCATGGGATGCTGATGAATGGGGTGGGGACAGCTGGCTGGTTGACTATCGACTCGATTCAGGAAACGAAGATGAGGTTTTCTCTTTGGTGACGGACAGACAAACTAATGAGGTCTCTCTTGTTCTCTCTAAGGTACCCCCTCATTTTTCCTAATTTATTTCAAAGTGAGTTTCTGTTTAGACAAAAAAGGGTTAGTTTGGGATTGTAAGAGATTGTGCTCTAACTATAAGCTTCCTCTGCCTAAATAATCTAGCTCTGTAATCAACCCACGTCACATGTCCCACCCAGTAAAAAAAATCTCCTTAATCCCCTCGAAATTCACCTCTTCATCTGACTGCAGTCCAGTCTTTTTGGTATTAATAGATTATTATCTGAGACGTTCTATTCTAATAAAAGTTATCATCATGCATAAATATGTACACATGGGCTTTGATGATATGCCTGAATTGAGGCATTCTGTGAGATGGAAATGAAATCAATTATATTTATAGCCTTGTTGCAAGTGAGTAACGGCTCCATGTTTACCACTTCATAAGGCCTACATATCAGGAGTGACACTGATGACACTATATTCACAAATCCAAATATAAACTCCATGTTGATAATGCAGTCATTTTAAAATATAAAAATAAACAAATATTGATAGATCAGAGTTGAGTCAAATGTGGACCAGATTACTTATTCTGCGAAAACACTTAAATGTTATGTATCCTATTAGCTCACGTTACACTGGCTATTGAAACATAACCAGCTGTTATCTGATAAAGGAATATCGACTGCATGTTAGACGATAATGAATTGCTGTGAAAATGAACACTTGAACACTGGCACTCCAGATAAAACAAATGTCACATTTTTCCTTTGCTTCATGATTAGTGCTCTGGCACCTTAGCCTAACCTCTCTGTCACTCTCACAGTCTGAATCACCTAAATAATTGAATGAATAACTGCACTGTGATCTAATTTAAAAAGAACTAATTGTAATGGTTCATGTTCTCACTATGCGTACTATATTTCACAGCTTTCTGATAAAGCTATTTTTATTTGGTCATAACAGCTTTGACTGTGACTGAGAAGTTGTCAAAAGAGAAAAGTGACTAGTTTTTGTTATTTTGAATCTTATTAGAGTATGTCATGCATTGTACTTTGTATATGGGAGCAGAAGGAAACACACACACACACACACACACACACGCACGCACATGTAGACAAAGCTGCAGTTTCAATCCATTGACTCTTGATCATTGCTCCCTCTCCGGTTGCTGAAATGTAACAAATGTAACTCAGTTTTTAAAGATGTACTGCTAAATATAAATGTAAACTAACATGATGAATGAAGATTGCATAACCTTGAATTTTAGATGCACAGCTGGTGGAAATGTGGGGTTTGAACCCCTCTGAAGTTTTTTTTATGACAGTTCATAATGCTTATTGGTGGGTGGCTAATATAATACAAATATAGCACAGCTCATTATGTGTGTCAGATAGCAGTGTTACTCCATTATTAACTACTCCAGATGTCAAATGAGAAGCAGGATAGCTACTACTCATGTTCAGGTATGTCAGAATGACAGCTGGATTAAGAACTGGATGGATTATAGTGAAAAAGGAAATTATTTTTTAGTGGAACTCGTGAAGTCGTATGAAAGCATTATTAATATGGCAAAACTGGTTCACTGTAGTTCATGTTTTAAATGATTACAATAACAATCTAATCAAAATGCAAAAATGTGTCATGCATCTTACTTTAATTAAACAGTGATTTATGGCGTTAACTACACTATTGTTGAATCAACATACTGTACATATTTATTTTTTTTAGCTGGAACACTTTTACAACTTTTGCCTTCATATTTAGATGGAAGAGCTATCTAGAGGGGGTGTGGTCACAGTGGCTTAGTGGTCAACACTGTCACCTTACACCTCTAGGGTCTGGGCTCTATTCCTGGCCAGGTTCGATTCCCACCTCTGTGTTAATGAAGTTTGCATGCATGGTAGGTTTCCTCTGGGTTCTCTGGTTTCCTCCTACAGTCCAAAGACATGCAGATTAGGCTAATAAGCATTCCCAAAGTTGCCCAGTAGCATGTGTATGAGTGTGTAAGTATGTGTGTGTGGACTGAGCTGGATTGGCACCCTGCCCAGCGTGTACCCAAGTCTCCTGGGATAGGCTCCAGGCCCCCCGTGATAAAGCGGTATAGACGGTGAGTGAGTAAGCTGTCTAGAGGACCACATAAATCTAGAGACCAGCTAAATAAAATATTTTTATAGACAGTACATAGAATATTGTAGATATTTAAGGTGAATAATAACAACCCAGGAACATCCCTATACCCCATCTCTCTCTCTCTCTCTCTCTCTCTCTTTATCTCTCTCTTGTTCTTGGAGACTTGTTGCTTTCTGGAACACGACAGGACATGTGCATGTGTGCCTTTTTTATCAGCAGATCTAGACTTTCTGGAAATCTAAAAGGATTTTAAACATTATTTTTAAAAACTGTTGGAAATGACTGATGTAAAATCTTGATGGGAAATGTGCTTTGCGTTCTTGAGAACAGGCTCCTTTGTTTAACTGGATGCATAATCAGAGGTGGAACGAAGGCAGTGTGCCACTGAACAATCTGACTGCAGTGACATGATGTCTTTATGTGGAACAGCAGCTCAGCTGTTCAGACTGAACAGTAATAACCTTTTGGAACAGGCTGCAAGCTTTGAAAACTGTCACCTTCATCTTAGTCTCGTTTTTTTCTTTTCTTTTTTTTTTCTTTCCAACGCATGAGCGACAATTTAATTTCCAAACCCATCGAAGGTCTGGGTCCTGGAAGCAGTGTTCCTCCATTATTAACCATGACGACAAAAGAGTGCAAACTGAATCTCACATTCAATTCTCACATGGCACTAACGTAAACTGTTTCCCCTCAGGTGCTGGATTTTGAGAGGGAGAGTGAGTACATTCTGGTGCTGAGTGCTCAGAACCCTGTGGCTCTGGTAAGGGGAAGGTATGGCCCTGCATCAACTGCCACTGTCTCCATCTTCATTGATGACATCAACGAGGGCCCTGTTCTGTCACAGAGTCACTACGAGGTCAATGTAAGGGAGGGTGAGGAGCCTGGGAGGGTCATAGCTACAATTAGGGCTTATGACCCTGACTCGCATCCAATCAGGCAAGGGAATTTTGATGACGTAATTTATGGACAAAAAAAAAAAAAAAAAAAAATATATATA
>JAQMYL010000023.1:12927969-12938090 GCA_030014365.1 Clarias pachynema | reverse complement strand
TCCTTTTATGCTTCCTGGTTCACGACCGCATTACTTCCGGGTCCTAGTGCCGGTCGCGGACCGAGTGTGCATGACACCATCTATCTATCCAGGAACCTCTGTAGTTCAGCTAGGGGCCATGGAGGCCAGTGGTGACCATTCTACTTACTCCCATTTTTACAATCGTGGGAGGACCTCCAGTCAAGCTTCACACATGCATTCACACACTACAGGCAATTCGGGAATGCCATGTCTGCATGTCTTTGAACTGTGGGAGGAAACTAGAATCCCCGGTGGAAACCCAATAAGCACAGGAAGAACATGCAAACTGCATGCACACAGAAAATCAGGCGGGAATAGAACCAAGACCCTGGGGCTGCAAGGCGGCAGAGCCAACCACTAAGCTACCGTGCCGCAAACTATCAAATGCCATATGTATTATTTCATAGTTTTGAAAAAAATCTTTTATCATTCTAGAATGTAAAATATAAATCCCAACTTGTGTTCAAACTTTTGACAGGTGCATATCATTGTCTCAGAATTCATATTTAATATTTCATGCCCTGCAGATTTGTGGAGAGCTTGGAATGGCTGCTGTGTTGCTAAGTAACAAGTAAGAAAGCCACCATTATTCCAAACAAGAATGAATCATTTGGACTCTCAAGGCCACAGACCAAACCTGAATTCCCGTAAGAGCCATCACCACTGCAGGGCTTTAAAACACAATGTCCTTTTCAAAGTGACAACACAGATACAGCAGATGATAGCTGTGTTTTTTAGTTTGCTCCTGACGTCATCACAACCTCTTCAGCCCCTTAAACCCAGCGGAACATTAAAGGATGTTGGTGTCAAAAGACAGTAGAGGCCTTTTAGGAGCCATGATAAGATTTACCCAAGAGTGATAACATGACCTCTTTACTGGACTAGGCTTTTGCTTCAGTATCTCCTAACTGAGCTCTGATTAGATACAGAACTGATATAGCTGTGTTTTCCAAGCTGGTCCACCACAACCATTTGTACTAACAGTACAACCTGGACAGAAATGTTTACAACTTCAGTATCAGCTGTTGAATTAACTTTAAAAACAGCTCTTTTGCTGATATGGGAAAAACAGCTCTTGTAAACATTTTAATAACGACAAAAAGTTTACTGATTTCTCACTATGTTTTTTTTACGGAACTCTGTGTCTCTGTAGAAATATCTCAAATGTAAAGATGTCATAAAGATCTTTATGTTTGCTTCCTGTCAAGACTAATATTCTGAAGTGAAGAATAAAGTGTATCATTTCTTCTAAAACATAAAAATGACCACAGATTACTTATTTGTGACAGCTCTACTTTTACCTGTTTTATTCCATTTTAAAGTACAGTTAAATATCACTAAACATTTTTCTTTTGGCTGTAATTGACATCTATAGGCAAGTTAGCCTATTGCCTTGGCCTTTTTTCATTCAGCATAAAAGCATTGAAAATTATCTTGGGTGAGAAATGTTTCCATTAGTTATTCTTTTTGAACCTCAGGAGGCAATGGTGACTTAAGCAGGATTGGACCCTTGGGCAAGATTCTTAACTCTATGCCCTTAAAAAATTCATGGCATCCTCAGTGCAAGTCCCATGTCTGGAGAAATAGTGAGGTTGCGCAGGAGGGTAAAAAATGTCCCAATTCTCAAAACTTTTGAATTATCCAATGTGGCGACCCTGAGAAAGGAGGAAAAGCCCACAGGATTTCAAATTCTCTTTGAAATACTTTATAAAGGTTCCCTTTGAAGTAAATTTTTTTATCACGTAAGTTAGGAATGATCCTACAAAAGGCTGCTGTGAGCAGTTCCCCTTTGAAGTGACCTACATAAGCTTCATCAGGTCAGAATATACCACAGCATAATGTTCCTACTGGCGTTTTCATGTTGTTGTTTTTAGTTTGCTTCTCAAACTGTGACTTGTTTGATGTTGCAATAGAAATTAATTGCTTGACATCACTGTGTGCTCTGAATAGTTTCTCCAACTTTTGGAAACTTCTTGATGTGACAAACAAAAATGTTTGAAAAGCATTTGTTTTCTGCCTCATGGCTGCTTCACAAGTGTGCTGACAGTTGAGGAAAAATGCCTAGTGTGGAACCACCACAATGATTAAAATGTCATATTCAGAATCTTTTTCTAGAGGCTGGCTCTTACATTGGCTTTTATATGCACTTTTAGATTTATTCTGACACATTTATTCAAAGGAATTGCAAGTCAATTTAGCTAGTAGCAGCCCATCAGAGATTATAACCCCAGAGTTTTTTCTGTGTGTTCTTCTTTCTTAGATCTGGAAGAACTCTGCAAAGTAAACAATCACAACCATCATAAATTAATCACATTTTGTAGACAATAGTGGTTGCATAAAGTTCAGTTCCTTCCATGTGTGCTGTAATCTCATGACTCTTTTCTCTTCACAGACACTCACACCAACCTGTCTCTGAATGTTGACTATCTGACACCTGATGTATACACTGTGCCCTTCACCATCTCAGATAGCAGCTCTCCTCCCAGAAGCACCTTCATTAACTTGCCTGGTAAGTCAGTATATCTAAAGAGACAGAAAAAGATTGTGAAGATAAAGAAGACTAATTTGTTGTAAATGTGACATAACCATCACACCTAATCTGGTGCTGTGACATTCACTGCAGGCCACTAAAGGTGTTTGGTGAACCAGAGGAATTTAAGATGTGTAATATAATTTTAAATATTTTAAAAAATTGTTTTGATTTATGGCACATCTTTTGTGCAGGTTGCTGATGACATAGGTAGTAGCTCTATGTGCAAGTAGCAGATAATGTCAATTTTCTTATTTATGTTGTAGCAGTGTACCTATTAAATATGGACAGAAAGGCAACTATTGATAAATAAATTATTATTAATTACTTTTTGTTATTATTTAATTAATCACTCACTCACTCATCATCTACAGTATACCGCTTTATCCTGTATACAAGGTCACGGGGGGCCTAGAGCCTATCCCAGGCTATACCATGGACGGGGTTCCAATCCACCCCAGGGCACACACAGACAAACATTCACACACTCATTCACACACTACAGGCAATTTGTGGAACACCAATTAGCCTAATCTTTGTGTCTTTGGAAACACAATGGGAGGAAACTGGTCACTATGTTATTGGAAATCCACCAAGCACAGGGAAAAACATGTAAACTCCATGCACACGGGGGCGGGAATCGAATCTGTCTAGGAATTCGAACCTGAAGGTCTGGACCCTGGAGGTGCAAGGCGACAATGCTATCTACTAAGCCTCCCAATTTTAGTAATATTTATAATTAATTATTTATAATTTATTATAAATTTATAAATAATCTTACATTTAATATAATCGAATTATAATTTATTTATAATCTATTACAATCATAATTTTAATTACAACTGCTTATAATTATTATAAAATATAATAATCAAATTATCATAATTTATATAATTTATTACAAAAGAACAGAACACTGGTGGTTAAAGAAAAAGTAAAGCTGATCAGGTTATTTGTCCTTAATTTTAATGCTTAAAATAATCCTCCTTTATGTCATTATCAATTGTGATTTAACGGTAGGCATGACCTCAGATTTTGGGCAAAGCTGGTCACATATTGAAAAGAAACTACTTAATTATGTTGCATCAGCACACCCCTACAACACCCCTATGTTTGACCTCTTTAAGTACAGTTGATTTCTCTTTTTAAGCCCTTCATATCCACATCTATTTCATTAAAGAAATTAAAACAGTGCATTATATTTTCAGGACTGAGAATAAACCCAGTCTGTTTGGCTTGTTGAGCCAGTGTACCAGGTGTTCTCTGACTTGGTTTACATTACTCTCACTGATGCAGGGTGCTTTGTCACAGCTCAGGCGCCTCTGTGCCTGTAATAGTGTAAACTCAATTAATTATTTAATTGGAGCGTTACAAAGTTCTATTTAATGTGAATATTCATTGGTTCATGAGTTCAGTGGTTAATGAGAATGTGTGCAATTGAATTAGAAAGACTGTGTGTAGGCATGTGGGGTTTTTTTTTGTGTGTGTGTCCCTATTTTTACATTATTCATTCTCTTATATGTACTCATTGGCTGCATTCACAATGCAGGCAAAAGTATCCAATATACTTTTTTATCCAATTAACTGACCACGTCAATGTGACCTACAGTATATCTGAGATTAGTCTAAACAGATCACTCCTAAATTGACCCAAATGTGCACTTGATGAGTTCAAACATACTGTAATTTTGTTATTGGCCAGTTCTTTGGTTCACATATTTTGATTCTTTTCTTTTAAATGTACCTGTATATCCTTCTTTCTGCACTAAAGTCAGGTTCACATATGGTGGGGTTTATACATGTATTTTGTGATCACTTTAAACATGGAGCAGTTGCAACATGCGCCTTCGTGCCAAATGTTTTGATGCATGCTTTTATTTGTAAAGTACTAAAATGCTAGAGCATAGTATGACACACATGTGTGCACACTAATATCGAAGGAGTATAACACCTTCAACACGCTCTTTAACAACACACGCTTTGCAAATTATTCGATTTTCAAACGCTTACGTAAATGTATATAAATTTCAACTGGTTTATTCAAATATCATTTCTCCTCACTTGGAGAAAAAAGGGCCTGGGGATTAATTTCAGCAACACATCCATGTTCATTACTTTGCTGTTTTGTCATTAAAAACCTCCTTCACCCTTATCCTCCATCTTCCCAAGCAAAACTGTGATGAATGTCAAGATGGATTATCATAAAAGATGCATGACTTTTGAGTTATTTATAATAATATAATTAGGACTTTTAACCCCAAATGATTTTCACATATTCCAGTTAGGAAGTTGGGGTCCAGCCAGGATACCACACCCCTGGAGCAGACAGGGTTAAGGGTCTTCCTTGCTCAAGGGCTCAACAGTGGCAATTTGGCAATGCTGGGGCTCAAACCCCCAACCTTCTGATCAGAAACCCAGTAACCTACAGCCTTAACCATTTGAGCCACCATTATCCCATTTGACTGTTCAAACTGAGGTTGCATTCCAAAAAAAATCAGACCTCTATTTGATTTAGCACCACATACGGATGTGGACCAAATTAAAATTGAAAAGATTTGTGCTGTTCATACTGGTATGAAGAACACAGATCTGAGTCACTTATAGAGAAAATTAATAAACCTGATTTGGGCCACATTTGTTTGCTGTGTGAACATAGTCTTTAAGTTCAGTTCTGATTTTTATTTGTAAGGACTGAAAATTCACATTCCGCCTCTTTACTACCAGTAACTGTGTGCACATGTAATGTGAGAGGGAATTGCCGGACCGCAGCGAAGCAACTTGCAGGGATGCCCACTATCCAATCCACACTGGGAGTCCTCCTCGGGACACTGGGAGTTATAGGTAAAAGTCTTAGAATGTACTTAGTGAACATCAAACAAGATATCTGTTTTATTTTCTAGTCAAAGTATAACATAGAGATAAAGAGACAACAAAAACAGCCATGCTGTGTATCATCGGATTTTGTATAAGTAACATTGTTTGTCTCTTTGTTAACAGGTATCATACTGATAGTCATATGTGTGAGACTGTCCTACCAGAAACCTCCACCGGCTGCAAAAGCCAATCAGGAGACATCGCCTCTTCATGTCTCACTGTAACTCATCATTAAGTTGGACCTGTTGTTCAGCATACACTTATTAATTAAAAGCAGCAATAAATGTTTCCTCTCTATCATGCTTTGCTTGATGGTAGATTTTACAACATTTATTTCTTCATCTTAATCCTCGTCCTCATCATGTAGTGCCCTTGCACTGTTTTTTGGCGTCCTGTACTGAAACCACATATTTAATCTTATGAAAGGTTAATTAAGAAGCTAATGAAAATGTATAGTGTAGGATGACCAGTGATGCAGGACTGTAAAATATAACTATAGGTTTTCTACTGGTACTGTAGACTTATGTTCATTGTTATTTATATAATATATAGTCATACACCGATCAGCCATAACATTGTGATCACTGGCAGGTTAAGTGAATAACATTGATCACCAACTATACACAAGCAAACTGCAAGCCAATGACAAGATTATGTGCACCCAAGACTCAACCACGGGGAAGAGCCAGCCTGTCAGGCCAATCCCACAGGAAAGAAAATGCAGCACAAACCAACGAAAATAGTCAGTGCTGGCCATGATAAAAAGCTACCAAAACACCCAATGCATCAGAGCCCACCATACATTGGGCATGCATCAAGTTGAATCCATGGACGCCTCACCCCACAACCCACAGAAGACAAAGGATCCATTGCTTACACCCCAGTGCCAGACACCACAGAACACCCCTAGAGATCTTGTGGAGTCTGGAGTTGCCCTGGTGGCACAGCCAGAACCTACACAATATTAATTTAATGTATTGTGTTGTAATGTTATAGCTAATCGGTATATGTATATAGTATAATCTTCCTTCTGTACATTTAAGATTAGCAAGATTATCTGTTGTTTACTTAATCTGAGCCTGTGCGAAAACTTCACCCTTGTACAATTATATTCATCTTTTCTATTTGCTTTTTATACTTTATCTTGGAAAAGAAAAACACTTTGTATTTGAAAGGAGAATTGCACATTTAATAAATTTACACCTTTCACTTTTGGGTTGCAGAGAGCTTAAATTCATTCATCTCTGTTTTGAAGCTTTTCTAAATTAAAAGATTAATATACCCTTTTTGGAGAATAAAATGAATGCCACAGTTACATGTTAGGGGGCTGCAAGGATTACGCATTCACCCCCCACCCCTCACCCCCCAAGCCCCAATTACTGCAGAAAGACAACAGCAGAGCGTGACCTACACGACCTTCCAAGCAGGCTATATATAAACCTGCAATTCACCATAAATAGACCTGCTAATAGGTTACTCCACTGATGCATCCTTGAATTCAGCCTTCTTTGATTTTTAAATAAATCAGGTTTGCTTTCATGTTAAGAGTATGTGTTATCATGTTCAGTCAAATGGATTCCCCTTGCTTGCTTTCATTCACTTACTTATCATACTTGCCCTTCATCTGTATTGCCAAATAAAGGCAGGTCATGTGCAAAATTCATGTGGCAGTAAATAGGCCAGATTTTAGTTATAAGCATTGGACTGTCAAAACTCACCCAAACAATTCCTTTATTCCAAAGGCTATGGAAAAATAACATAAGTAAATAAACACAGGTTTAGCCTTAAAAAAAAAAAGCCACAAATACCTTCTCGAAATTTCGAGACAGAAAAGTGCACAAAGCAGCAAAAGGTTATGTATGTGCATTTTTTTTTTTTTAATGCTAAAGCCCAGTGGAATATTTCAAAATGACTCAGTTTGGGTCAAACCTAAGGGCCACTGAGACTGAGGCATACACTATATTTAGATTAACTGGCCTTGTTTTCCTTCTCTTTGAATCAAAATGGTTCAGCTGGTAGACATGCCAATGAAAAGGCTAAGGATTGCAACCATGACGTTGTTCACTCTGACCTCCGGAGGCAACTTATTGCAAATATTGCTCAAAGAACAGTGGACCCTTTAACCTGTTCCTCTTATCAAATCCTAAACCATTCAATACAGACGGTTGTAAATTGTAACAATAAATGTTAATAAGGATTATTAAACATCTTAGCCACTTTTTCCATGGCCCCAAAAGCTACAGTTAGGGTTAATGCCATCTGTGCTGCTGTCTGTTATACTTCTGGAAAGATTCCATCATCTGTATATGCGTGTGCTTTTCTGTGCCAAGAAGAGAGCAGCTGTAGACACTTTTCAGCCTGTAAACACTCTCCAGGCTGATGAAGCGCCCCATGACGCAACGTTTTTTTAACTTTGTGGAAAATATGTGTCACTTCCTTCCATTCACTCGGCCCTTAAGATTCTTTTTTGAGTTTATTTTTCTTTTTCTTTTTTCCCGATTGCAGCATCAAGCAATGACGTTTGAATCCAACGCAAGCGTACTTATTGTTAGTCTGGAAACTGTTTGTTCAGAGTAAACTCTAACGTTAGGAAAATTCTTCATGCTCTGTTGTCAGTTTTGTAAAACATCATAACAAAATTAGAACTGTGGGTAGGCCTCCCTTTCTGCTATGACTGATCTGAGCTTAAACAATGAAGTACTGTTTGGTGAGATTGATGTTCTCACTATCTTATATTTTCAATTCACATAGACTTAATGGAAAGATTGCAGCCTAAGTGTGATGTTCCAGCTGGCAATGCAGAATAAAAATCATCATAATCAGAGCAAAAATACTCAAAACTGCCAGATTTTCTGCCCACAAACACCTGCACACCCAGCTGAACAAACATCAGCATTTATTTATAGTGCATTTAATTTATGCAAATGAAACAATGTTCAGCTGCTTGATTAATTTAATAGGGCCTCAGCCTCTTAGCCCCTCTCCAGTTCTCTTCATCACCCAGGACTGTTTATCACTACCAGAAGCGTAGGAGTCGAGTGAAGGTTAGATGGCCAAATAAGAAACACCTTCCTGTACCAAGAAGCATGTAAGTACCTTGATGCAATGTAGTGTATATTTAGCATCTGCATATTGAGCCAGGCAATATCTCACAGAGGTCTTTGTAAACAGGGACAAGTACGTGGCACAAAAACATAAATGCCCAACAGGAATGCCATATAGAGAATTGTACTGTAGTATATGTTAATATTCTGTACTGTACATAGTTTCGACCTTTTCTGAAGTGATTCCTGATTGCATGCAATATTTTTTCTAATTACTATTTCTTGATAAGCAGTAGCTATTGTAATTGGACAGACCCTTCTGCAACTATGATTTATGTTGCAGAACTATGAGTCTATGATCAGAATTATAGTATAAGCCTTAGAGATTTGTAAACACTTTGTGCCAACCTGGGAAGACAGCTCTGAGCAACAACACCACGCTAACACAATGTTTTTTTTTTCTTTCTTTTTACTGCTTTTGCAAATTATTTTCAGCATTTCTCTTCCACTAACACTCAATTCTAACTACTAAGTGCTTTGAAGTGCTAAGCATCTGCTCCTCCCTACCAAAGAATTTGGACCCCTTGCAGTTTGCCTACAAGAATAACAGATCCCCTGATGATGGCATAGCTCATGTGCTGTTTTTATACTTTGTTGCATCTACAAACACATCAAGAAATGATGTGAAGATGCTGTTTAAGTTCTGAATTTAACACGATTGGACCCCCCAGGCTGACTGGGAAACCCACAGTCTTTGGACTGAATTACTGTACTTCTTCTTCAAATGAATCCTGATTTTACTGATAAATAGACAGCTCTGAATCTCAACAATGGAGCCCCTCAAGGATGTGTGTTCAGCCACATTATGTACTCAATTTACAGGTATCACATATGTACCACATATCCCCATATGTATATGTATGTTTGCTAATGACATCACTGTAGATTGACTGCTCTCCAACAATAATGAACAGTCATATTTGTAGAAGGATAAAAAAAAAACACAAACACTGGTGTCATTTCACCAAATTATCTATGAACATTGGCAAGATGGTGGAGCTGGTGGTTGCCTTTGAAAAGAAGCACAGAAGGAGTCACAGGGACACCAATAATGAGGGTCCTAGGCTCTAAACTGTGGCCCAAAGCACTTGCCTGCCTTGCCCGTTGACAAACAGCACATCTGTAGAGAAGCACTATTAAAAAGCATCCTGACAGTTAATATTCCTGTATAGTATGGGAACACCACCAGTCTGGACCATAAAGCCGTGTTGGGTGGTGTGATCAGCTAAGCATATCACTGGGTACCATCGGTCAGACCTGCAGAACATGTACATCTGAGACTGATGACAGAAGTCTAGGAAAATAATAAAGAAATGTAGCCACTCAATCCACATATAGCTCTCACTAGTGTGCTCAGGCAAATGATGCCTTAATATAAGAAGAGAGACAGACATTTTTACAGGTGTTTAGGGCTCCTAATGGGACCGCCAATCAAGCATAATTTATCTTATTTTTGTTTCATGGACACACCCTCACAAATCCAGTAGCATCTATACGGACCTTGTATGAAGTATCCAGAGGTGGAAAGTAATGAATTACATTTACTTGCATTACTGTAATTGAGTAGATTTTTTGTGTACTTCTACTTTTTA
>JAQMYL010000023.1:12866337-12889829 GCA_030014365.1 Clarias pachynema | reverse complement strand
TGAAGACTTACAGAAAATGTTTGACCTCTGTCATTGCCAACAAAGGGTATATAACAAAGTATTGAGATGAAATTTTGGTATTGACCAAATACTTATTTTTCACCATAATTTGCAAATAAATTCATAAAAAATCCTACAATGTGATTTTCTGGATTTTTCTTTACGTATTTTGTCACTCATAGTTGAGGTATACCAATGATGAAAATTATGGGCCTCTCTCATCTTTTTAAGTGGGAGATCTTGCACAATTGGTGGCTGACTAAATACTTTTTTGCCCCACTGTATTACTGTTTCTGATCATATTGCACTGCACCTACCAGGTGCACACAATGCGTGCAGTGCTTTTCATCACAAAGTTATGGAGTGAGAAATTGAAACTGGTATTTATACTAAATTCTCTGAATCCGACATAGCACAAGCTGTTAAAAAAGTGAAAAATCCCACGGACGGAGCAACAACATAGTGACATCCCAACAAGAACTCCAGTCTTTCCCATCTGCGTACGTCAATGAGGATCCTAAGATCCTGTGTTCTTGCCAAGTACAAGCTCTTTCAGAGTTTCAGTTTTTGCAGACACAGTGGGAATTACTGTAACATAATAGTTACAACACAAAACTAAAAAGATGCATTTTGAACACAAAGCTTTTGATAGATTACTTAGATTTGACCTAAAGGGAATCTTGTGTAAATACTTATTTTTATCTGAACTTGCTACTCTTCCTTTAATAACGTATCAGGTATGCCTTGTCCTAATCTAGGTCTAAGTAAACATAAGAGATAATTTTCCCCCTGATTTTCCATACATATCAAGTTTCCTTAAGAAGAAAGAGCACAGTTTGAGACAAACGAATACTGTGTCACTGGTAAGCATGCCTAGTAATAGAATATGACAAGTTGCCATTTTTAGAGGACATAAAAAGCCCCAGTAAATGATACAGAAAAAGCCTGGGGCCATTGCTGCCTCTTTCATCTACTGTCTACTTATGGAGAATGGACTGTTGACTGTGGACTGTCTGACTGTTTCCCGAAACCAAGAATTTGAAGTTCAGATTTGCATTCCTAAAAAAAATGTTTTTGCAAGTTTACCATGTAAAAAATAACCTGAATGAACTAGAATGTCCCTGATCACATTTTAACTCCATTTCACAATTTCCACCTTTTTTTTCCACTTTGCAAAGATTTTGCACGCAAATATTTTTTTTATAAATGATTTGATTTCTCATTTTATTCTTACTGACAATTCATCAGTAGACATGCTCTCAGTGCTTGGGTAAGATCAAGATTGCTTATAAATGTTTTAAACATTCTTAATACTTGTTGTATTTAGTGACATACTGTACAAGTAGACCATGATACAAAGCAAGCAGACACGAACTCAGGAACAAACATGAATATGCAGAGAAATACCCCAGTCTGTGTCCTTTCCTTAGTGCAATTTAATTCACAGGCAGAATTATAACTCTGCCTGAAATACTGACACATACAAAAACCTGAGTGCAATAATTACATACAGTGGTCAGACAGGGTCAGAGAAGAAATTACATGTGTCAGCCAAAATCATGCTGAGGTAATGGCATAAGAGTGGTTCTAAATCAGACACTTTAAATGTTTAGCCGGGGTCATAAACATTTGAACAACACCACGACTTTTGTCATTCTGCCTTTGTATACCATTGAAGTGTATTTAAAATAAAGGAATCAAGATGTTACTGAAATGTAGACATTTGGCTTTAATTCAAGCTTTCATTCATTATAAACAAGCAGCAACGGGCACAGCAAAGTACCTCAAGGGAGGAACCTCAGCATTTGGTGAGTGTGTATGGGTTTGTATTGATTGCAAAGGACTTGCATCAAAGTATTAAAAATAATACTTATAATCATAATATTGTTTGTTAAATTACTTCTGAGTCTATGGAAATAGAGACACTATGTAAAATGTAATTCCCAAAATATTTTTGGTAAACACACTGAATTAAAGCCGGGAATCTACACTTTAATCATGATTACTTCATTTCAAATTCATAACGGTGGTGTACACATGGGCCTGACTACAAATACAGATTACTGGATCTCAGACAAAGTCAAACAGCCCTTATGCAGAATCTGCTGCTGAGAATAAAATAATCTGATTGTAATCAATCTTTCAGCTACAGAGAATTTATTAAGCATTCAATTGCTTTAAATAATCATGGATGGATGAGTGGAGTCTAAATGACTATTTAAGAGAAAACTATTCTGTGCTATTTGAACAGCAATTATATTTCACTAAAGATTTGCAATAAAAGAAAAAACAAAAGCATTTATTTTTAATTTATCAGTATTATATGATATAATGTATAATAAACAGTTTATTTTCAATCACTCCCTCTCTAGCGCTGGGAGAACATGCAAACTCTACGCACACAGATGTGAGACGGGACTCGAACGCTTGACCCTGGAGGTGCAAGGCCACAGTACTAAGCACTATGCCACCCTAATAAACAATTATTCTTCTCAATAACTGCACTACTGTAATGACGATGCAAAAACTGGTAATTGATTCTAATAGGTTACATATAAAACCTATTAGAGACCTTTACACAATGTCTTGTTTTGTCCATCCCTAATGCCTGTGAAGGTTTACAGTTGTCCAAATCATACTAAATCAACAGCTCTTCCATTATAATACTGAATAATTGATGATTAACTAGATAAAGCCCAATGGATAAGTTCATACTTCATAATTTTTCCAATTATACATTTATTATTTTATCATCTAGTGGACTAAAATGTCCCCTCAGAGTTCACTACCTTATTTCACTAAGCTGAATTCAATTGTGGGTTTTTTCACTAAACTGAAGGTCTAGCCTAAGCTCTCTATTCAGTGTAACACATCTGAGTAGTGTTGAGTGTAAGTGCCATGATAATGCTGAAGACAGGAAGATATGGAGAATGTTAGCTCTCTTAATAAATGTTTATATATATTATATTTATTATTATTATTATTATTATACATAAAATGCTACAAAAAAAGTTTGTCAGGAAATAAAGCAATATAGGAAGTTGCCTTTTGAGATAAAAAACATTCATTCATTATTTATTTATTTTTAAAGAAAACATTGACGCCAACCTGATCGATCATCCATATCCTCGAACTCCACCACCACAGAGTGCCCGTTGTTGGATATGGTAAGAGAAGTGCAGTTGTCATAGTTGAGCGAGATGCCTGGCAGGCGGCTGTCATAAACTGCCTCTTCAGGTACAATGTTAATTGGGGACTGGCGGGCACCTTGAGCGATGGGGTACGATTTGTACCATGCAGATGGACCTGAGAACATTTCATAAACCACAGGAAAAGATCAGTAATTGGGTCCTTCTGCAAAAATGTTGGAAAGTGCTATCACTTAGTTTTACTGATGCCAAAATCATTTAAATATACATAACAGACACATTACTTGTACATGTTAAGAAAACATATGTACTTTCAATCATGAAATATATATCTTATAAAATAAGTTAAACATTAATATCATGAAACAATAATTGATTATAATTAGTAATATGGAATAAATATCAGTAACTACAGTACGTGATTGTTGTTACTGTTGCACAAAAACAGATTTATTTTGAAATACATTGAACAATTTGAAATTGTTTCTGCGTCAGAAGTCACTAGATGAAGAGCGCTGGACAAATGCAAAAGCTATGTCAGATGTTTCTCTTCATTTGTTTAGAAATAACGTCACTTGACGTGCAGTTTTATGAGAAGTTTTTAGGTGCGTCATTGGTGTTTGACTCATTTTATAATTATAACTATTAAAAATTGAACAGAAAAACTGATTACATCTAATAATTGATATAATTGAAAACCGTGTGGTTCTACACATGAAAGTCATTCTTTATGTTGACTTTAAATTGTGAAGTAGTGTTACCATCATTGGTGTTATCAGGACATAAACTACACCAGTTATTAAATGAAAAAAATATATACATTAAGCTCTACATTTTGTGGATTTATAAAGTTTAAAAGTAAACTTTTAAAAGTAAGGTATTAAAGAAGAAAGAAATACATTTCAGAAACATTTTGTGACCCAAATTGCATATTGTCTGTAGAATGACCGGACTGTGCTGCCCTAGTGCACTAGTCTGAGAATAAGACAACAGAACTATTGTAAGTTTTAATCATACACTTGCTGTACAAAAAAAGGTATTTCCACCCATGCATTGTACCTGATATGTTTTGCTCCTTTAAGTCACTATAAGCCCTAGAGGAGTTTTTTCCTGTGCAGACACTTTGCTTAATCTCTCTTTAACTACCCTGGTCTCTCCACATATCCACACTGCAGGATGAACGAGTCCATCAAATCCATTAGTTTATATTTTTGTTTTTAAAAACTGTGCTCGGCTCAAGTGAACGCTACAAATAATGTCACGTTATTTCAGTGTACATAAGCTCTAATGTGAACAGGTAGAAAAGCCTATATCAAATTCTGCTTACCATCTTCTTCACCATAACCCCACGTATGGCCAGTCATTGTGAACTTTCTCCTTCTTTAGTGGTGAAAAAAATATTTTTAAAAACCTGCAGAAGTCTCGCCTTGTTTCTTCTTTAGTGGTTCTGAGTAAATGAGCTCAGGTAAAGCGGTTTCATTCTCACTAAAAGCAGAAGTTTACCTAGCGGGTTGCCAGGTTTTGCTGCTTTATTCATTATAAATAAGCCGCATCGTTTTCTTACAGTACCAGCGCAACTCAAGATGTTTACGTGATATCCATTTGAAATCTGGCAACACTAGAAGTTTACTCACTCCTCGCCACGCCCATAAAACCCAGACTGATTAGCCGAACAATGTGACCGAGTTATAAAAATAAAAAAAAATAAAAAAGAGGATAATTACGACACTCATAATTTATCTTAGTCGTAAAATAATGACGTTTATTTACGACTACGTCTAAGATAAATGACCTGCTTCATAATTCACCTAACAGACTATTTTCGACATTTGTAGTCGTAAATAAACCTCCAAGATAAATTACGAAACAGTTCACTTACCTTAGGCGTTTATTTACGACTACAAATGTCGAAAATGGGGCAGGCGGAATACAACCTAATAATTCAACATTTATTGCTGGCTTGAGGATTCGATATGATTAATAAAATAATAAGGATAATCATTATAATAATAAAAAAAAAACTCATTGCCTTATTAAATCTTATGAAAAATCACAAACCTTCTCTGTTGCATCATTGTTTCTCATTTTTACATTTACATTTACATTTAGTTAGTTTAGGTTCAATTCCCACCCAAACCCCAGCCTTTGGATGCAGTGCTGGTCCCAAGCCCAGATAAAACAGGAGGATTGTGTCAGGAAGGGCATCCGGCGGGGAAACTTTGCCAAGTCATATGCGGATCAGATGGTCCACTGTGACGTGATCAGCTGAATGTCCAACAAAAACTGTGGCCTCGCACCTCCAGGGTCCTGGGTTGAGTCCCGTGTGGCGTTTGCATGTTCTCCCCGTGCTTTGTGGGCTTCCTCTGGTTACCCCAGTTTCCTCCCATGAATGCAGATTAGACTAACCTAACCTGGCAAACCTAACACTGTCATTATGGACAAATAAAAGAAGGGAATGTTTTGTTTGATAGTCCTGTGTGTGAGATTGTTGGTATTTTCAATATGGCATGAATGATATTCTGCTGTACTTTGGAAAAGTTTACAGGCTGAAGACAAATATTAGAATTATAACAATCTAAGTTTTACCAATACCAATATGAAGGATGAAATTTTGTATCATTTGTGAAATAGCATTAGGTAAGTTTCTCAGGATGTAAATCACACAGTGGTGTTTGGCCTTGACCTTGCAAATTTTATGGTTCCCTTTCTCTGTCACTTTTTTTTTTAAACTACAGCTGCCAATTGTTTCCTCAAATGGACAATAAACCTGTTCCCTAAATCAATTGTAAAACCAGCTCTACTAGAAAACATATTCATTTGTGGACAAAAGGTGTTGGTGTCAGATGGTGATTTGAAAAACAGTGAAAACTAGCTCATGTAAAATACACTACATTGTGCATATGTGTTGTCTGATAAGTAAAACATTTTACGGGCAAAAAGAGTTAAACCATTAGTGATACGGTACCTACAGAACACCGAATTTCAGGTTAATGGCAGGGAAGTCATGAATTATATTGATGTCAAAACGTGAGCAGGGAGCCACAGTAACATTTTAATGTATAAATTTTAAATGTGCAATCGAAACCTATATACATAATGCACCATAATTGGAACAATATGTGGTTCACATGGTGTTAAAAATTAAAGCAAACAATTTTCCATAATACCAAGAAGCATTCAGTTATACTGTAGGTCTAAATTAAATACAAATATAGTATAATTGTCCAAAATAATCCAACGTAATGGCAGAAATAAATATATTTGTTTGCATGCATTTGTACAAATTCACATAGTTAATTCACAATTCATCAATTCACATCACAAAAGCTGTAAATCACTGTTAGCTACTACTTTGAAAATAAAATATTTGTTTGAAATATTTACACTTTTTTTTTTTTAGCAGAATGAAATTACAAAAAAACATGGGAATTCACCATGTAACAGCTTTGTTAAACAGAAGGTCTACTATGAGGCATTGCATGGTCACAAAAATCTCTGTTCAGCATGTCCCAACACTTAGTAATATATACATAACGAACAATCACAAGAACATACCAATCTGTTATGATGCTAAAAAACAGCCTATGTAGGACAGTTTTGTATATACTGTAGTACTCTTACAGTGCTGCAATGGAATTTAAATGTGAATTTACTTTTTGGAGTTAATACTGCATGTGAATGTACTCATTTTCTGCTACAGAAACAAGACAATATTGTAATACAATAATAGAACAAGACAATCTATTCATCACTTTTAACATCAAGGTGTAATGTTCTAACTGATTCTATCATATTGTCATGACCTACATTACAGCACCATCTACTGTCTACTGACATGTTTAATATCTACTGTAACAGTGTAGTGCTTAACTTTATAAACCTCAATTATATTTTACAACGTTGTATTTTACCATTCTCAGGATAAGAGGTATAGAGAATGAGTGAATATATTTTACCATAAAAACTGTTTAATTCTAGTTCTGTTAAGGAATATATTTACCCAGTTCTCAATGTTCTTCACGATAAAATTACTTATTTATTGTGTTATATTGTGTGCTTATTATATATCTTTCATTGTAGTTCCTTCTGTTATAACCAGCCATGTGAAAAGCAAACACTGGACAAGTCGGATTTATTGTGTATTTGCCATATATCATCCATTGAGGTTTCTGTGCTGCCTAGCAATATAAAATCCAGACCCTGCAATAAAACACAGAAAGAGAGAGAGAGGGAGAGAAAGAGAGACAGAGAAATTAAAATAATAGTCACAAGAAGGAGAAAAGCAATTACAAGCCCAAAGTCAAACAAATATACATACACCAAATTCTGCAAGCATAAACACTTTATATTCTTACCTTCCAGTGATATGGTCTGAGTGTTAATGTGTTTTGCCTTAGGTCAAGTTTTATAAGTTTGCTGAAACCTAGAACTAAATCATCCTCAAGTGAGCTAATACTATTGAAGTTCATAAGAAGAACCTGAAGACTTGGCATTTCTGAAAAAGAGATTTAAGATGCTACATAAACACAACTATTTGCATGCACCGTACAAGAAAGAGAAAAAATATATAATAATATCAAGCTAATTGTCCATTCTTACCATACTTAGGCCTACCAGTTACAGTAGGTAACTAATGCTTTTCTTTTCTAATGTATGAAAAAGATTCATTCGGCATATCTCTTTGTGTATGCCTTTCTGCCTTGAAATTTTTTTTTATGAGAAAACTATTATTTGTAAACTGGTCCTGCATACAGTATATTTACAGTAATACATGTAACTAACCTATGAGTGCCTGTGGAATCTTTTTGAAGCTGTTCTTATTCAAGTTGATGAAGACTAGTGACTGCAAGTTTTTCAAATCCTCTGGTACATCCTCTATTTTATTATCAGCCAAGTTTAACCACTGCAGACTTTTGAGGTTCCCAAATTGTGGTGGCAAAGCAGTGATGGAATTACTACTCAGACCAAGTTTTTGCAACTTGTCGAGTTTGCCAATACATGGTGGGATGGAAATGAGTCCGCAGTTTATGGCCCAGAGCTCTCTGAGTTCTCTGAGTTCTCCCAAAGCCTCGGGAAGGACAGAGATAGGGTTATGGTTTATTCCTAGGTATGTCAGGTGTTTCAGGAAGCTGATGTTATTAGGAAGCACAGTCAGCTGGTTTTGATCCAGGCACAATTCCTCAAGCTTTTCAAGGTGCAGAATCTGCAAAGGTTTAGAGTAGGGTGAAGATGTAGGCTAATCAAAATAACAGTTACAAAAGTTTGAGTCCAAATTAAGCAAAGTTAATTCACAGCAAAATGTTTAGCAGTGTAGGTCTAAGCGAGTTTTTTAGTGATGACCAAAGAGATAGGACAAGGTGGTATCAAAAAGTTTAGAGATTAGCTCTGTTTACAAGCTCTGTTTTTTCACTCTCTCAGACGCCTTAAAACCTGGCAGTGGAATTCGCTATTGACGGTCTGGGGACAAATTCTCGATGCACAATGTAACAAATGTCAGAGACAATGAGCATGCACTTGGTCGAGCTGCGGACCTGCCTCGCCCTTCTCGGACATGGAGATGATGGGCTCTTCCACTGTAAAGACTGTTGTTTTATCTCAGGGTTGTACCCATACATCCAAGTTTCATCACTGGTAATGATCCCCGACATGAAGGGTAGGTCGTCCACGGCGCGCTGACGGCGTTCTTGGCAAACGACTCCCAGTTTAACATAGAATTTCACATTCGCTCTTTGTTTGAACTTGCTGTCCGTGATGAAATAGCAGACGTGGTAACACACACGGTCAGAATAGCACCAGTTGCACAGGTCCCGATGTACACAGGACGATGTCTTTTGGCGCACTGACTTATGAAGATCCCTGTGATTGTGTGTGCAACCTTGTGCTGCCATCAGTTGGCGTGTTACAAAACAAGTTTAAAAATTTTTGATACCAACTTGTAGTGGTAGTGATGCTTAACAAAGCATCAAAAAAACTGTGAAGCCATAAAAAAATTTTTTATAATTATTTACAAAATATTTTACAAGAAGAAGAAGTAGTGGGAACTTGGGATTGATTACTTCTTGCAACATCTATGGAGTTACTTACCTTACGATATCAATAATATGCAGAATATGCAGTGTATCATGAAATATTAATATTATATCAGCATATGGCTCAGGCCAGTCTCTCTACTATTGGTTGTATACTGTATAGTAGAGTTTTGGTTATATTTATACTTCCATTTTTAAGCATACTTAAATAAGAATACTTAAAATAGAAAAAAAAAAGAAGAAAAAAAAATATATATATAGGAAACATATGTTAATGTAGTGACAGTTGTTTAAAACAGCTCCTCCACTTGCCTTCTTACCTCTTCAGGGGGTAAAATCAGATGATTGTCGTTCAGAAATAGTTTCTTTAAAGTGATCAACTCTGAGATGCGCTCTGGCAGGACAACTAAACCGCGGTGGCTGATGTTTAAAGACTCCCACTTCTTTGTTTTGCATTCATTAAGTACATCGTCTATATTCATTTCGCTTCATAACAATATCACCGTGAATGAGGCGACAAGACATCTACAACAGGCACAGGGCTCGCGCGGCGTCTCCATGGTTACACGGTCTGGGGGAATTTCCGGTCTATACAGAACAGTACAGTACAGTACAAACCCGAAATGAAATGAAGACTGTGCGAGGTACTGAGGCACTTTTTAATAAAATTCAATAATAAAACATAAAGTGCAAAAGAGCAGGAAGGTGTTTTTATGTATAACATCGCCGTAGCACTATGAGTAGGCTATTATATAACCATCCATGGACAACAGACAACTAGAACCCGCCTACTGTGCTGTGATTGGCTAGTAAGATCTCCCTCACTGGCCATGATTGGCCAAAGTCATACCAGGTAGACTAAATACAGAAACCCGTATCTGGAGACAGGAGGTCACACCACCACCAGTCTGAGATAAGTTTGTGACAGGGTGCATAATCTTACTAAAAGAATGACGAAATGAACAATATCAACAGCAATAATTAAATAGGCAATACAATTCAAGTGATGATTGGTTGCGATTAAAGGTTTAATCATCCATCCATCTAGGAACCTCTGGTCCAACTAGGCACAGTGAAGGCCAATGCTGACCATTATATTGATTTCCATTTTTACAAATGCAGGTAACATTCACACGTGCATTCACCCATCAAGCACAGGGAAAACATGCAAAATCCATACACACAGATCCCGAGGCAGGAATCAAACCCTGGAGGTACAAGCTGACAATGCTAGTCACTAAGCCACCGTGCTGCTAAAGGGCTAACACTGCCAATAATACATTCCCCACACCAATACTCACTGATTTTCTTTAAATGTACAGTTTTAGTGATCATGTGCTTGCTGCAGCCTCTTCCTGTTCATGGCTGACAGAAGTAGAACCTGACGTCATGCACTTGTCATGCTGTGCATTCTGATATGCTTTTCTGCTCACCACATTTCTTAGTTACTGTAGTCATTCTATGATCTCAAAACCAGTCTAACCATTCTAGGTTGACGTCTTTTATTAACATAAAATTTTATTAACATTTCTCTGTGCACCGTGGCCTCACACCTCAGGGTCAGGGGTTTAATTCCTGTGAGTGTGGAGTTTGCATGTTCTCCCTGTCCCTGTCATGTGTGCCCTGAGTGGGTTTGACACCAGCCTGGGATAGCCTCTAGGCCCCGCAACCATGTAAACAGGATAAGCGGTATAAAAAATTATGTTTCTGTCCAGAGAAATGCCACTGGATGTCTTGCACCAGAGATTGTTCTATATGAACTTCCCGGGAGATCACCAGTTAGGCGCATATATATAGCTTTGTTAATTAAATTTTAAAGAATAAGAAAAATATATACAGTATAGCAGAAATAATATCGCCCAGGCGGCACGGTGATGTAGTGGTTAGCACTGTCGCCTTGCACTTCCAGGGTCTGTGTTCGACTCCCAGCCATGCTCGATTCCCGTCTCTGTGTGCATGGAGTTTGCATGTTCTCCCCGTGCTTGGTGAGTTTCCTCCAGGTACTCCGGCTTCCTACCACAGTCCAAAGATATGCAGGTTAGGCTAATTGGTGTTCCAAAATTTACTGTAGTGTGTGAATGACTGTGTGTATGTGTGTGTGCCCTGTGATGGATTGGCACCCTGTCCAGGGAGTGTACCCCGCCTCGTGCCCTAAGTCTCCTGGGATAGGCTCCAGGTCCCGTGATCCTGAATACAGGATAAAGCGGTATAGAAGATGAGTGAGTGAGTGAGAAAATGAGTGAATGAGTAATATCGCCATCCAGTGGCTGGCTGTAGTAAAATATTTATTATCACCCCTTAGCATGTTAGTGAACCGTTTATGCCATTTTAAGTTAATGGCATAAACAATGCAATTAGGTTTAGCTAGACTTTATAACAAGTTATTATTGACTGTATGACCGTAGCTAACTCTAGAAATAGGTTTTTAAAGTCACTTCTCTAGGCTGTCACTGTCTACAACATAATAGGTGGTACAAATAAATATTAGGTTATGTTGAGTGTAAATTGAAAATACACAGAGCTATGTTGAGTTGCTGCTAACTATTAAATTGTCAGTTGGTACAATTAGCATCTTACAGTAGCATCTTATACTTAGCAGCAACTTCATTAGCTACACCTTGCTAGTAATGGATGGTTGTTATTTTTATCTACAGTACATTGCTCTAAATTACTAAATATCACTAAATAAAAAAATGTTCCAGCCATACTAGCTATTAATCTCTAGCGCTAGCAAAAATTCTCTCTTGTCTCAGGAATGCTTTGATTTGCTAGAATCTGCCACAGTATTAAAAATGAAGGCCCTGACAAACAATTTACACCCTTCATTAGGTGTACCTTGTTAATACTGGGTTGGTACTAGTACAGTACCTTTACTAGTAGTGCCTTCAGAACTGCCTTAATACTTTGGGGAATCAACAAGATGCTGGAAACATTCCTTAAAGATTTTGGTCCATATTGATATGATAGCATCATGCAGTTGCTGCAGATTTGTCTCCCTTTCCACCACATCCTAAAAGTGCTTTGTTGGATTGAGATCTGGTGAAACTACTGTAGTTTGAGATTATTTTAAATTTGTGACATGGCGCTTTATTCTGGAGTCATAAAGGGATGAACATGGTTAATACTCAGGTAAGCTGTGCTGCAGTAAGCAAAGAAAACACATCAAAACTTGGAAAGATACTGCTGAACAATCAACTTTGTTGAAGACGTATGGTTAAGTTTATGCTTTACTAGTACTTGACTAGTACACAATGCAATCCCCCTTGGAACATACACCACAAAAACATTAATCTGGCATGGCCATCTGGTGTGACTTTAAAAAGGTTCCATAATAGTTAGTATCAGAGAGTGAGGACTGCCCACTTGGTAGCCAAGCACCCCTTCTCCCATTATACTTGAAGACCCTTACCAAGAGCTTTTGGATGATGTAATGCACTGGGAAACCCTCCCCTACAGCCCCTGGGTTAAAATAACTACCAGCTCTGTGTGAATCTGTGCGTTCCAATGCTATAAATATGTTTCTGGGAACCTTTAATGAGAGATCAGGGCTACAGTGGGCAAGGCGCAGCGTAAAAACAACTTAATCAATTGTCACCACAAAAAAAACATGCCCATGAGACAGGGGTGTGGAGCACACAAGATCCCAGTGAAGCTGTGGCACGCGACAGGCATGACGTCTTCAAAACCTGGCATGGGTTCCAGCATGACAGTAACTAAGCTACAGTACGGAGGAAGCAGGACATCAGAGAAGCTCAGGTGGGCTGCATGGATAAAGTTCTCGAAGTCAGGTGGCAGAGCATGCTCAATGTCCCTCAAACTCATTGGTGGTGTAACATTACTGTACATCCTCAGTGCCAGAGGGACAGTGCAGTGAGACAGTACAGTGCCTGGCTGAGACGGTGCTGTACATAACAGTGATTGTGCAGGACTAGGCAGCAGTGAAACAAATTATTTTGACACAACATGTAAACATTCGGTCACATCATTTTATTTTCTGATAGACTGATGACAGTCAACAAGGTGAATATCATCATCCAATCCTGATGTACAGCTGATAAATCAGTGCATCTGTATCATAAACCAATATACACTTACTAAGCACCTGTAGTACATTTTATGCAATTAGGTAATCAGGCAATCATACAATAGTGCGATGGGCAAAGTCATGCAGAGACAGGGCAGCAACAAAATTGGGGAAAATGTGATCTCAGTGACTGTGGCATGACGGTTGGGGCCAGACAGGTTGGTTTACTCTAAATGGTGGAATAAAATAAAGACATCCTGTCAGCAGCAGTTCTGTAGATGGAAGTGCTTTGGATGGAGGCATTTGCATGGATTGAGACAAAAGGTAACAAATTAAAGAATCTGAAGGGATCTCAGGCAAGAAGAAAAATATTGATGAAGTTATCAAGGAGCATGAATGAGGTCTGTTTAGGCATGCTATGCAGGATGGGAGAAGAAAGATTAATCAGATTGATAATATAGAGAAACAGAAATTGAATAAAGTGAGAAAGAAGGCCAGCAAGAAGATTGATTGATGACATCAAATAATGGTTAGGAGTAGGGGAGTGGGCAGCAATAAAAATAGCTAAGGAAAGAAAAGGATTCTGGAAAATATCAGGACAGGAATGAAAATCATCATTGGCCTCCATGGTCCCTAGATGGACTACAAAAGGTTCATAGATAGATAGAATAGACACCAGACCTTAAATTTTTATTTTTTTATTTTTTTTATTTTTTTAATTAATGATATTTATGCTAAGGCGCCACAGTGGCTTAGTGGTTAGCAATGTGGCCTCGCACCTCCAGATTCCCACCTCAGGTCTGTGTGCATGGAGTCTGCATGTTCTCCTCATGCTTGGTGGGTCTCCCCTGGGTATGCCAGTTTCCTCCCACAGTCCAAAGATTAGGCTGATTCTCATTACTAGATTGCCCATAGTGTGTAAATAAGTGTGTTAGTGTGTGTATGTATGTTTGCCCTGCAATGGATTGGCACCCATCCAGTGTATACTCCACCTTGTGCCCTAAGTCTCCTGGGATAGGCTCCAGGCCCCCCATGACCCTGTATATAGGATAAAGCGGTATAGAAGATGAGTAAATGAATGATATTTACGCTTCAGACCTTTTTTTATCTGTACATTTTCTTTGTAGATTAAGCTATTGTAGGTTGGTCTAAATCAACAAAAATGCCAACTGAATGACTGAGAAACTACTTGAGCATTTTCAGTCTTTCTTTTTGACCACAAGATGGCTCACTTGTGTGAGAAACATGACTTGGAACATTTCCACCCCCAGATTTGCAGACTCCTAGGTTTAAAATAAGATTTTTTAAGAAATCTTTTGAAGAATAACTTAAATAATTTAGTTAGTAAACATAATGACCAATGTGTATTGAGAAATGTATTTATAATAAATATGGTATATTAGTATGTACTGTAAAACATAATTTACACTAAATCTAAATCAACAGGGTTCTTTGGATAATTAGGGGTTCTTCACTTTCCGGAGTGTTTTATCTGTTTACCAGGTAAATGCATAACAGGGCAGGCAAATGAGGGCAAATGAGCATTTGATCGGACAACTTTAGCCAAAGCAACAACCAATGATTTTATACATGATGAGCTACTGGCTGATTGGATAATTGCATTTAAGGGCAGGGATATGAGTGTTCCTATTTAAGTGGCGGATGACTGCATATATGTGTCTATAAATACAGTGGGTACGGAAAGTATTCAGACCCCCTTAAATTTTTCACTCTTTGTTATATTTGCTAAAATCATGCCTTTGCCATTTGCTAAAATCATTTAAGTTATTTTTTCCTCATTAATATACACACAGCACCCCATATTGACAGAAAAACACAGAATTGTTGACATTTTTGCAGATTTATTTTAAAAAAAGAAAAACTGAAATATCACATGGTCCTAAGTATTCAGATCCTTTGCTAAGTATTTAGTAGAAGCACCCTTTTGATCGAATATGGCCATGAATCTTTTTGGGAAAGATGCAACAAGTTTTTCACTCCTGGATTTGGGGATCCTCTGCCATTCGTCCTTGCAGATCCTTTCAGTTCTGTTAGGTTGGATGGTAAACGTTGGTGGACAGCCATTTTCAGGTCTCTCCAGAGATGTTCAATTGGGTTTAAGTCAGGGCTCTGGCTGGCCCATTCAAGAACTGTCACAGAGTTGTTGTGAAGCCACTCCTTCGTCATTTTAGCTGTGTGCTTTGGGTCATTGTCTTGTTGGAAGGTGGACCTTCGGCTCAGTCTGAGGTCCTGAGCCCTCTGGAGAAGGCTTTCGTCCAGGATATCTCTGTACTTGGCCGCATTCATCTTTCCCTCGATTGCAACCAGTCGTCCTATCCCTGCAGCTGAAAACACCCCTACAGCATGATGCTGCCACCACCATGCTTCACTGTTGGGACTGTATTGGACAGGTGATGAGCAATTCCTGGTTTTCTCCACACATACCGCTTATAATTAAGGCCAAAAAGTCTCATCAGACCAGAGAATCTCACCATCTTGGAGTCTTTCAGGTGTTTTTTTTAACAAACCCCATGTGGGCTTTCATGTGTCTTGCACTGAGGAGAGGCTTCCGTCGGGCCACTCTGCCATAAAGCCCCGACTGGTGGAGGGCTGCAGTGATGGTTGACTTTCTACAACTTTCTCCCATCTCCCGACTGCATCTCTGGAGCTCAGCCAAAGTGATCTTTGGGTTCTTCTTTACCTCTCTCACCAAGGCTCTTCTCCCCCGATAGCTCAGTTTGGCCAGACGGCCAGCTCTAGGAAGGGTTCTGGTTTTCCCAAATGTCTTCCATTTAAGGATTATGGAGGCCACTGTGCTCTTAGGAACCTTAAGTGGAGGGGGAAAAAAATAACTTAAAAGATTTTAACAAATGGCTGCAATATACTGTAACAAAGAGTGAAAAATTTAAGGGGGTCTGAATACTTTCCATACCCACTGTATATGTACTGCATTTGCCACAACTTTTAACGCTATGTTTTATCCTTATAGTGGCCCAGTTTATGTTCTTGCTTAAAACTAGAAACATTTTTATATATTTATTCTTTACTTTAGAGCAAGCTATACACGTTTCATTTTGAATTTAATCTCATCCTTTTCATGTTGGAGGTTAAAATAGTCACATGACCAGCAACCATTGAATACAGGCATGCACCAGAGAAGAAGATAATCAAACATTAAGTTAAACATGTAATAACAAATATACAACTACATTGTTAAGTGGGGTTAATCTTTTAAGTATCAATTATTTATATTTGTAAGGATTGCACTGCAATTTCTTGTCTATTGTTAACTATTCTTACTGTAAAACAGGTTTTGTGTTTTTTTTTTTTTTTAAGTACTGCATCTTATTGATAAACAAATTGAGTAACTTTATAATACCAGATTTGGACTAAAAGAACATGCTCTTAGGTGGATTGGTTCTAAATTGCCTCTGTCTATGAACGTGTGTGCATGGTGTCCTGGAATAAGACTGGCGTGCCATCAAGAGTGTATCCCTGTCTCATGCCAATTTTTCCGAACGTTTTGAGAATTACACAAATATAAATTATCTACAATAATCTATCCTTCCACATTCCTCCTGGACCCCATACCCACCCATCACCTCCTCATCACCTCTGTTCTCTTCTCCAACATGCCCAACTCAGAAATCTTCTTTCTCCTTCACATCACATCCCACCTGGGATGCACTGTATGCACTGATGACATTTATCAATTACCCCTTCAACTTCCAGTTTCACACTTTATCAGACATCCACTTACAGACATCCACTTACACTTTAACATCCACTACATTTGTGGCATACTCTTCCCTTAGTATTAGGTCTAAACAGTTTGGTGATGAGCAATGCCTTTTCAATGCATGATGGAGCATCTTGCCCTAAGGCAAAAGTCATAACTAAGTGGCTCGGGAACAAAACATGGAAATTTTGGGTCCATGGCCAGGAAACTCCCCAGAGCTTAATTTGCGGTCAATCCTCAAGAGGTAAATAAATGGGCTATCAGTCAGGATGTGGTCCAGAAGGTGATTGGCAGTATGCCAGGGCGAATTGCAGAGGCCTATTGACTCTGTGGATGATCTTGATGTAATGTCAATAAAGGACTTTGACACTTGTCATGAATCAGTGCACCATAGTAACACCTGACAAAAAGATCTACAGTAATAACACTAAAACAGCACTGTATGAAATCAATATTTGTGTAATTCTCTAAACTTTAGGCAACAGCTGTACACTGGCTTGTGCAACCCCAGAGGTTGAAGTAACTGCTGGACTTCTGCACCCTCTTATTTATTTATTTATTATCTTTTGAACTTTAATCTTACATTGAAGTTATGACAGAGTGAGGTGTTGTGCAACATGGTAGTCTCAATAAAATATCAAGTTTATAGGCCTATTGTTTGTCTGGTGCATGCCATGAATTTACTCTTAGGCACGATATAATAGCTTTTTATGATAAAATAATACCGATATTTATAAGATCCAGCTTTAAATTAGGGCTGCTTAGAAATCCTAGACGTGTGAAAGAAGGCGGTGCAAATCCTATGACCACTTTATTCGTCTAACTCTTATTCGTAATTTCATTGGCTGGTAGAATCTGACTCCCGGACTGTGATTGGTTAGTGCCGTACACGCCCGCCTAGTTATGGAAATATCACGTTTGTCTACTACTGTAATCCTATTTAAACAGACACATTAACAGAACTACTTAAGCAGAAAACCATTGGATAAAAAATGGACTAATTGTAAATCTATATAAAATAGTACAAATAAAATTAAATAACGTTACTTTGCCGTATCTGCTACTGCTATTTCCGCGATTTTATGCTGTCACGTGAGCTGCTGTGTAGACAGGAGACAATAGCCAATCGGGATGCAGAGGCGGAACCTATTAGCCAATCCAAGTGTAGAAGGCGGGATCTAGCGGAACACTAGGTAGAAAACTGAGAGCATGAGAGTCGCGCGCAGTCACAGCTGTTTTTTAATAACACTTTGAGATTAAACACTGCAGTGCACGTGAGGAGAACATGGAGAAAGACAACCTTTCAGCAGTGTTGCACGCTAAAGGCGATTTGAGGCTGGTATGATAAATTCGTTTTAACCCAACTTTCTCAGTGAACCAGTGTTTCTTTGAAATACAGTTTGTTTTAATGGTTAATGTTAATGTTGTTATTTAACAGGAACAACGTCCCATCCCAGAACCTGGAGCTAATGGTACTGTATTATCAATCATGCACAGGTTTTTCCTGACAGTAAATGCTGACGTTGCATGAGCTGGAATAATGCTCTTTGCCCCTTTATGCTCCAGGACCAGTATTGGTCCTGATTTTTTATGTTATCCATATAATGCAGAAAATCTGTGTGCCAAAGAAGCTACTTCTGAAGTTTATGCAACACTGAAGTGACCAATCTTGCTTCCTAAAACTTTTAGGTTCCTAACTTCAGCCGTTTTGCAGAGATGATTTTATATGTGCCCCAAAAATTGTCATTTATACTGTCTCGCTTCAAACAATACTCATTTAAAATGCAAATTATTCATATTTCTTTGAGTATTGATACTAGACGCATATGGCATGTAAATAGCGTCGTTTAAATTAGAGCAGTCTGTGCTTAATTAAAAAATTAAGGATTTTCCCCCCAAACAAATCTGTAGTTTCCGTAACCATGTCAAATTCATGTCGCAATATCTTAGCAATTTAGCATTTTAGAATAATAAACTTTTAGGGGTTTATGTGTTTTCATGTGAAATCTAAATTGCCCAAGTTTCATCTAAATGACAGTTAAGATCATTGAAAGATTTGAACTAAAGCCTGGATAAAATGTGGGCATCCAACGCAGAAAAAAAACAAAAAGAAACCTGTGCCAAGTTGTGTGGGGATTGGTTGGTCCCCTCGATGGGACTAAGACTAACAACAACAGTTACAGTAGCACTGTCACCTTGCACCTGTATTGTCACATACCTGTAGTTCATTAATGCCGGCGTAACCGCGATGGCAGTAACAGAGTGTAAACGTCTTTTTTCTTGGCTTCATCATTCTCCAAATGTCCCTTATAGACAACATTGTCTGCCTAAGAAAAATAATCTTCTAGAATGAGTAAAAGTCTGAAAAAGCTGTTTATCGTGTTTTGCTGTCAAACTGTTCAACTGGACTTGAGTATTTATTATTGAACGAGAAAAATGCAATAAGAGATGCATATGATTGTATCTAATGAATAAATAGTCTTTAGCACTCTACTCTCATTATGCACAATAGAACAAAAGGTACAGAGTATGTAGCATACATCAGACTGGCTACTAATAATTCACTGCTTCTGTCTCTGTCTCAAAACGGTAAATGGTCATAAATCCAGAAGATTCATGTGAATTTCATGCTTATACATTAAACATGGTTAATATTTGAGGAATTTTGTCTTTTGTCTTGTTTGACCACTAGAGGTTTTACTTCAGATGCACTCAGTGGGAATCTGCGGCTCAGACGTACACTACTGGGAGAATGGACGGATTGGGGATTTTGTTCTTCAGAAGCCGATGGTCCTGGGCCACGAGGCATCAGGGCGAGTGGTCAAAGTAGGATCTGCAGTCACTCATCTTAAACCAGGTCTGCTGGATTAGTATTATTAATGCCATCCAATATTATTAATGTTTCTTTGGATTCGTAAACCCACACAGTATGTAGTGTCTGTTATCTGTTGAAACCAGACAATCATACACTTGATGATAAAAACAATTACGTATTGGCTACATATTGGATTTATTTGTTTGATGCAGCTTTTAGTGATATCGGTGTTGCAAAGGTGAATATTTTATTAATAATTAACAATGAATAAATTATACAGCTCCATGATAAGCCATTTTGAATCCTATTTATTTGCCAATTTGTTGTGTCGTCAGGTGACAGGGTGGCTATTGAACCTGGAGTTCCCAGAGAAACGGACGAGTTTTTTAAATCTGGACGTTACAACATATCACCCACAGTGTTCTTCTGTGCCACACCACCTGATGACGGGAACCTCTGCAGATACTACAAACATAATGCTAACTTCTGCTACAAGTTAGTTTTTGCCAACATGATGTATATTTGACTTTAAAATCTTCCAACCTTTGGAAACATTTTGCTGCTTTTAAACTTCTAAGCCACAAGAATAACCATCAGGCTGTGTGTCAGGTAATTGTTAAAATTCCTTTGTGCAGGCTTCCTGATAATGTGAGTTATGAGGAAGGAGCATTGATTGAGCCACTCTCAGTGGGGATTCACGCTTGCAGAAGAGGCGGAGTTACTCTGGGAAGCTTTGTGTTCATCTGTGGTGCAGGTTATTACCCCTTTATACAGTACCCCCTCCATAAGGTAGCTGCTTCATCGACCTCAGTGAGGGCACTTTTATCCCTGACCACCAGATTTAACCCCAACCAAATTAGCCCACTGGGTTTGGGCTTTAATACAAAAAAGATTTCCACACGGATGTTCACATAGTAAATTCTGATTTGTGATACAGCAAGTCCCCAACTTACGAACAGCCAAGTTACGAATTTCTGCAAATACGGACATTCTACGAACATTCTTAGATGCAAACAAATCGCTGAAGTAGCTCACGTATATACAAAAAATAGACACTGCAGTGCACCAGATACCAATATTTACAATTATAAATTACATTTTCAGTGTGTAAGTGAATGTATAAATTGTCCAGAGTTCGATATATTGTATGTGTGGGGGTGTGGGAGAAATGAGTAGACCTCACCGGTTTCAATGAATCAGTCCGCAAGCACGATGATAGAAAATGTCCATCCTGCAAAGCTGTTCCGATGGTGAATAATCCTAATTCCGAAAAAACCCTCAATGAGACGGAGTTCACAGTCTAACAGCTCTCAGACAAAATGGCATTCATTGAAGCGCACAGTAAAAACACCATGTCTTCCTGGGGCTGCCTTTAAACTTGGTCAGCTGACCCCGCTGCATCACTGGGATTCGCTTTGCGATTAGGAGGCATGTTCTTGTGAGAGTGTAATGCATAACCAAAACACCAAACCTGTGTGTTATTATATGCTTTACATTGTATATTTGTGTCAATGGGGAGATGGGGATGTATAACACCCCCATCTCACCTACATGGCTTGACGTGATTTTGGACCGGCAAAAGAATTAAACATTTAATTTTTCACATGGCAAGATTGGAAACGTAATCACGGCAAACTGCAAAGACTCGCTGTGAACCATGATAAACCATACTTGCGAACACTTTGCAAAACCGTGCTGACTCCACGTAGGTGAGATGGGGTGTAAGACTCACTTTATCGGACTCACGGACGAATCCGACTTACGAATGTGCTCCGGGAATGGAGCTCGTTCGTAAGTCGGGGACCAGTTGTATATTTTGATGTACAGTAAGACATACAGGAGACGCTATTTCCCACTATTTAAAACTAAAACACATATTGTATCACTAATATGAGTCAGTTCCTTAAACAGCCAACATTTTGTTTCCTGTAGGACCGATCGGCCTGGTCTCTCTGTTGGTAGCTAAATCCATGGGAGCCTCTCAAGTGCTCATAAGTGGTAAGCAAGAGCTAAATCTATTGTTTTCTTGTAACCTAGGTGGTGAAATTTTTGGAGCATCTTAAATATTATCTGCAAAACTGTCACAAAGTCATGTGCCATCTATTCATATGAGATCATCTTGTACCATCAGACCTTTCTACTGATAGGTTGGCCAAGGCTAAAGAGTTAGGAGCTGACTTTGTTCTTCCTGTTAAGAGAGGGGATACACCACAGGAACTGGCCAAATGTGTGGATGGCATGCTGGGGGGCATGCCTCATATAACCATAGAGTGTACCGGTGTCGAGAGCAGCATCCAAACAGCAATCTATGTGGGTAACATTCAGCAAAACAATCAGTTATTGTTATCATGTTAATAATGACATAATTATCATTTTCATGCTGCTGCAATGTTTGATTATTTTTTTCAAACGTTTATTAATTTTTTACAATTAATCTGTTATTGATATCAGGCAAAATTGAGCCATCTCATGCTTTTGAGAGTTGTCATTATGGTTGCAAAATTTCTCCCATTTTAAACGATCAATAATGGAATCATTAATTATCGGTAAAAAGACTATATGGCTAACTGTTTTGCCATTTGGCTAGTTCCGAGGAAAGAAAAGAGTTAAATTTGTACTAAATTCACTGTAACTGAAAGATACCAACTCGATTTAGCTCAGTGGAACAGCAGAAGCTGCATATGTGCCCCAGAATGAAGGTTGTGCATCCCTGGTTGTCATGACGCAGCAGATGCACACATGTGAAGTGCGTATTATTATGTTTGTGTGTACAGGCCACTCGCTCCGGAGGTGTAGTTGTTTTGGTTGGACTTGGTGCTGAAATGACCGCAGTGCCTCTCGTTAGAGTTGCTGTCAGAGAATTGGACATCAGAGGCGTGTTCCGCTACTGCAACACGTGAGTAAAACAGTACACAACATTCAGATAATCCGTGCCATTAAATACGTAAAGAAATGTAGTGCATTTAAATCTATTTCAGTTGTTATAAACATTTATCACCAAATTTAAATGAAAATTATAAACAATTAAATGTATTCAGTATTCAGTCTTGCACAAAGTATACTAAATATACAGTGCAGTATATGTTTTAAGCCGTTATACAAGTGTGTATTCTTTTTAACCTAAAAGTTAGCATTTAACCTACATGGCCATTATATCAGTAATCTGTGATGGAAGCTGTCAATTTAGCATCATGCACATCAAAATCATCACATGCTCACCTCAAAAGACATCATTTGCCTTAGTAGTAACACTTAATTATGGACAGAGTAATTAAATGCCAGAAAACAATTAAATAGGATGTGCAGTCCACAATGTGCATCCACAATAGGATGTGCAGTATTGTGCAAAAATCTTAAGAACCATGTGTTTTAGTATTCCATCTTACAGGAAATTAAAGCATATTATGTTAAAGACCACTTATCTTTTTTCTTTTTTTTACACGAAAAAAAAACAAAAAGAAATCTTTTGGGTTTAACATGCTTGAAAATAGAAGTAGTCGCCACAAAGTCCTTCTGAGCACTGTGGCTGGTTCAGTAAAGCTAAGCAGCTGGGTCTTTCTTGTCATGCTGAAAGACCCAGCCACATTTCATCTTCAATGCTCTTGTTGATTGAAGGCGGTTTTCACTCAAAATCTCACGATACATGGCCCCATTCATTCTTTCCTTTACACAGATCAGTCGTCCTGGTCCCTTTGCAGAAAAACAGCCCCAAAGCATGATGTTTCCACCCCCATGC
>JAQMYL010000023.1:12855091-12865291 GCA_030014365.1 Clarias pachynema | reverse complement strand
GCTGGGGCGGGCCAAATAATTTCATAAAAGCGGGACCCGCGGGTTGGAAAAATACCCGACCCGCGCATCACTACACAGGACCTCTGTGTTCATGGAAATAAGGTGGGTCATTTGTGGGGGGGATTTTTACAAATTACAGACATGGCCGATTCACACGGGATTAAGATCATAGACAATCTCCACAATTATTAGCGTAGACATTAGAAGTAAAGGCCAGGTCGGAAACTTGCCTTGTGATCCAGCATGTATTGTTTGTATGTGGATAGACCTCTTGTTAGTCCCTTTACAGACATGCCTCCCAATAAGCCACTTCTCTTCATGATTTGGAAATATGGCGCCTCAGTGACTTAAAAAATAATTCAAATCATATTCAGCTCCACCCATTTACCATATTTTTCCACAAATCTTTCATAATGCCCCTCTGTTTTATTTTCTCTGTCTAGGTGGCCTGTGGCTATTTCTATGCTGGCCTCTAAGCGGGTGAATGTAATGCCTCTGGTCACACACCGCTTTCCACTGGAGCAAGCTGTGCAGGCGTTTGAGACGACTAAACAGGGCATTGGGATCAAAGTCATGCTGAAGTGTGACAAAAATGACCAGAACCCATGAAAAAAGGAGCTTCACACATTAATAAAGCAAATTAATCTAGTCTGATAGTTCATATATTTTAGAATTATTACTGCCCAACCAATTGTCCTTCCTGTAATGTCCACCTGGGCCAAATTACATAAATGTGTTGCATTAAATCTTTACAGCCTCCGACAGACAAACTGCAACAGTTAACACAGTGTAAATTAATTTACCTTGTTTGCACTTGACATAATAAACATAAGAATGCACATAAGACAATGAATGAAATACCAGACTTGCTGTATACACACAGCTGTTTTATGTTGTGGTTGTAACCACCAGGGGGTAACAGAACTCTACATACTGGAGTAAAGATTTATCACAACCAGGCATCATGCCTCAGCCTAGTGTTTAGTTTTGTAAAAGTGCAGTCAGGAGATTCATATATCTTTGTGAAGCATAGCCAGGGATCAGTGCTCTTCTTTAAAAAAAAAAAAAAAAAGAAAAAAGAAAAAAAAAGACATTGTAAAACACAAACCACAATAATATCTAAGACATTATTATTATTAGTACAGTTGGTCTACTTAAAAAAGGGCCCAAGTTTAATCCAAACCATAAAAACTGAAAAACACAAGTCAGCTTGTATTTGAAGTAAAAATCACTATAGCTGTAATAAATACATTATATATATATATATATATATATATATAATTATTTATGTTTGAAACAGTCTATATTGCAAGATAAGACTAGGTTACCATGGCTACAGATGTGAGTAAGGTTAGACTCAGCAATTTGTTATGAGGATGGGCTCCACTTATCTTAAGATGCCTCTGGAGCCTGCAGGAAGACAGACAGGTAATAAGCCAAAATGAGTTATCATCTCAGAAAGACCTCTGTGCATGTTTAGTTTGGAAACTGAAATCGAAATGTATTGCAGCTCTGGATCTAAAATGTGCTACTATTAAGGAAATGTCAGCTGTGTGTGTGTGTGATTACTCCAGACAGCAATTTCATCGCATTTCACTGTACTGAGAGAACAACTTAACACTTTAACAGTGGAGTTGTGTGGGCTCATTTCTCAGGGGGAGGAAAAATCTGTTTGTTTAAGGAATTGGCACGACTTCTTAACTGCAACTTTACATTATAAAGGCTTTCTAGTGAAGAATGAAAATAATGAAAATGTTTCCTTTTTAAGTTTTCAACAGTGAAATTCAGCCAAAAGTATTTAGACTTGTTTTTGTGATATCTGGACACCTTCACCCTCTGTAAGGTACACTCCTTCATCTTCAGTTTATTTCAACAAATGAATGGATAAACATTTAGGGTTTTTTATTTACATTTTTTTTGTAATTATTATAATAATTACAGCAGCTCCAACAATTGTGAATCAAAAGCACAACGAGTCCAGCAAGGGATTATATTACACTTTATTGTTATTGTTTTGTCTTTTTTTTTTTGCATTTTTGACATTTAGGCTGCATGCAAACAGGTAACTGTTAATCGTTGTGAATTCACTTGTTTTGCCGTTTCTCATGTTCCCCAAAGCTTACTGTAAGCAAATCACAGTGTGAATTTATTTCCTTTATGTTCTGATCACAGTGTGAATTTATTTCCTCAAGGCAGACGCCTGACACAAAGTGGGGAGAGGGAGTGTTAACAGAGTAAGTGCCAACCTAATCCGGACACTTTTACTAAACAATGTTTGTGTTTATGTACAGACATTCTAATACTGCGCAAGGTAATGGACGCACTATTAACAACACGTTTACATTCACAACTCGAATGAGTTTTTGTCGAGCACGCACAAAAATGGACATAAAACACATAAAAAATAAACTTTCAGATATGGTATAGTGTGTATGCTGTTCAAATGAAAGTAATTTACATCATGATGGTGATTGCTAGGTTTATTATTGGATTATTATGATATGGAGAGATCATTGTGTTACAGAAGGTTACAAAAGGTTTGTGCATTGCCATGTAAAAAAAAAAAAAAAAAAAAAAGATTTAATGCCCACCAAATAAAAACAATTCGTAATTTTTTTGTGATGAATCAGGATATAAAAATGTTCCCTTCTTGTAGGAGCTGCTTTGCACGTACAACCGTTCTAAAACCTGTTATTCCTCTGGACTACGACTTCCTTAAGAGTTATTGGAGGGGTATATTCTCATAATAAAGTATAAAAGCAATTGTGCCATAGATTATATTGAGGTTAACTGTAGCTATTAATATATCTAGCAATGACAGTTATTATTTGCTTATTGAGATATTCCAAAGTTAGACTTCCCTCTCAACTTCTCAGGTAAATTCAAGTAAAAGTTGACAAGTTCACGAGTCCTGAAAACTGAAAGGCATGACAGTTATTAATATGAACGCTGAAAACCAACTTCCACTGCTGACGATCCACACTATCTGAAGTAATGCCTGTATATACACATGGCCAAATATAGCCCTCGATATGCTTATGTAAATATGTATCAATCAAATCAACATTTAGTGTAAGGAAAGCTTAAAGTGTTCCAGCTTTAAACAGTATGGCAAGCATCTGCACATGTTTTTTAAGCAAGTTTAACTGTAATGTTTCTCCAAGTAACAACCCATTAAAAATAAACTCAGTGCCACACATTTTCACCAGATTTCCAAAAACACTGAACAAAAAACAAGCTGAGGTGAGGGTATGTATGTGGATGCGACCTCATGAAATAAAGCAAAATAAAAAATATATATATATGCGTTTCACAACAACCACATAGTACAGTAAGTTGCTGTTTCTACGTTTTGCACTCGTCTAAAAAACAACCTGATAAGATGTGCTTTTTTCCCTCTAGCAGGTGCTTCAACTTCCATCATGTGAGACAGAGATGCATGTTATTATTTCTGCAATTTAAAGATGCTTTTAATCTATTTGCACCATGGATACTTCAGCCACTGCAGCACTTGAGACATGAAGTGTCTGAAGTTATGCTCAAGAAATAATAAAGCTCGTACACCAATAAAAAAAAAAAAACTCCAGAAAATAAAAAACTATCACCCTGGCTATGTCATGCCACTTTGAGATATGCTAATGCTTACTAATGCTTACTAATGCTAATGCTTACTAATTGACCTCAAACTGTAATGTCAGCCTTTTCAAAAGTACAATTTATATCTGGCTATACTGTGGTGAACTGCATTATGCATCCTACACACCAATGTTTTGTTCACGGGGGATAATTTCATGTCATTTATCGATTGGTTTTAAGGTTTTTTTACGTTTTAGATTTAAGAATGACATTAGACTAAAGCAAAAATGATACCTGACTTTACTATAAAATTCTCTGTACCTGCTAGAGGGAAAGCAAAACACATGCTTTGAATTACAGAAAAACAGTAATTATTGAAAGGACATCAGTATTGTATTTCAGGAAGCTATATTTTTAACAGGAGCTTACTTTAAAAACCTGTGTAGCTGAGGTTTTTTTTTTGGCACAGCTCTTCCCATTCCAGATACACCATTCTCACTATTTTTGGACATTACATGGGTGGACTTCTCACCCTGGCTTTGCTTTTCCTATCTTCCGGCAGAATGAATAAATATTTACAGCACAAACTTTCCAACATAGTTCACAGACAGGAGCAAGACACTTAATTGATAATTAAAAATAAATAAAACAAAGGGCTGAAAGGGAAGCTGAAATAAATATACATGAGCTCCCCTTTTTATTTGCATATAAGAAAAAAAAAAGGTTTTGGCCCCGCCTTTTATCATCTGACTCGACGACCATTGTGTATACACACGACGTCACAAACAAAATCCACAGAATCAGTGGGAAACGGCCAACTGTTATAGAGTGGTTAGGAGAAAACTAGAGAGACAAGTTATTACTGTATCTGTAAAACGAAAGAAGAGAGATGATCGGACAAAAGACGGAAATCCTTAGACACAGATGTGTCCATTAAAAGTCTTAAATAAACCGCAGACATCATTCATTCAGTCAGATGTACATGGGAGTCTCCTGGCCAGTTAGGAGCCTGAACATGGCTGCTGGCATTGTCTTCATATGAATCTGTTCAGAGGAGAAAAACAAAATGTGTAATTCATGCTAAGTTGTGATGCTTGAAGTTCCAGGAAGTTAAACATGATGGGACTCACCATAGCGAAGATTAACAATAATCATAGACAACAAACATCAATAAAATACAAGATATAAGGTCAAGGTCATAACCTATAAACTGTACTTACTGTAACTATCATTAACTCTTATTCAATTTTTCTTTATACAGGGACTTTTGCAAAGCACAATAGTACGGCTACTTCCAAAAATGTTAAATAAACGTCTCCGAACAAAGAACATCACCACATAAATGATTATACATTGATCTTGTAAAACATCTTACGAAGTCCATTTATTATAGGCTTAGATTAATAAGACTGCCAGACAAGTTCCTCTGTATGAACTGTTACTACAGAAACAATAACTCATGTTAATAAACTTGTTAATGCTAACCTGATATTCGAGAAACAACCAGAACTACTGTCCCAGCTGTGGGGGTGGACAAAATGCCACCTTCTGATTTAATCAGATTTGGGAATTTACCCACAGTGTGCTATACACTAATCTATCATCTAAGGTGATATAACAGTTATCAAATTTCAACATTTATTCATAATAGCAGCATTTATGTTGTATTGCTATTCTGTATCAGTGTGTGTGTAGGTTCTTTTTAGTGAATTGTCTGATGTAAGGCAAGATTTAAAACTGGTGGTAAAACACGTTAGACATATACGTCTGAAACGGTAGTAAACTGAGTTTCTCCTTACCTCGCCCACAGAGTTGGACAATGCTTGGACAATCTTCTCATGCGCTGTGGCCACCACACTTTGGCCATTTATCTCTATGATCCGATGGCCAACCCGGACCCCTCCTCGCTCAGCAATACCTCCACGCATCAGACTACATATCTACACACACACACACACACACAATTCAACACCATGGCATTATTACCTGCATATCACTCAATTGCATCTGGAGGTTTCAGTGCTATAGTGACTTTAACACCACTTAAAACCATGTGACAGTTATATAACAGAATCGCTACAGCAATAATATTCTATGAAGTATAAATATGATTTCCTGGATATGTGCAAATTTAAAATCTGTTTACAATAAAGTGGATGGAAACCCCACTGCTCTGACATTAGAAGCGTAATTCCTGGTTATTTGGAGGGGGTAAAGGTTGGCGCTCTGCTACTCACAATGCCGTTCTGCACGCTAAAGCCCAGCTGGTATTTAAGGTCGGGTCTTTTGATGAGGACTGTGGTCACAGGAGGGCAACTCACAATGTTTAGTTTCACCTGCACCTGGTTCTTCAGACCCTGGGGGATCATAAAGAGCACAGATTAAGTACTGTACATCAGCTCAACTGCAGGATGTAGTTATTATCTTCGTTACCTTTCTTTAAATGTATACACACAAAGCAAAATGAGTGATTAATGATGGGGACGGCTCACGGCAGCCATTTATAAAATTGTTTCAAAGCTATACAAAAAGGTAATCACTTCACATAATATCCTTCACTCTGCCTGGTTGAAAGTGGTTGTTTTAAATGTCCTTTCAGTTAATAAAACATGGTAAAAGGTAAAAAGAGTTATGTAGCAGTAAGCTCTTCTATATACGTCCAGGATGTTTCATTTCTATGTCATGGGTCAGTGCATTTGTTTGCATTAGAGTTCTCACTGTAAAGGGTGCAGCCTTTAGAAGGTGTAAAGTATAGTCATGATAATCTCAATATGGGCCACAGCCAAAGTGACATACAGTAAGTAAAAACCACTGGTCCTGTGACCACATGACTCCTGCTCACCTTAATGATGCCTTGGCAGGTGGCGAGTGGCAGTCCCACCAGACTAGTGTTGTTGATGGACATGATTTGATCTCCGATGCTGAGCTTCCCTGAGCGTGCGGCTGGTCCTCCGTTCATCATGTTAGCCAGAATCACTGTGGGCAGGATGGAGCCCCAGCCAGACTCCACTATTACTACACCCAGAATTTCACCCTTCTGCTTTTCCAACAGCAGCTGTGGGGGCAACAAAGGTGGGGCAACATTTATTTGGTTAAAAAAAAATCTGCAGTAAAATATTTCACAGCATTGGTCCTTTATAATTGAGTTGTATGAATTCTACCTTAACCTTCTGAAACAAAACTAATTAATTGAGGTTAGATTAGATAATGCAGAAACACATTAAACATTAAAAGAAAGCAATATCCAGAACATAAAGAGTTAGACCAAACATACAGGTTTTTTTTATTTTAGATATATTTAGAGGACGAAAGTCATAATGCCTCTCAGCTGCTTCTGAAACTAACAAACTCAGCACCCTCTAAGGCACAGCAAGTTCTGAGAAATACTGCTGACCAAACTCATATCCAAGTAAACTAAATTTACAGTACAAGACTCAAAAGGGCTTTTTTTAAGGTAAGTCAAAAGGTTCTGGACATCAGCTGACTGATGTTGACTAATAAAATGCTCATCTACTATTACAAGTTCATTTTTGACAGATTGAGTGAGTTCTGCATATACAGTATGCTTTGATACTAAGTCATACAGTAGCATTCTGTTATACAATACATTGCACTGCTATTGTCCTGTTCTAACTGTGATCCCTGGAAATCAAACATTTCTTAAAAATGAAAGGTGTACATACAGTAAAACATTTGCTTGACAAGTATAACATTTCACCTTAGAGATATAAAGCACTCATACAAGATGCAACATACAGTACTTATTCTACTCATATTTTGAGACAAATTTGAACATACTGCAAAAGCCTAGAAGAAGACGAATAAAAATCGTATGCATAAGAGAGAAAGAAAGTCTTTATGATCACAGTGAGACTAAAAATCATTTTCTGCTTCACTGTGAAAAATGTCTTTGAAAATGAATATTTGTTAATAAATGTTAGATAGAAACTGCAGTTTCTCATTATTTTATCAAAGAAAGATGCCTTTGTTTCTAAACAATCTGAATAATAACAATCAAGCCACAAACAGAGAGTAGATGAATAACCACTGATATCTGGCCAACCCATCTAAAATGATTACAAATCATTTATTCCATTCAGAGTATCACACTGTTCTGCTGGTGTGTTTACAGATCAATTCAGAAATAATGATGTTGCTAATAATTCCACTCAGATGTTTCAAAACAATACATGATACTTCTTTACACTTCTATTTCTGTTATTAATATTAGGACTAAAAGTATTGTTCTAACTGCTATTATCACTTTATTCTCAATTGCTAAGGCCACAAAACAGGAAGCAGCCCAGCCAAAAAAAGCTATCAAAGAAAGACAAAGAGACATTATTTAGCCACTGTAAGAAAGGCAGAGTCAGTGAACAGAGATTTTGAAAGTGAAATTAAGAAAAAGAGAGTGCTACATAATAAAAATGCTAAAGTACTGTCTGCACTGAAAAGAGACAATGAGAGGCAATCAAAGAACACAATCGACTACACTACATTACCCCCAAAAATTGGACACAGCAGCTCATTGACAAATCTCTAGGACAGAATGGACTGCAGAGTAAGGAGATATCTGTACCAGTAGTCATGATAACCAGTGAGCTTTCCAGCTAACTGTTGCTGACCTACACTTAGTCTAAAATTTATTAGCCTGGGTTAAAATTTATTAGTTTTTTTGGGCATTGGCACTCATTTTTTGCAGTTTGAAACAAATCTGTTTCAATAATTCTGTTTCAATTTGAAACAAGGCTCTACTAAAGCTACACTAATCATTTGCATTGAGAAAGAGATAATATAATAAAGATAAATACCCAATCAAACATACTGTATAGTGATTTAAATCATAGTGTGTTTGGAGGTGTAAAAACTAATGTTAATCCCAGATCGAGACTTCAGACTTTTCTGAAGACGTTTTTTAGATGTTTTTCCTGTTCAAGACCCTGCTTTTACAGAATCTCTTAGTTAACAATAAATTAAATAATACTGATCCGGCTTACTGTATGAGTATATTGTCTAATTTCATTGGCTCGGTACATGTTCTATGCACAGTGACATTAAAGATTAATTTAATTTAATCTAATCTAATCTAATCATTTAATTAAGTCACACGAGAGGGAGTTGTTGTATTGTTGTATTTAGCACAACAGCATGACCTTGAATGTGTGATATTGTATAAAAACAATACAAGAACTCCCTCTTGTCTGACGTTATTTAATTAAATGAACAACATTTAACAACAGTTCTACAAATGGCATTTATTGTGAACAAATTATGACTTGTTTATTTTTTACCGGATGAGTCCTGTAAATCTCAGAAGTTTCTCTTTATATTTCCACTTATTTTCCTTACTTTAGAATATCAGCTAACGTCTAGGTTCTGTGGTTGTATCCCAAATAGCCTAAAAGGAATTTAAAATTCAGTCTGGTGTTAGCTTTGTAGCCGTGGAAAAAACACACAGACATGTCAGAGGCAATTGGGAAAAACGTACTGTAGAAGCAGTTACTAAGGAGAGAGAGTGTTGTTTAAGATGACAAGGTTATAAGATGTGTTTTTCTCGCTGAAAGTGTTCAACTGCTCTCCTCCCCTCTTTCCAGTAAGGACGATACCGACCTACTTTCACCCATGCTGACGAGCGACAGTGTTGTGGAGTGATATACTGTAGTTAAACATCCCAGTGCTGTTATGCTCTATATCAGTTGTTACAAAATATATAGGCATCAAATACTCAAGCAACATAAATTATGATAAGCTAGAAACTAACAAATCCAATTTATAAATGTGTTAACAATGCAGCACACAGTGCTTTTTCTCTGGTAGCCCTTCTCCCTTACAGCACACCCAAATAAGGAAAAGTCTTAATATTGGACTCCGATACAGACATCAGACATTAAGAGACAGTCAAGTATATGCACTGACCTCCTTGCAGTTCTCTGAGTTGGAGAAGTGGATGAGGTCATCGTTGTACATTTCCTGTGTGTTGATGATGTCACTGTACTCTTTCTGGCTCAGATCCTCTGGGTTGATGCCATTGGCACGGAGGAACTCCTGGTAGGCCACACTGAACGCCTGACCAATGGACTGGGCTATGAGCTGGGCCTGGGCCCCAAACAGAAGAGAAACAAAATACAGCAGAATAAACTATACGGAATAGACCAAATCATCCTGTGACTTTCAGAATGAGAAAATATTTTCAGAAAGACACAGATTTACCCAGTGAGTTTGGACTGAAATGTGAAACACACTGTGGGAACTGTGCCTTTTATCTTTTAGATTTTCTCTTTATGATAGAGACTGTCATTTTCCCATTATTTGCAGTGACTATCTGCCTATTCTGATACAAAACAGCCATGTTGTTCACAGCATAAGAGTATATATTGGCCAGATCTCAACCAACTCCATATTATGCTGCTCAGTATAACGGATGAGATGTGTCACATTTCATTTAACTTGGCTCACTTTAGACTGATGTCACTACTCTGGCCTGGATCACTTTCATTGATTTTACATTTGAAAGCAGGTATGCCTTGTGTACTGTATACACACAGATCTGAGAATTGGGAAATTATTTGGTATTTTATATATATATATATATATATATATATATATATATATATATATATATAT
>JAQMYL010000023.1:12843131-12855051 GCA_030014365.1 Clarias pachynema | reverse complement strand
TATCCTCACACCATTTTTTGAAGTGTTTCAGTTATCAGCTTCATGCTTTATAAAAATAGATTAATCAAATTAATATTTAAAATTTGTATTTTTGACATAAATAAATAAAAATAAAAATTCAATTAGAATATTTAAGCTTATGTTTTACATAAAATTACTCTCATAATGTAGTTTGCTGTTTATGTACATAACCTATGACAAGTCAGTTAAAATATATTATAAAAGAAGAAAAATGCCAAAATCTAAAAACATTTGATCCAATATAGTATCTACTGAGTATTTCTAACCATGATATAGTATATGGTTTGATACTGATACTTTATACCGATCATAAATGATTGCAGATGCTGTCTCATTTCCATTGATCTCATTTTGACATGCTCAGTAATACAAGATAATATTGAAACATGCTTATGTGATCGGATTAAGACTAGCCTGCTGGACCGCACGGGAATGGTCGACTCAGCACCTGCAAAAGCACAACAGATTCTGCCGCGAATTATTGCACAGCCAGCTGAACGGTGTCGGAGACCCTGATAGGTCTGATTGGACTAAAAATAACTTTGTTCAAATGTGAAAGTGCAGGATGCAGTCTGAATGACTCATCTAATAGCACACAGCCACACTCAAACTTTTTCACTTGGTCTATACATCAGAGAGGGTAATGAGTCAGTAAGAGTGAGCAGCAGCTGTGCCGATGAGGAGAACCGGATAGAACACCATAATTATGCACTGCAGGACTTGTGAACTACACAATGGCTCTCTTAAACCGGATTTTCTGTCACTTCGGTTATTCAATTATGTTAAAGGCAGTGCCAGAATCATAATTTTATAATTCTCAAAGTAGTGTTCACTGCTATCTGTAAAGGAAGGATCACATTCTGCTATTGATTTAAAGGAGTACAGGCAACATCACTGGCAATGCATGATTTCAATTTTCACCAACATGACATCATGTGTCATGCAATTGGACATATTGTTTCACACAGCATCCATACTGAAATTAGTTTCTCAGTCACAGGATATGTGGTCATATGTGTAGGACCTAACATCTCTGGCGGTAATGCCCCAACAACAAACTAAGCTTATGTAATCTAACACACTTAATTTTTTGTAGTATATTTGACATAAATTTGTAGTCTACATGAACTGCTTGCTAAAATCAGCCTGATCAATTCTAACTGTAATTAATTTACAGGACAGCAAAATGAAAAGACATGCTGAAATATTTTTGTTTTAGATAATTTGATTCTAATTATTGCTTTCAGCCCTGCCTCTTCAGCACTCCGCAGTCATCTACTTGACTCAGCATATACAACAGTAGGGTGTCAGTGAAAGACCTTAAGGGGTTATCTGGAAGTCATGGCGACTGGACTTCTTTCTTGTTAGGTCAAAATGTTTTACTACTCATCGAAGTAACTTTAGTCTAAGAGAAGTTGGTATGATCCCAACACTTTATATCTAACTTTATGGTGAGAGTAGGGGAGGGAGAGATTTGTTAAGAAGAACCAGTAATAGGGATTAGGGAGAGAAAATGTAAGAGATGGGGAAGTACTTGGGTGTAGACTTGCTGGTGGACCTGTGAAGAGGTCTACAGTAGATCTTCCTGGACATGGATGAAATGGCAGCATAAAAAACAGGAGACCGAAAGGATGATTTCGCTTCGGCATCAAGTTTATGCCGTAGGTGTCGCATGCCACTTACCCTGACATAGCCTGACATGCACCTCCCCAAAAATGTAACTAAAACAACTGTTTTGGTCCACCTTTTGGTACTAAACTTTCATTTTGTCATTAAGGTGAACATGATACTGACCATCTCCTCCGACATCTTCTCTTGTTTCTGAGTTGCAGTAATTTCAGTTCCAAAGGCAACAAGATCCATTCAGTTTCATTCTCCATTGTTGGTACTACACCAGAGCGTGGAAAAGAGATTTGCAGTTCGCTTCTGTGCTGGTACATCCTCCTATGTATACATCCTCCTATGCTTTTTAGTTTCTTAGACACACCACCCATGTATGGGATTACCAGGATTTTTTTTGTCCCTGGGATTAGGTCTATCTGCTGTCCTTTGGCTGAATATAGAATGCCCATAGGATATTAGCAGGCCTCCAGATGCAGAGCAGGCCCTTTATCTTCAGATGCTTGTGTTCCTTATTTTTGGCTTTAGTAGAGGTACAGTAGGGATGTTTTCTGCCCTGTGGTTAATCATCCTGATGACACCCAATTTACTTCGAAGTGGATGGTGAAAGTCAAACCATGACTTTCTTGCAAACTCCTATTTCTAAGTTCCCATTTGACCCTAACTGTGGACCTGCATAGTCCAAGAAGGCCAACTTATTGCTCTTCGTGTCCTCTCTGATGAAGTTGCATTGCATTGATACAGTGTGTTCTCTGAAGGCCTGTTTTTCCTGAATCTTAATCTTTCCCCAGGTGTCGGCTGGGTCGGTGCAGTTCCTTGGAAGCAGTTGAGAGCTTTCTTCTTCACTTACTCCATATACAGGTTCACCATAGAGGTGACATTGGAAAACCCATGTGGTTCAGCCTTGTTTCTGTCTCTAGAAGTCATTTCTGTTAGTGAAGGAAGTGGTGTTAAGACAACTCCAGGAGAGAACTGATCTAGTACGGGTTGAGATTGCTTCTAGTGTTGACGCTGCTTTCCTCTTACAACCATCTCCTAATGGCTGTTATGGTGCCAGTGGTGGGGATGCCAGTGAAGAGTGAAGTTATATCAAAGTAAACCATGGTCTCCAGGGTAAAAAGAGTGGTAGCTCACCCTGTCAATCGCACAGTCCTTTTCCAGGTATTTTTGGCAATCAATAACCTCTTCCTATAGTTGTTGGTGGGGTCTCTTTTCAGCTTCTTATAGGTATGACTGTTCCCTAGAAGTGCAGTGGCTTTGCTGTGATTATCTGATGTTCAGGATGAGAGTGCATCTTTCTTTATCTGCAAGCAGAATGGTAATGCTTTCATCCCTGTTGTGAGCTTTCTTGGCTCTTCTCTCCTGGATGGTGACCTTAGATTGTTTCAATTGAGCTACTTGCGTCAGTAGTGAAACGTTTTGACCTACCAAGAAAGAAATGCAGTTGACATGACTCAACATCCAGATAACCTCTTCTGAATGACTAGAAATCTTCATAGGCTTAAGGGGTTATCTTCTGTGTTGACTGTTTTAATCATGATTTGTAAAAAAAAAAAAAAAATTAATTAATTAATAAAGCTGTAATGCAATGCTATAAAGATGCAAACAATGATGCATGATGCAAACGGCATGAATTAGTCATTCATATAACCCTGCAATAGTAGAAGTCCTTTATCCTGGCCAAGATCATAGAGGATTCAGGGCCTATGCCAGACCAATGAGCACAAGGGAACTGGAGAACCCAGAGGATTAAGGGCTTACTGAAAGATGAATAAATGAAATTCTGATAAATTTTTGGAATAAGTTATTACTCTATTATATTTACAAATTATATTTTGGATCAGAAAATTTACATTTCATCAGTGCATTTACAGTATAATTAACAGAAATTGATCTGATCTAATTGATCAGAAATTGATATTCAGTGTATAAGAGAAACCATGCAAACTTGGTTGTACCAAAACTGGTATGTGTAGCTGACATAAAGAACACATGCACACTAACACATTCACACTCTCTTATGCTACATTAGTTAGTAATTTACTCAGTGCTACCAATAAACATGATCAAGTGGTTGCTCTTTACACATCATTAACTCTTTTCTGTTAGCCTTACATCTTCAGACTCAAAGACGTGGCAGATCATCTTGTACTGCTTCTTGGCCTCTGGAGCACCTGGGGTGGTCTCAATGCAATCCTGTGAGGCGGAGCGCGGCATGCGTCGGCGTGCCATCAAGACCACAATGTTTCCGATGTCAGCGATGTATGAGATAGTGCGCAGGGCATTGTCCATCATCGTCTCCTGTAGAAACGACAACAGCCACGACAACAGTCACTTTTCTTTCTGACATCCATAATATTTATTTCCTTGCCATTTTTATCAAGCTTTTTTTCTTTTTTACATAATGCTTACAATCTGCCTACTTCAACTGCAAATTAAAGATTCTTTTCCCTTACAGTGCAGAATCCAATTTGACTGTTCTTTTCTATCACAACTGGAACAAATGAGCTGAGCTGGTATTTCACACAGTCAATGGTAAAAAACACTCCTGATTTATTGGCTCTCTCCCCGAGTCCCGGACTTTGCTGTTGCATATATATTGCAATTTCTACTCACTGTTTTTCTTCATAATCGCCTGATAACTATGAACTTAATCAAGGTCTTCGAACAGAAACACGTTTTGGGAAAGTATTATACCTCATGGTCCTCATATGAGGATTATATAAAGATATATAGACAACGACGTTGGGATATCATCTCATGTCCTCATATGAGGATTTATGTGGCTCAATTTGTATGATTTACATTAGCTTTAATTGTTAATTACTGCAATTTAAATAATTTTCTTGTCAAATGCGCATGAAAGCTTTTTTCTGGTGTTGAATTTCTATAATCCCAAAAGAAATTGTGCATTATTTGTTAATTATTATCTGTAACCCAGACACTTCTTAGAGCTGAATTTACACTACCTGTTAGTGATCTTGCTTAATTTTTGCTTAAAAATTATAAATTTGAGCACATCTTTGATTTGAGAAATTTCCAGAAAACAATAAAGCATTCATTACATGGAAATACAGTATGGAAACACCTGTTGTGTATTAACAAGGTGCCTGTGGGTCAGTTAACAGCATGCAGTAGCAGCATTTCACTTTCTTTCCATCTTACACCTGCTCAGATGAACATCATGACTCAGTCAGCAGAATAAATGATCTAATTTGTGTCTGCAAGCAGGCCACACACAGCCTTTAACCTTTTCCAGATAGCGGGAGTACAGAGCAGAACCATACATTTTTATTCTGATCACACGCTCGGCTGCAGGCCAGGAGGGAGCCATCACTGCCCTAATCAGCTCTGTTCTTCATGTTCCCTCATGAGGTGCCTGGCTTTACATTAAACAGACACAGGGACACAACCTAATAGTTCCTCCCTCAATTCAACACCTGTGACATCTTAGAATTGGGAAGCAGGCTATATCTTGTGCAAACATAAAAGGGAACCTCCAAGTAACAACAGCAAGTGTTATCGTTTTCCCTTTTAACATTACAGTCACTGGAATTTTTTTTTTCCTTTTTTATACACGCCTCTTCTTACTGAAAATGTAAGTATAAGGTCTTAACCATTTTAATGTCTTATAATTTATGAGAATTATAAAAAGGCTTACTTGTTTTTTTTGTTGCAAAAAGCTACTCCTCATGAGATAAAAATTAAGAATAAATCATAGTTTAAAAATGTTAATGTGTCAGTTTTGTCTTGAGATACAATGCAGAGACACAATGCACCTTTTTTTACATACTTAAATTATATTTGAGAGGTATAGTTTATAATATTTAGTTTTAAGTTTTAGTTTTATTTAATATTTATAGTTAAACTTTTTTCATTAATCATATACTTTACTTTAAGTACCCTAGAATAACTGTGATTCTTTGTTTTGTTGTGGAATTGTCCTGGCTGGTAACTTCAATGTTAAACTTGTGTTTAAATTTTATTCTTTCTTTAAAGAAAACCCACATAACATTCAGTACACTGAGTACATTGAGTGGTCAGGTAAACCTGTCAGTGTCATTATTATAATCTTTTTCAGTGAACTTGCAATTATGTCTAAAAATTATGTGTAAAAAATTTAAATAAATTTTATTTAAATAAAATTTAAATAAATTTTAAAAAATTTAAATAAATTTTTTGCCACAATATCTCCACCGGTAGGTGTAGTGCAATGTTGTGCAGCATAAAGTGTGTACTATTCCTGCAAAATACTTCTGTAAGGAAAACTGTATAGGATTTTACATTAGTTACATTACAGAACATAATATGGAGTACTGTTTGATGAAACAGAATGAGGCCTGGGAACTTGGCCAGGTCTGGGGACTTTCAGTCTCTGGCTGTATGCTGCCTCTCTTGTGTGGTGTGTGATGGAAACAGAGCTGTGTCAGGCAGGGAGAGACACTGCATTGCAGTACATACAGAAATGCACAACGTCCGTGCCAGGCTGCCCACACACTGCTGTTCAGTTAGGCTAAGAGCACTCACACATAATCCCACCCATACAGAGATTTAAAGCCTGACACACATACACACATCCTGTACCCACCCTGTATGAGCAATTGTTAGTAGTCATATATGGGTGTGCAGGCAAACACACACACACTTTGTCTACAGAGTGTGTGGTAACATCATAAACCTGGCACATTTTAGGCAACAAAAAACGTATACTATATTATATATGTAGAAATTTATTTTCTAAACTATGAAGAATCATTAAGACCAGATTTTGACATTGTTTTAACAAAGAATCTTTAGCTTCATCAGGAAAACATTAATAAATGTTGATGTCTTATTGTAGGTGTACTCGTGGGTTGAGATGGATGATGTTGGGTGAAATTTTATGACAGACCGGTGCACACACAGACTGCATGCAGTTTTAGTGCTGTAGATTCTGGAAGCACAGTTACAGTTATGGAAACAACAAACTCTGAGAGCTGCCGTAAAAAGTTTCTTCCTGAACGCATGATTGACCTGCAGCCGCGTAGAGTTGATCAATAACAGAAGTTAGACTCCTGAAGGTGAATTCTTCTTAATGAACGCTGGAGCCTAATTTACTTGCATTGGCATTCATATGTGTTTTGCATTCTTCTCACTGAATCCAGGAGCATGTTATAAAGATGGATAGATACAAGTGCAGGTCAACTAGTTTTCATTGTAAAGAAGGGCAAAATTAGTAGAAACCAGTAGAAAATTGCAACAAAACACAGGATCAATAGAGGATTTTGCATACAAAGAAATAAAGCTTGTCAGTGACTGGCAAGGAAAACATGGAGCAGTCAACATTCGGTTGCCATTTGAGTCCTTATATATTTTGTGGCCGCCTGTGGAGTCTAATCAGTAATCAGGGGATTGGAGCAGGTGACTTGGGACGTGTAGTTTTCAGTGTGTACTTGTATGTAGACATGTAGACTGCTTAATAGGATACTGCAGATGAATACCAAAATATTCTCGTGAATACAGCCTTGTTTTAATACCTATGCTGAAGCTATTGTTGGCAATATTAATCTATGGCCATGTTTGAACCTACAGGCATAGGAAACCAGCTTTTCAGCTTAAATATCATGATGTACTCCAGTTTCCTCCCACAGTCCAAAAAGCCACAAAACATCACTGATTTACCTTCACATTTTACCATGATGTATGAGCTGCTTTTTCTTTTCTTTTTTAGTACACACTCCCCTTGCCAAAATATGCTGGTGATGCTTTTAAACAAAAAGGCCTCATCTAACACAAATGTCAAACTTAAGCCCAATAATCCAAGTTCAAGCTGTGCTTTTTGAGGGTTGCTTTCAGGAATGATTTACAAATAGCTTGTGTTGGTATGAAAATGGCATTTAATAACTAGTATTAATAACTGACTAATAACTTAAGCATCAACTCAACTGTGCAATTATAAAACACATATTGGGAAGTAGTCCCATGTTTTGTTTTGCTTGTGTCTGGGTATTATTTTGTAAGTATATCAATCAACTGAACTTATTAATTATTCTGTTTTTCATGTCAAAAAATAATTTTGTCTCTCATATTAATGATCTCCTTGCACTAAAGATTTCTACATAATAGTTTTGAAAAACATGATTTTGCATACCTGTGTGTCAGCGTTGAGCACTTTAATCCTCTGGGTGGAGATAAATAGATCCACCTCAGTCAGCGTCTGTGTGTCCCCTTCAGAGTTCTGTAAAGAAACACAGACAAAGTACAGATGAGAAAATGCTCCCGGTTGGCACCCGGGAGCCCGCAGAACCTCTTATAAAGACCACTGGGGCCTGGAGATAATATGCTCCATGGCCTCCACTGAAAGCATTTTAAATGCCTAATTCATAAATCAGAAACTAACACTGGCTGGGCTTCCAGGGGCCAGGACATATATGGAGCTGAGGTAAATTGAGCTATTAATATTCCGAATAGGACAGGAAATAGAATGGAGGATATTTGTGTAAAATATGAAATGGCAGTGCTTGTCAGCAATAACTTAAAACCAATAAAAAAAACTCTCACTGGATGGAGTATGAATAAATCAAAGTTATAGAAAATGCATAGCATAGTCAGACATCCTTTTCCTACATTAATAAACACTAAGCACATGCTTGGGGAATGAAGAGATTAACAAGTAAAATGAACAAATAACTGAAACGGTTAATCTGATTAAAGCTACATAAAAACAGCCAAGCAGGAAATGAAGAGGGAGAAATTGAGAGATGTACAGTATGCAAGACAGGACGATACAGGGAGATCCAGAGGTAGGAACTGCATGGTGAGTAGTGGGAAGGGGTATGATTGGTTAGAAGACGACCAAAGAACCACAAAAGTAAATTTAAAGTCATAAGACTGTTCTCACTCTCATAAGTATAATTTGATTAGGTTTAGATGAGGCAACTGGAACAATATAATAACAGTCTATATATTTTTTTGTCATTAGGATTATTAAGAAATGTCTGTGAATACGAACCATACGAATCTGTGTTTTAATCCTGAACATGTTTTAATTATTTAAGCAATCCTTAGGTGAACCAATGGAAAGATACTCTCTAATGTTAATTATAAAAGATTTAAAAAATACTCTCTAATGTTGAAAATTAAATTGACCGGGATTAGTTTACAATACTACACTGAAGCCAAAGTTCATTCATAAGAAGTAACGCTATAAAAACAAGTAGCTGTAACTACAGTATACTCAGGGACAAAAGAAACATTGCTCTAATAATAATAAAAAATTTGCATTGTTACAAAAACCCAAAATCCGATGTATGAATTCGGTTTGCCATTAAGAACAGACGTATGGTAAAACTGCCATCTTCATCAGCAGAGTGTTACTTTATTGTGGATGACCTACTGTAACTCACATCTTCCTTAGGGGCACCATGAAATTTGCCATGTAATTACAGTATGTCCAGCTTACATGTCTTGGTATCAAAGTAAGCAAAGTAAGTAAACATGCTGATTGTCCATTTTGTCTTCACACTATCATGTATCATGGCCTGTATGGACAATGCTAGCAGAGGGAACGATTGTGTAATTTTAATAGTGCAATATTTCTTGGTGTAATGCAAGCAGATGTCACCAGATGGCTTGGAGCTGCCAGGAATACCATTTCCAGGCTATGAAAATGATTCTGAACAACTGGTTTCGACTGCTGTTGGCCCGAGGTCTGGAAGGGCTAAAAAAGACAATGCCGAGACAAGACAGACTAATATGATGGTGCTATTTGAGAAGTTGTACTGAAAATACTGCCACTACTGCCTCTGGTATTCCAGGGTTACACGTGTCGTCTGACTATTTAACAATGTTTGGCTGCAGCTGGGTTTGCTGGACGTGCCAGGAGGCCATATTGTGGACTATTGTTAATTTTCATCATCATCATCAGAATTTTTTATTTCTGTAAACAGATTTTTGTTTAAAATCAATCTTTCCTGTTTATTTGACAGAAATAACTTTTAAATGTACAATGTTTATTTTGTCGATGAGTATATAATAACAAACTAAAAAAAATGGCCCTCATAGCCATTATGCAAATACAATATGAGATTTTTTAAAATAACATTACAACATAAATCTGCTTGATACAAAATGAACTCCTAGTCCTAATTAAATAAAGCAGATTAGATTTAAATTACATTTTAACACTTGCATAATTTAGTTAATTACATGTGATTAAATTGAATGGAAAATTGACATGAAATAGAACAGTTAGTTTTTTGGTGCATGGTAATTTACATTTCACTCACACTATTCAAGAAAAAGTTGAAAAGCTGAAAAGAAAGAATTTTTCTTTTTCTTGATCCACTCCAACCAAACCAATCATAATCATTTCTGATATAAGAAAACATTTCCATAATTAAATCCTGTTTGCGAGCCACCGTCGGTTTTCCAGGATGATGAGAAAATCTCCTGCCATTTTAGGACCTGTCAGTGATTCATACCTCTGATATCATGAAACTCAATAAGGACCCATGACAACTAGATTAGTGTGAAACTAACACACTTTCACTGCAATTTTATTTTCAATATTTTCGATATTTTAGATGATAGGATGTGAGTGCCACACTGATGCTGGGTGGAAAGGACAGGGATGGTGCTGGAAAGTTGATGTGCATGCAGAGAGACAAAAGGGAGATGTGATTGATTTTTCTCTTGGTGCTTAATGGTTATCTTGATTACACACCGCCTTTTTCTTGATTTTGGCTGCCTTCTGAACTCTCTGTGCGGCGTTGGGGTGGTACAGGGGTCGTCACATGTGGGAGGGGCAAAGGAGATGGCAGGAAGCCAAAAGAAACAGATAAGCATGTTAGAATAAACAGGAAGGTAATAGCCAAACATCAGATGTGCAATAATTGATCCATGAAACACATGTCATGTCACATCCATGTTTTGCCTTCAACTAAACAGGAGCTCTTTTGCTCCTATAAAGGCAAACTAATTCACCTGGCATGCAAATGTGAGGTTGATAACCATCATAACACAAGCAGGGAAAGGTTATATTCTACATTCGCATTTAACTTGAGAAAGATAAGAAGGATTAGGCATGCTGCATTCGTATCTAAACTAAACATCTCTCATCTGTTATGAGGCAGCCTGAGTATGTATGACACCTTGTTTACTGCACAGAATCCACACTTAAAATGCAACACAAATGGTGTTTGTTTGATAAAGATACCATCCTGCATTTATTGTCTGGTTCGCACAGATGCAATCTGTCACAGGGGAGTTTACAGAGCATTCCAGCATAAAACTAGCATTTAATGTGATCCTTGTTATTCATTCCGAAGTATTTCTGCAGTGCTGTATTGAATATTAATCTCTAAGTGATTTTTAGGGTTGGGTATCGAACCCCCTACCTGTATAAACGGTATGTACTAGAACCGGATCAGAACGCAGATTTCGGTGCCTCTCTTCGGTGCCACTTAAATGCCTGAGCGATCGATTGAAATATATGTCCTCTGGGGATAATTTCCTCAAGTGAACGCAAGTCGGAAAGCTATAATAATACAAATCCAACTAATCTCTGTAGTAACGCGCGTGTCCATGTTGTCTTCGAATCCTGACTTAAAATGCACAACTCTTAACTTGGCTCGCTAAGCTAAACATGCTCATATTTAATTTCCTTTAGCTAAATGTCCTAAAGTGTGGATGTATTTCACAACAAAGGATTCTGACACTGTGCCATGCAACAAATGTCTTTTAATAGTTGCGTGTAACGAGGGAAACACGTCAAACCTAAAGAAACATTAGAGGACACAGGTGAAGCAAAAAAACAGAAGGATGCACCGTGTTTAATAGCTTGAGGACATCAGCTGGCAGTGTGTGTATCCCCGGTCCCAGTCAGACCTACCCTAGGAAAGTCAGGAGTAGGGTTGGGTACAGAAAACCGGTGCCAATATGGCACCGTTACCTATATAACCGGTATGTACCGGACCGAAACAGAACGCAAATTTCGGTGCCTCACTTCGATGCCACTTAAATGCCTGAACTGTCGATTGAAATATTTGTTCTCTGGGGCTATGATTTGTAATAAGTATCAGATTCATCAACACACATGATCGCTTGTAAAATTTAAATACTGCATTCATGGGGTGTCAGAAATGATTGGAAATATAAATTATTTCCTTAATTAGAAAAATCTTGAGAACTTCGGAAAGCTTTGATAATACAAATCCAAAACTTTGTTGCAGTAATGTTACTGTCCATTTTATTTTTGTAGATTAAAAGTTTATTAGATTAGATAAAAAAATTAAAAGCA
>JAQMYL010000023.1:12828337-12840998 GCA_030014365.1 Clarias pachynema | reverse complement strand
TCCGGTATAAGCAAAATAAGTTAAAAATTAAACTTTTGTTGTTTTTTTGACCACACACTCCGCGACCCACTGAAAATTGCTCTACGTGATGCTATTCATTTCCAAACCTTTGGTTTAGTGTGTGGATGATGTATTTATGTATTTATGTTTTACACACCTGTTTTAAGTTCACCCAGATTAAGTTTGTGAATTTAACTTTCATTCTTAAATTTTTCATTTCGTCCTTGTCTTGTGTTTGTTGTGGTACTTATTGAACTTTTACTTCACGTTTGCTGTTTTTTTCCCAGATTATGTCTCTGTTATATATAGATTGTGGTTTGAATTATGAAGGAGCTCCCTGAAAAGGACACAAGCTCATTGAAAGCCTCCCCTGAGACTTTTAAGGAAGCTCTAAAATCGCCCACTTTTTTGTTATAGGTTCTATTTTATTTTCTGTATGATCTTGAACAAAATAAAAATTGCATAAACATGGCAATGTTGTGTGTTTATTGCTCATTACCTTCTATTTTTCAAACATCTGTCTCCACTAATTAACACAAATCTGTGTCTATTCCTGCGGCGGCGGCGCGGCACTCGAAGTGCTAGATTTATGCAGTTACCTGAACTCCTCATCAAGAAGCAGGGTGTGGTGGTATTTGAATAGACTGAAAGACATTAATTAAGAAAAGTATTTCAGGGCGGTTTATGGATAGTCAGATTGTCAAAACAGAAACTTGCCTGCTCGGACAATTTGGTTTCACTTAACAAACAGACAACAAGAAGTGATGAAGGGGTGTGTATGAAAATCAGAAAGATGTTATTTGTCTCTCTTTGCTTTGTGATTTCGCTCTGATTATGCTGTTAAACGTCTTGCAAAGATCTTGCACAGATGTTGTTGTTATTGTGTCTTTGTGAAATGTTACTGATGATATTGACTACATGCAGTAGTAAAAGCACAATGTTTATGTTTGTGCTGGACGAGGCTCCCCCAAATGATGCTCCCCCAAATGTTTAGTATATGTTTCACCACGATTTAAAGAGATTCACACTTGCATCTGTCTCTACCTCCAACTCAGGACACAATATTTTAAACATGAATAAAAATTATTTATATGTGCATTAAGCACACACAGCTTTGCTACTCTGCAACTTTGTTTTTCATGCAATAGTCCAAGTTTGCGTCTTTGTGCAAAGACACATATTTAGTAATCACATCACGTTTCAAAAACATTCAGCTCCCCCATCTCTCTCTCTCTCTCTCTCTCTCCCACTCCTTCTCTCTTTCCATTTAACAGAGGGCATGAACCTGCCTTTCACACTCATGTCCACTCCCTCAGATTGCAGACCCCTGCTTGGCTTCCGGATAAGTGCAGCTTCATTCTCCTTCTTTATTTAGATGTATGAGAAACAGCCAAACACCCTACAGGGCCAAAGCCTGCTGAGATTATTTTACATTCAGAGAATAGATTCTCGTTTCTACTGTATTTCTCTCTGCTAGTGCCATAAGGAAAAATAAATCTCCTGAGAGAAACAGGGAGAGAAAGACGAAATGAAACACAGAGACAGAATAGATGAGAAAGAGCAGACAATAAGCATTGCATAAATACTGCATCAACATTGGCTGAAGGATCTAGTTCAATAAAACATGAAGCTTTTGTCTGTGCAGCTTGAACACTTAAGACTTGAAGTGCTCACGTCTTGTTTTGATGGCTGACAAATAGAAGACACCAGGATGAAACTAAATTCATATGAAGGGAAAGTAGGATTTAAAGCAAAAGAAGAAGCGAATCAAGAATCAAAATCAATCAACGCCAAAAATTCTGAAAATAAATATGATGAGATGACTTGTTCGAATAAAATACTAATGATTTTTTCTTGATTTAATGAAGATGAACATCAGTAAATGTCACTGTGACCCTGATCAGGACAAAGTAGGTACTGAAGATGAATAAATAAACATAAAATGTCAACTTTTTTAATGACACTATTTAATATATCTGTACACTTTGTGTTTTCACCCAATCACTTTCACACCTTCAGAAATTTAGTTTGACTATAATTAACAAAACAGAAGAAGAAAATTTTTTTATAAATTTGTCCAAAATTGTGAATCCTTTGAACAGAAATCCTCCAATAGAACAGATGCAGTGTTAATGGGTTTCTGTAGGAAAAATAGAGATTGAGTGGAGTGCACACACATAAGGAGACATAGATAGATAGAGAGAGAGAGAAAGTGTGTATGTGTGTGTGTGAGAGAGAGAAAAAAAGAAACAGAAAAACAAGATAGAAAAAAGTAAGAGACAGAAAGAGCCCAAAAGAAAATCAGAGGTAGAAAACATAGGGAGGGAAAGATAAATAATACAGAGAAAAATAGTAAAGGAGAGAATGGAGAAAAAAAAATACTGAAAAAATGGAAAGAGGAGATGCTACAGTACTTTTCGTTATTACTTCCTTATTTATTTATGAATAAGGTCATTTGAAAGTTCAGAAATTGTTCTATATTACTGATGGGCAGCAGCGAAGAGGAAAAACATATTTACCCCAATACAATCTAATCTTTCATAGTTTAACAGTAAGTAGTTTCAGCTCTTATGAGCAAACTGATCAAGTTAATGTCCATTTAAACATTAAAAGAGAGGGGGAGAGAGAGAGGTAGAGAGAGAGGTAGAGAAAAAGAGAGAGAGAGAGAAAGAGAGAGAGAGAGAGAGAGAGAGAGAGAGAGAGAGAGATGGAGTGGCAGTAAAGCGTTGCCATGGTTTCATTTGGAATGGCTTTTGATAGATGAGGCAGATTTGCAGATTCAGGTCCAGTGGAAGAGTTTCAGCCGCAAAGCTCCGTAGAGCTGAGTGTGTAAAGCGTGTGAGTGTGCTTAGTGGTAATTAAATCAAAATGCCTCAAATGCCTTAAATCTTGCTTCCTACACCACTGCACACTTGATACTATTCACACAGTTACTCTTTGTAAATCGCCCACAACACACCCACTAACTTTGTACACAATTGATCTGATTGCATGTATGTAAAATACTACTACCATTTATTTTTCTTATTCACTATATTATATCAAATCTATAACCAATAGTGCACACCAATTGCTTAAATACTGATCAGCAATAACATTACAACCCAAATCATTACTGTATGCATAATATTGTATATTGTACTGTAGGTTCCCCTTGTGCCATCGGGGCGGCTCTAGCCCCTTGATGCATGACTCCACAAGACCTCTGGGGATGTGCTGTGGTGTCTGGCACTGGAACATTGGCAGTGGATTTTCTGGGTGTGAGGTGGAGTCTCTGTGGATCAGAAACCGGCACATCCCGTGGGCGCTCAATTGGATTGAGCTCTTTGCCTGCCGGACCCTGTGCACAGAGGGCTGTGGTATACTGGTGACTATCTATCATGGCCAGCATTGATTTTGCAGTGCTGCATTGGCTTTGCTATGGCTTTTGGTCAACACATGCATAAATGAGCCTTGGGTGCTCATAATCAAGGCACCAGTTTACTGGTATATAATTGATAATCATTGTTAATGTGTTAATTTTGTGTGGTGTTAGTTCTGATCTGGGTTTTGCTCCTTACTAATGATTTACATTTTATATTGTACATTTTATACTGTACTGTATACTGTATGACAATATACACTGCAACAATATTTTAAAATATTGCTTAAAACCATTAATATTGGAAAATGAATCGAATTTAAATTATCTCCCTCTCCCTAGAGCTATGAGGCTAATAAGGCTAACAAGTGAGGGAAGCTTACAGACACTCATTTATCACTTTGCAAACAGCATACCTAAATCTGCACTTACTTGCCTCAAACCATGTCAACTTGATTAATAGCTCTAGCAGACTTTTTCATATGTTTTCTGATACGGTATATGTTACTGTTGCACAGAGTTTGCTGCTGTGTTCAGACATTGCACTAAGATTGAAGGTGTGGCCTGAAGGTGAATATTAAGATATGCTTTTCATAAACAAAATGTATACACTATATATTATTTACTCACTCACTCTCTCTCACTCATCTTCTATACCGCTTTATCCTGTATTCAGGGGGACCTGGAGCCTAGACCAGGAGGCTTAGGGCATGAGGCAGGGTACACCCTGGACAGGGTGCCAATCCATCGAAGGGCACACACACATTCACACCCTACGGGCAATTTGGGAACGCCAATTAACCTAATCTACATGTCTTTGGACTGTGGGAGGAAACCGGAGTACCCGGAGGAAACCCACCAAGCACGGAGAGAACATGCAAACTCCATGCACACAGAGATGGGAATCGAGTTTGGCCGGGAATCGAACCCGGACCCTGGAGGTGCAAGGTGACAGTGCTAACCACTACACCACTCTGCCGCCTTATATTATTTATATTTATCTAAATATAAATTTAAATATGAATATCTACTACTGTATAAAACTGTTAATCATATGATAATGGTATTACTGAGCCAAATGAGTTCCAGAGGTGAGTGAGTGATGACTGAGACATGCAAAACTAAAGAAACTTTAGACACCAAACTATATTTGTCTGGTTATGTCTCATATAAAATTAAAGATTTCCTTTCTTTTTTCAATTTCTTTAACATTTTTTAATTTTATTTTAAGAGATCTGTAAAAGGGGTGACTCGTTAGATAGTCAGTTCTCTTTTCCTTCTCATATAGAAAGGAAGGTCACGGAATGTTCTCCATCTTTAGATTGAGCATTTTGGGATTCATACTGTAGTGTCATTCAAGGATCCAGCTAAATGGTACAGTGGTATGGTAGTGGTATGGTAGGACAGAACAGGAAAAATAAATGCTGAAGGCCAGTCAACCAGATCAGCCTGACCCTAGACACACCACATTATTTCTACCCACTTCTGAGTGTCTCAGCAAAAATAAAGCATCATGTGGAACCACCACCAATACGCACATGACTAACGTCTCTCAGAGTATTTTAGGCTTTTTAAAATAATTGGTATAGTCTGACTCTGTACCTTGACTCGGCTCACGGCCTCCTGAGCCTGCATCATGCGGATGTTTTTAGACGGGTTTCTCTCTGACAGCAGCTGTGTGGAACCCAGGTAGTTGGCAGCGAAGATGATCCCATCAATGAGGTCCTCAGGTTCACATGGCCCTGGCACTAATGGAATTCAAGCACAAAAAGGATCAGAGGCTGGAAACCTTTACCTCATGTAATACCCTAACCATGCCCAGTCTGTGCTACAATAGGTCTAGAGTGTTCAAAGCACTGGGAGGCAGAACAACTTCTGTGACTGAAAAAAAAAAACAGGAAAAACATTCTTGAAAACCTTTTTATATATAAGGCTGAAGTGTAATTTTCGACTCATACTGTTTAATTTTTAATCTCTAGTCATGTTGCTTGGACTGTGATTTCTCGCTCTGATAGAGCAACCCACACAGAAGTAAACATAGACTCTTTATGAGCTAAATCTGACTCCCTTCCTAATATCTGACATTCAGATAAAAATATCCTGTATAAATAAGTATGCCTGGAAGTGTATATTTGCTTGGCAGCTTTTCAAGCCATGTACCATATACTGTATTTCACAAAGCCCTAGAGCAGGTTTCTGACTTCTAGCATAATACAGTATACTCCAGGAGTTATAGTTATGTACTGCTCTTCATGGTGGCAAAAAAAATGAATAAAATGAATTACAAACATTAAATATTGTAGGATGGAAATGGAATTATTTCTAGGCATGCAAAAGACATTCAGATAATAACAGTAGCAAAGGCTTCAGTGAAGTAAGCTTGGCATCTCTGAACTTATAAAACTTACAGGATAGAACCTCAGGTCAATGAAGTGCTATTTTAGAAGCAATACAAAAATTATGTAGACAATTGTACAGTATGTCTCCCATACCATGAAGCAATAGACTGTATATCTACCTATCTACAGTCATGTATAAAAGTTAGTACCCCCTCTTTTAATTCTACAGTGGACTTTCAGCATACGGCTTATGAATTTTCGACTTACGAACCAAAATTTTGGCTGGATTTTGTTTTGCCATACACTTAAAAAAAATTTTGTTTTTGCAATTTGCGCAAGACATAGTGAAAACATAGCACCATGGGTCACAAGAATATTTGTAACGCTAGTATTAATTAATTACCCGAGATTACGCAACCACAGGGATTTTACCTCGTCTGCCGGTGTTAACAAATGGTAGCGGTATGGGTGCAGGAGTATTGTATCGGGCTCACCAACTTTATGAGTCAATCTGGGAGCACAATGATGAAAAAACGGTGTTCTGTGATACTTTCCCTATGTTGAGTAATCCAACTTTGATGTATCCGCAAAGAGACAGGAGGATCTACAGTCTAATGCAGCGCTGAGAAAAAAATGGCGAGTATGCATATAAAGAATAATTGGCCTCCTGGTATACTGTATTTGTGGCTACTCTTTAAACATGGTCGGGTGACCTCCTTGCATCACCGGGACTCCCCTCATGATTTGGAGAGAAAGTCTTGCAAGAGTAAAATGCGGAACACAAAACACAACTGATGGGGCAATACATCATATGGAAATAGGTTATAAAGTAGAAAACTCCATATACTTTATTAAAACCCATTATGCGGCTGCGTTACATGTTATTAAGGATGGTGTCAAGAAGAAAACGGAGCCACTTTTAGTTTCGTTTTTAAAGCAAGCAATCATAAAAAAAGTGAATTTTAATGCCTATTTATTTCATATTTTACTTAATTTACATGTCTTTTCTAAATGTTTTAATTGTTTTAATATGCAATAAATATGCAAAACAAGCCCAAATCATCACCCTTTCACTGACCTGCTTGACAGTTAGAATGAGGTGGCTCTGCTGAAATGCTGTTTGTTTTTGCCAAACATGACAATGGGCACTATGGCAAGGCAACTTCACATTGGTCTCATCTATCCATAGGACATTGTTCCAGAAGTCTTGTGCTTCACTCAGATGCAGTTTTGCGAACCACAGTCATGCTTTTCTTTTTAGACAGAAGAGGTTTTCTCCTGGCAACCCTTTTAAACAAACCAGATTATTCAGCCTTCTTCTAGTTGTGCTGTCATGGACTTATGCCTCTAGGGTCTGAGATGTATCTCTTGAGTTTTTTTCGCATTTCTCCGAGCATTCTCCGGGGCGTCCACTCCTTCGAAGTTGGCAACTGTTTTAAATGCTTTCCACTTGTGAATAACATTTATCACTGTAGAACTCTAAATTGTTTGGGAATGGTTTTCCAGATTGATGCGCAGCAACAATTGCTTTTTTAAGAAACTGCTTTTTTAAGTCTTTTCCTCTTGTCATTGTGTTAAAACATACCTGAATGCTTCAGACCAGCAAACTGTCAACACATCTGCTTTTATAGAGGTCTGTACACCTGATGATCAATTAATCAAGGACTGTCGATTGGCAGCACTGGCTGCAAACCACCCTCTTAAATCCTATGGACTCATTTTGGGGGGACTTAAAGTTGCCCACTGTTTTTGCCTTCATTTTTGTTAAATAAATAATGGCACAATGAAAAAAGTTGGTGTTGTCCACCTGTGGTTCCTAATACCAAGATCCATAAAACATAGCATTAAAAAGAGGGGTATTAACTTTTGAACATGAATCTATCTATCTATCTAAATAAATACATGCATGGAATAGATGGGAGTAGTCAATATTTTTTCATTCATAAAATATGCTATGCTGAGATATGAGAGTGGAATTATGGCTGTCGCTATAACACAAACTATTGTACACACCAACCTGTAAATGCTCTTTTTTGCACAATATTCATTACTGGACTACTTTTTGCACTAACGTCTTAATTCTTCTTAATTCTAAAACGTTTATTGGTTCTGCACTACCTCAACTGATCACCTCAACACCACAAAGTATTATGTTATGTTGTGTTTGTCACACCATCACTTTGTTGCTCGTTTGCACATTTGCACGTGCACTTTATGTTGTCTGTTGTCTCTGGGTTAGATAGTTAGTTTTTGTTAATTTATGTTGTAAAAATTTATGTTGTCAGGTCAAATCTGTCTTGTCTCCGCTAGCCAGCTAACTAGGCCTCTTAGTTAGCTAGTTTTAGCTCTTCTGTTAATTTATGTTGTAAATTTATGTTGTATGTAGCACCTTGGTCCTGGAGGAACGTTGTTTCATTTCACTGTGTACTAACTGTATATGGTTGAAGTGACAATAAAGCCTACTTGAACTTGACAAACACTAGGATTAATTTGGAGTACTGTAACTGATTTTGGAGTCCCAAGTAATTTGGAGGCCCAAGAAACCCAAGCAGTCAGTTAGCAGTTGCATTAAATCTCACCATTCATCATTTCGGTATAACATGAATAAACAAAAAACTAATAAATATTTTTTCGTTTAAAAAGAGAATTCTTGTAATAAAAGTCCAAGGGAAATGGGATTAAGCAAAGGATGCTTCTTTTCTTTCAGTTCTCTTTCCAACTTTTGGTAATCTACTGTCCTGTTTTCTCCAAGTGTGCTTTTTTTCCATGCACATGCTGATAAGAAACACAGTGACAATCTATGAAGGGTTTTCTTCAAACAGTATCTTCAAGTTCAATGTTTTATTAAACATTTCATCATGCAAAAATGCAGAAAGCAGAATTTTTTTTTTTTCTGAAATGATGTGAAGTCATTTTTTTGTCTTTGAGCAGTTCACTGGAGGCAGATAAGAGAGAAGTACAAAGTGGCTACTCACCATCGACAAAGCTGGGGAAAGATGCAGTCTTCTTCGATGGCTGGGAAACAAAAAGACACATTCAAATAAGAAATTAAGATGAAGCATTTGTATAATGAGCTTGGCTAGCAAAGCTGAATTAAAATCTTTGTACACGTTCATTGCTTTTCTTTCACTCTTATAGGACAAAACTCCAAACAAAAATGAAAAAAACAAGAAGCATTGATGGACATACACAACAAAAGCAAATGCTGTACATACTGTCTTCAACTTGTAAGTGGCTCATGATCCACTCAGCCAATGTTAAATCAACACACACAACACACCGGGTCATGTCAATTATTCAGCCTCTGATCTCTGCAAGTTTGTGGTGAGGTCTCTGAGCAAGAGACACCGCAGTGTATTGAGTAACAGCACTCACTTTGTAACAGCCATCCAAATGGAAAGTCAGCATTAAGAGAGTATCCATGGCCATTAATTGCAGTCTAAGAGAAGAGCCCCAAAGCTGCATCAGTCAGGGTAATTAAATGAAGGCCATACAGGAAGAGATGTACAGCTTTTTAGAAATAAACAGCCATCTGTCCTTGGCTGTGCTTCTCTCTTCTCAGATCTATGCACAGTGCCCTGGAAACCTCTGAAACTAAAATGCATTGTAGGAAAATACTGTACAAGCTTTACTTGAGGCCACTGAACAATATCTCTGAAGCGACTTAACAAAAATGTGCAACATAAAATAAAGGACACTGCTTTTGCAAACTGGCCTATAATTTGAGACAAATCAGCAGGGTGATCGCAAGAAGGAACTCAAGAAATGAAGACCTCTCGAATTTAATACAATGAACCTTTATAGAGACATTGTTCTGCTCAGTGCAGAGCCAAATTTGCAAACTTTGTTTCAATGCATTTGAGTGCAAATGCGACGCTAATTATTCTCAAGGCAATTACCCAGTAAGAATGACACTACTTGAAAAATTTCTGCTCATCCAACATGTGCTACATTAGCTGAAATTAACACATCAGTCTGTACAATTTGAAGATAATTATCTGATTTTCTTCTGCTATTTAAACTGGCTCAAGAAAAGAACAGAGAGAAAGGAAAACGACACACTAGCTAAACAATACAATAATTTTGTAATTTAAAAAATAGTTTAATACCTGTAATAATTAAACACCAAATATCATGCACAGTTGACAAAGTAAAGAATAACTGGTGTATTTGTTGCTCTGTGAGGAGATTTTACTGGCATGGTTGGGTTCCACTTGTCTCTTGTGCAAATCAATACAAAATTGTTCTGACTTGTCCTTTACCATATGATGAAACATTCTTAACCTTGATGGAAATAGTCTCTTCCAGGATGATTCACAGACCACATTTACAGAGCACAATGGCTCACTGAATAGTCTGACAAGGATAAAAATTATACACATCAAGTTTTAGGACAATCACATGGTTGCGCCTCTTTCAACCACAACGGATTTGAAAAGTAAACAAGGTGGGATTCAAGTTTTCGCTCAATCTAAGTTTTATTAAAGACATTTAACAAAAATATTGCATTAACTGTTAACTGAAACCGCAGCAATTTTTTCACAATTCATTCATTTTCACAGGCTCAAAAGAAACTGAACAGATCAACATAATTATAAATATGAGGATTATTTTTAATACAGTGGAACCTCGGTTCACAAACATAATTCGTTCCTAAGTTCTGGTCGTTACCCGATTTGGTCGGACACCGATTCAGTTTTTTGTCCATGGGAATACATGTAAATAGAATTAATCCTAAGGGAGACTCGCTGATGTGAAGGAACAGTGGAGAGGACGATGGGTGGGGAGGAGGTTAGTGTTAGGAAGGAGAGTCCCCTTCCATAATAACACTAGGTAATTCTCCTTCAGGGTTTTCTCTCTCCTTTGTTTCTTGGCCTCTGGGTCGTACATGGCAGCAATTTCACAAAAAATCTATCCAGAGAAATTTGTTTCTACTGTGCTGCATAAAAGAAGACACCACATTATCGTTCATAAGGTCTAGCACTCTGTTCGCAACAGCTTTGTTCTTGAGTTGAGGTCAGGAGACCAACTCAGTATTGAAGAACATGCCATTTCCTTGCCTTAAGACACCTTTGGGTTGCTTTTGTGTTATGTTTTGGTTCATTATTCAGCAGTACTGTGACGCTCTGTACTATCAGTTTTGCAACTTCCACTATCTCCTTGAAAGAGGAGTTTTTATGTTCTGTTTTTGCCTCCACCTAATCTATCCCTAACCCAGGCCACCTTCTTCCATTGCTCCGTGGTCCAGTTCTTATGTTCACATGGCCATTGTAAACACTTTTGGCGGTGGACACGGGTCAGCATAGGATTGACTGGAATGCGACTATGCAGCCCCATAGGCAACAAACTCCAATGCTAGGTCCTGACCACTGCATAATGGAAACATCCCACAAGAGCCACTCAGATCCTTATACTTTGTTTCTGCTTCCAGCACATCAACTTAAGTGACAAAATTTTAAGTGCTGCCTAATACAATATATCCTACCCACTTCCAGGTGCCACAATAACAAGATAAACTCTTCACATGTCAGTGGTCAGTTTCTACCACTCTTTGGGAATATCTTTTAACTTAATGCAACATGGACTTTCCCTCATCTCATCCATTTAGTTTTTCACTTCCTGCCATCCAGAGTGATGACGAGTTCCCATGATTGCTTTGTTATAAATCCAGTGTGGTGGTACTCAGTGGCAGTGTTGTAAAAATTTTCACTGTCCAAAAACTTATGGACCTGACTGTATACGTAATCACCATATGGTAATCATCACAATCATCATCAAAACAGTTTTATTCCTTCCAGCATACTGTGGTCAAACACATTTTAAAACACTTTGTGTTGTTGTTGTTTTTTTTTACTTCAGTTTGTCTGTACTTTTATCATTTATTATTATTCAATTCAACAAATCACTCTTAGTTCTTGCTTTTAGCATGTTGTTAACACTTTTTTGACTCAGAAGTAGCTCATTTGGAACATAATGTCATGTCTATGCTTAGTTTCATTAAAAGGCAACTAATATACAGTCCAGTGTGCACTGTAATTTCAGCAGTAGGTTTTTAGGGGAAAATGATTGTTTGATTTTAATTTTAGTTCTAGCAATTCACCTTGTAGGCAGCAGAAAAATAATATACTGATACTTTTCCATCTTTTATTCTACAAGCAAACAGACAGATGTGTTTCCTTGTTCATTGATGATAGGCATTAGGAATAAAGTAGATTATAGAAATCATAGTGGTTCTATAGGTCAAATTTTATTGGGTCTACCTCAGGGACATTGTTGTTCTCCAGAGGTCCATTGAGATCTGAGCGTTGTTGCTTTCTTGGCTGCTCCTAGAAATATACAGAGAGAGAGAGAGAGAGAGAGAGAGAGAGAGAGAGAGAGAGAATTGAAACAGGACGAAACCCCCATCAGCACACTAGATGAGTTTCAGTGTGATTCCTCCAGGGATATAAACCCTCTGGATACCAGAGAGGCAATACAAATCTTGCCAGATGACAAAAAGGGGTAGGAGACCCTTTATGGACTGTTCTTCAGTGGAATGGCATGACCCATATCACCCACAGTCACAGCTACACTAATTTCAATTCTACTATGGTACAAAACCAGCACACAACAACAAAGAAAATCTTCTTGGTATGTATACTTTTCCTGAAGTTTCACAGAACAGATAACTACATATCCTATAATAAAGGTCAGGTTATTTACACCTGTCTATGGTCACAATCGAGCAGAAATTAAAGTTTCTAAACAGTGGAACGACATATGTAGTGAGACGTTTTTCCAGGCTATGTCAGAACAGGCCATGCTCTTAGTATCTCAATCAAATCGCTTAACTGAAATTGCTTGCTTAGAGATCATGGTTAAACCTGAGTCAGTGGGAAATACGTACTAATATACTCAGCAAAAAAAGAAACGTCCTCTGACTTTCAACTGTTTTTACTTTCAGTAAACTTAATGTGTAAAT
>JAQMYL010000023.1:12814331-12826935 GCA_030014365.1 Clarias pachynema | reverse complement strand
GGTCCCCGGTATCGGGGGACTTTTAACGAGTACGAGTACTTTAAAAAATGTGGTATCGAGGCCGATACCCGATACCGATATCGGTGCATCCCTAGCAGATAATCAAATCGTTTTCTGAAAAAATGCTGTGTGTTTGTCCTGCTGCATTAGGAAAAATCTACTGAACATCAATCACTAAAATGTGGGTCTGAAATAAGTAGAAAGAACTATTTGATTGCACTGACTTTGACCTTCACAGATAATTGAACAAGTACAATCTTTAGAAGACTGTACTGTATATTGCTCAGACTGTATATATAATCAGCTGCAATCTTCTTTAGAGGAAAAGGGCATTGCAATTTAGTGAAAATACACCGAAACATTTTATTATAAACCTGAATGCAAGAAAACAGTAAAACAGTTCCATTCCATTCCAACAGTAGCATGGTAAGAGATTGGCCATCGGTTTGTGTTCATGCCACAGCTCAAGGACTCCTGTCTCCTCCTGCCTGAGGAGCGGCACATGAAGAGAAATCTCAATCTGATGGTGCTGAAGCAGTTCCTCACACAGCACCCAGCCGGAACAGTAGAGTGGATTCACTGTCACCATCCAGCTTCTCTGAGTGAAAGCATTAAACCCTAACCAGTTTCAACCATTCCCTCTCCTTCTTTTTCAATATATTCCCCAGCTCCCTCTCTTTTAACACATGTAGAACTTTCCATGCCCACACGGACCAGGAAAAAGCTCAAGCAGGTTTGCTCTCACAGAGGGGAAGACAGGCTTTTCCACGACCTGGATTCCTGATTCACTGCAAGCCTCCCCGAGGCGAGCAGTTTAGCAAGTTGTTAAACTATAAACTCCACTTACTAACCTTATGCTGCGAGCGTAACAGATTGTTTTTAGCTTAGAAAAGAACGGGAAAGTATAGGTTGATAAAAAAAAATGTTAATGTGATAATCTATTAAAGAAAAGTGTAACCTAATGTGATAACTAACTGCTACAATATGGTTTCTGAAACAGACATAGACATCTAAAGTCACCTCTCCACAGAAAATCTGATTAATTATGTTTTGAAACTTAGTGAAGAGATAATCACAACATCATTGATCAGCAGTAAGAATGTGAGTTAGGTTAATTTTTGCGTCATTTTACCTGGTCTCCGTGCTGCTCCTGTGCCCATCTCCTCCTCTCCTCTGGGGTGTGCAGGTGCCCTTTTGAGCTCCTCTGTGGCTGTGGGTTGTGCCCAGCAGGAGGGATGTTGAGGGTTTTGGGTCTGCCGTCATGGCGATGTGGTGGTAGGTAAGGTGCTGGTTCAGCTTTGGACTCAGCTTCGGCCTGGTATCGCCCGGGAATGGGTGCCAGCTCTTCTGGGCTCTGATCTGTCCCACTGCTCAGGCTGCCCATGCTCATACTCATCTTAATCTCAGCCACAATCTGATCAATGTCTTCCTCCGTCTCTTCACCTGTTTCACCCTCTATGCCCTTGTGACTTGCATACATGGAGTTCCCATTGTCCTCTGGGGCGTAGTAGTCCCCAGTGTAGACTTCCCTTTCTTGTTCCTCCTCTGGTTCCTCCTCTTCATTAGCACAGTACTCTTCACTCTCCTCATCATCATCCTCTTGTTCCTGGGTTTGAGAAAGAGCTTGCTCCTGGTGATGGTACTGATGGTGTGGATGGTGATCGAGCACTGGCTCAGGTCTCCCGTCATATATCTGCTGGTCAGAGTCCTGCTCCAGAACTTCACAGCGCACCTCACCGTCACCCTCCACCCACTCTTCCACTGCTTCGTGGCACTCATCTGTGTCTGGAGGTGGCTCAGTGCGCCCATACCTGCCCTCGTTACAGTTCATCCCTTCAAGGTAACTATCATCCTCTGGACAGTAGCGAATGTAGTATGTCACTCCCTCATCTTCTTCAGGCAGGCCTTCATCATAGTCCTCTTCATCCTCTGATGTATTGTTAACATAATCTGAGCTTGAGTCTCCATCAAGGCTGTCTGGATGGCCATGGTAATTGGAGTGGGTGTGATCTGGGGTGGCAGGATGACTGCTGGGCAGGTCCACCTCCTCTTGGTCACAGTAAGGGGGTACAGGGGTTTCAGAGTCTTGTCGTTCTTCACACTCCTTGCTAGGATAAGAGGCGGGGCAGGGGCATGGTGCTGGAGTGTGAACCTCTGCTGAGGCCATGCTGCTGCTGCTGGCCCCAGGCCTCTTCCTCTGAGCCATAGGGAGAGTCACTCAGTGGCCTTCCATCTCTGGGGATCTTCAGTCCTGGAGAAAAAAAAGACATTACCACATTAAGTGGGGTTTCCGGCACACATTTGTGAGCTCAGAGTCTAGGACCAGAAAATTACCACTGATGGCCTATTAACACTTAATTGCTCCAGGAATGCTGTACAACAATAATAGGTCAACAACCCTTACCTTAAGCTACTAGAGAGTGAGAGCCAAATGAAGCCATCACATCTTATTGAACTGCTGAGCATATAATAATGCTTCTAGTCTGTATACCTAATCTATCCACCATCCGTAAATGGTTAGCATTGTCGTTCCTTCCACTCAGAGAGCAGGATAAAATTATGAGCTCTTGGACCACAAATGGCTGTGACATCACTGTGATTCAGTGGGCACAATTACCACCTGGGAGTCTTTTGAGAAGGTTCTATCTCTGTGTATCAGCCCGTTAGCAGAGAGTGTGTTCATCTTCACAAGTGACACTAATAACAGATTGTGGCCTGGACCCTTTTTAGAAAATCTTGCTTCCAAGTGAATCATAGGTAGACTGCCGATACCATCTGATTGGATTCAAATGGTTTTTGGGCATTGTGATTTTCCATTTGATTCAATACAATAGCACTGAAAGTAACTGTCTGATTTATTTAAAGAAGCTATCTTTCTGAAAGGTTTGAAGTTTTAAAAAAAAGTATTAAAATTACCTTATAAACATTACAATGCAAATAATGTGAAATAATTAAAAAACTATGAATGAATTTTGAATCAAAAACAGATCCAATGGTTAAATTAATTGAATCGATGAACACAAGATTGATTAAATAACATTGACTGATTAGATAAAAATAGAACAACTAACACAAAACTAAATGCCTAGACAACTACAGGCAATGACAAATAAGACAAAATTACACCCATAGGCACAAGCTCTGTTGAATCCCATCGATCCTCTCAGCCAAGCAGCAATGCCTCAATCCTACACGGTAGGACACTGGATCACTTCAACTGCTCAGAGTCTGATCAATTACTATTATTGAGCCGGACAGATCTTCATTTACGAGATTCACGTGTTGCTGGGTTCATAGAACTAAACACGTTTTATTTATTTTAATCGACTAAAATATGCAAAATAACATTGTCAATATATACAGTACAATCAATACAAAGTCTAAGTATTTACTGGTACCAGACTGGGTGACGGATTCATTGATTAAAAAGCACAATGAGTTGGGGAATGACAATGACATGGCTGCACAGGCAGAATTAATCTAGTATCCCAGGATTCCAGTTGGAAAGGGTGTGGCAGTTATTGTAGTGAATTAATATGCAATGTTCTTACTGAAGAGAGTTCCTGCTGCCTTATAAGTGCATAGTGATAAAGTGAACCTAATCTAAAAAGCAGAAAATCCAGTGCAAGAAAATAAATTACATTAGGAATTCTTGATACACACTATATAATCAAATTCAAATGAATGAGAAAAAAAGAACAAGAACATGTTCTGTATTCTGAGTCACACACACACACACACACACACACACACACACACATACACACATACACACACACACGCTCTCCTTACTGTGCCATCTCCACCAGCAGCCTCTAAGAGGGGCTTTTGTTACAGCTTTCCCCTCCCTCTCTCCCTCTCTCCCTCTCTCTCTCTCTTGCTCGCTCACTCACTCACTCTCTGCCATTATTATGCCTTCCATCACCAAACATTACAGCTGATAATCACCCATACGCCTGTACAAAGAAGCATAAAGGTGGGGAAAACAGAGATTACCTCCCCCCCCACACACACACAGACACAAACCAAGACACAGACTTACACACCACACTTACACTAACACTCCACAGACTCTTTACAACATGCCCAAGCTCTCGTATCACCCTTCACAGCATGTCACCACTCCTAGATCGCATTCTGTACACATGCTAAAAAAGAGCTCTCCAGGGAAATCACACATCTCAAGCTGCTGTTTCAATCACTGTGCAGAGCCACCCAATAGCCCGGCATTTACGAATCATGCAGGTGAATAAGACTCTTGTGTCCTACCTGTTTCCCCTGGATACTGGTTTCATATGGACCTGAAAAGAACTAAGCACCAGTGTAGAGATGATTGACTGCTATGCTTTGAAGCATCCCCCCATTTTCCTGCATCTCCACATCCCTCCTACTCTAAAAGTCCTGGCCAATCCCAGCTCTGAATCGCATAACTAAAAGCTCAACACCAACCCCTGGGGACCCATGACCCTTTGCCTCTTTGTTCACCCCTGAATACATTAACCACGCCTATTCCGCAGCTTTGTCTAGAGTCTCAGTCAGACCACATGACATACTGTATTCATTTTCTGCAGTTAATAATACCATGATGGAACAGCAGAGAAGAGTGGAATGATATGTTATATTTGTATTAATATTTTCAGTAAAATAAATATACAGCTTGGGAAACATAATTGGACCATATGTACTGTATATCCATCACATATTTCTGTGCAGTGAGAATACATGTTGCTTGTTCCATATGCTTTATCTACATTTAGGTCTAATAATCCACTTAGTCCTTAAGCCAAAAACTGAAAATTTACCAGACTGATGTTGAATGCATTCTTATTGCTTTTGGTGATTTTGAATACATTACCATATCAATTGATTTAGAGGGCACATGCATGGAAAAATCAATTCTACTCGCTCTGTTAAACCAGGATCGGCACCTGACATCAGTTCCAAAGGAAACATAAAATGAATGAAAGATAAAATTCAGCTTTTCAGGCCTTGTAAACTCCCAATAAGTCCTACAACTCAGGTCAGGTAAATGATAATAGTATGAAGATGTTCGCTGTGTAAAAAATGAGACATAATTCACGTGTAATGATGAATGATGGATGTTATTAATTAACCAATAAAAATGCTAAATTTCAATGATCAATGCATTTAAGCAAAACAATTTTAAAAACTTGTAAACAATAATTAAAACAAGACCACCTACAATACTCTTGCCTGTTTCTGCAGTTTTCTCTGGATCCCACTATCAATATTTGATTATTATTATTATTATTATTATTTGGTCTTAATAAAAAAAAAAACTTTGTGCAAAGTTCTTTGTGCAGGCATTCGGTAATGCAATCTGTGTTGATTGAAAGTGTAATAAAAAGCTCAGAAAGAGTGAGAGCGAGAGAGAGAGAGAGAGACAGGAGGTATAAGAAGCAATAAAATCTTGAGAGGTTGGTTCTCATTAACTGGTGCATTTTGTAAAAAACTAGCAAAATATCTTTTACTAGTGCTACAGTATAATTATTTTTTATTCTTTGATTACACTTTTTCATTAAATCTCTATACCCTTTACATTAACTCTATTGATTCTACAGAGCTAATTCAATCCTATATAGTACTACGAATCTTAATTTTATTTTTAAAAAAAGTTTACAAATTAACTGGCTCCTATGAAAAACAGACATCTAATAAAACTAAAATGGCTTGGAAGTGCTAATTAAGTACCTAAACTCCACGTCTCTGAACTACTAATGACCTTGCAATTGCTTTAAGTTTTATACCCGGAAAGCATTTTTACAGGGCGATGCTATTTCTTTTATTCATATGGCCATTTCATAACACAGTGACCTCTGTTTAAGCCTAGTCTTACACTTGGGCATTTATTAATACAAGTTCCTAAACAGTCTGTTAAATTTTCTTCTGAGGCAAAATAGGTTCTCAAACACACAAAAATCCTGCGATTATTGAGCGAGTCACAAGTCATGCTACGGTTGTATAGTATAAGCTCATCTCTCTCTCGCATTTATTCCAATTGGATGAGCACAGAAAGCTTGCTTTAATTAGTCATGATCTCTCACAGTTTATGAACAATAAAGATGGTCAAAGAGAATCATAACAACAATACTATTATTGTCACTGTACAAAAAAAGGAGCACAGAAAAGCTGCACCTGGACCCACTGCTATTTTAAGGGTATATTTTCAGGTTTTTATGACAATGTTATCATAACAAAAACTTTTTTTTAAACTACATTGTGTGAACATCGTAGGTGGCTTTGGAAATCATCTGAAGACTATTAAAAAAAAAAAAGGTGTCAAGACAATATGTGAATGTGGGCGTTACAGGGCAGGATGTTAGACTCTATAACATGCAGGGAAAAAATACAGAGAAAGAAACTAAACACTGTATTATAGACTAGAACAATTTCTAGACTAGAACATATTGTGAAAGTCACTGCTTCAGATTACAACTATAAAAATGCAGCAACCGTGAAAAAAATTTAAATAGGAAAACAATGAAAACAGAAAATAATGACCATTTCCTAGAGAAGGAAATGGTTTAGCGTATGCTTGGTCTACAGGGACAGATTAAGGGCGGATGTGACAACTGAGCAAAATATGTCCCAAAAAAAGACTATTCATGAATGCATCTTTCACATCTTTCAATTTCTAGTGGTATGGATGTCAAAGCTCTGAATATTGAATAAATCACATGATGGCTTCTTTTCACATTAATCACTGCAAAAGCTGTTTAAAAATTGTGTTGCTAAAATGTTTGTGAGGCATGGCATACTCTCGTTCTACTATTAATCACAGAAACACTACGCAGTCATGGGCAACAAAATAGTAACAAAAATAGCTATAAAATCTAAAAAGTAAAATAAAAGAATAAAAACTGAAATGATGTGAAATCATATTTAATAATGAACAAATAATAGCAATCCAAGATGATGTAAATGGTCTGGTAAAACAAATGCATCACAGGCCAATTGAAATGGCCTAAATAAAGGGTTTGATTTTAGATTTATTTGAGCAGATGCACATTCATAATAGACAGGCTCAATAAAAGAAGTTTAAGTGTGTCTGTTGTCTTGCATATACTCATTGTTTCTGCCTGTTTCTTTGTGCACTAAACAAAATGATAAGCCTGTTTTGATATCATTTGTAAGATATCCCCTGGTTACTATAATCAGTAAAAATAATTATCTGGATTACACAATTATCTGGATCAACAAACTGGTTTAAACAAGCTTTGCTAAGAGCACTGCTAAGAGACAGCTCAACTCAAACGAGAGGTCGTAGAACTAAAATAGCAAACTGATGTAAGTAGATATTACAGCACAAATCAATTATGTATATGCCTTTTTTGTCTCTGCAAAGTACCATAAATAACATGTAAAAAAAATAGTATAAACATGTCAACAGTCAGCCATTTAAAAACAAACATTTATATATTATATATTACATTTATCTTTAAAATAGATCACAGTCATTTTGCCTTGAAACCATTTATATAATTGATAATAATAATAATAATAATAATAATGGCAATGTTAATAAAGGAAAACAAAGAGTAGAAAAAGGTCAGTAGATATTCTAATCGTCTCTGGTAAGAATCCAGCCCTTGTGCTCTTTCATCTCCTTCACCACAAGGAAAGCTGACACCATCCAACTTCCCGCAATGTTGGAACCTTTGACTAACTTTGACTCTGTCTTTCATTTCACACTTTCTCTGATTTGATAGCTTTGAAATATTTAATCTGCTTTAGAGCATTTCCTATTCTGTTCAGCTTGGTTATTAAAAGAAAAAAAAACTTTTAAAAAACATGCCAAATATTCTATGAAGACATGAAATGATATTCTACAATAGCCAACATTAGCCAGGCCAAACTAATTAATAATGTTTATTCAACAGCTTATTTTAACAAAATGGTAGCTTCGACAGAAAGAAGCCATGAATCCTTCCCTGGGATTGACAGACACATGAGCAATGGTTCCTTCATGGAAATGACAGAGGTCACACGTCCTTCACTAGAGCTTACAGACACAGAGGCCCTAAACCTGACAGGAAGAGACCATGCGTCACTCAGTGGAGATTACAGACAAACTTCCTTCACCTGGTCTTTAGCTAGGAACTACAGTAACAGAAAAAGAGGCCAAGCTGTCTTCACCAGTACTGTCAGGAACAGAAGACACACCATCTTCACCGGGACTGACAGACACAAGGTGGCCACACATCCACCAGTTTGCTCAGTAAGTTATTCAGAGAAACAAGTTTGGCTGCAGTCTTTTTGAGATGTTTGTTATATGGCAACAAATGTTTCAGGGTCACCCCCAAGTGAACAGGAATTAACTAATGGCGTACTGTATTATTTCACCTTTGCAGTACAGTAGATGTCCAGTTCTTGGTTTGCCTTTGCATTATTCAAGTAATAGAAACTGGAGACTGTCTTGGGTGTGCTTGACTGGAATCACCATTTATCGAATGCTTGTATATCAAAGCTAATTTCCCCATTAGAAATAATGGAAACTCAGATAATTCATTTAAGGACCCGAAAGTATTCATATAAAAATTATTTATACAAAATATTAAGTAAAAATAAAACAAATTAACCACACAAACACACACACTAACTCTGTCTGCAAACTTCTTTAACAAAGGAACCTCTCTAATGACCTCTTGAGGATTTTGCGGTAATGTGACATTGCATTGTCGTTTAATCCCCGCACTACTACAGCCTTTTTAACTTTTTTTCTTCAGGGGGGCTGTTGTTGCAGTACAGTTAATAAAGAACAGTCACTACAGTACACTTGGACACAAACTGTTTTTATGCACACACACACATGGTCACAGCGTAAACATTACACGCGCGCACAGATCTTGACTATACGAGTGACGCACGCGCACTGAGACTGAGGATGGGAAGGATTACTCACAGTCCTGCAGCGCATGAGAGAGAAGAACCATTGGCTCAGTTGTGATCAAGTGACTCTTGGCAGGCAAAGCGCATGTGTACTACTCATACACATACAAAGTGGCCACACCTCCTTCACTGACACTGACAGGGACAAAGAGGCCACACCTCCTTCATTGATACTGACAGACAGAAATAAGCCACACCTCCTTCACTGACACTGACAAAGAGGCCACACCTCCTTCATTGGGATTGACAGACACAAACTGGTTATGTCTTCTTAAATGAGACTATGATAAGTCTAGTATCATTATATTATACTGTATTAAACATAAATGCAATGTATGTGACTAAATTCCTCATTTTATCCCATTAGAGCAACACCATGTAAACACCCATGCAGAGGCACCCAAACAAAAACTGCAAAAAAAAAAAAAAAAAGGTGGTCATCAACATATTATATCTGAAAATGATATATTAGCAAATAATCACCTGCTCATGAACAAAAGCAAACAAAAAAATAAAACAATATTTACTCGTATTTTTTGCTTCTTTATGCACTGAAATTATTCTACATGAATTCCTAGAGCACCTTTAAAACCTCAAACCACAAAAAGAGGAAGTTTTGCAGCTTTTTTCCCAAACATACATGTTCATTCATCAGCATACTAAAAAAGGAGAGCCTAGTGTATTAAAGCCCTGCACTGTGATGCATGATTTCAATTTAACAGCCACGGAAGCCATAAAATTTCTAGGGGATTTACAGCCTCTCTGATCTCGTGCTGGAATGACGAATGAAAATGTGGCACTGCAGAGAGGTAGAGAAAACATTGCAGCAATCAGTTGCTACTCCTCAAGGCTCTGGAAAAGACAGAGGAGCTACAGTACAACTAGGCATCATCCCCTGCCAAGAGAATAACCCCAGGTACAGTTTTCCTACACTGAATGGTAAATTTCTCCTGTACTTTCTGGATATATATAGGATAAGTTCAAGGACCTGGCTCTCTCACTAAATCACACAGATTTAGCAGAAGGAAGGTTCTCCACAAGGGGACACTATTTCTCATGAATGTATCATTGTGGAAAAGGATGTGTAATTGTGTATGCAGAAGTAAAATCGCAGTTTATGTGTAACCACAATCGATTACACTGCACTGAAGAGCGTATAAGACTTTGGATGTGCATTAATTTAAGGATTTCCTGCCAAGCCTATGAAAGCAGCTCAAAGCTGAACTCAAAGCTGAGTAGCAGCACAATTCTGTACACTTTGTAAAAGCTGATGCTGAAGGCCAGACTCACTCACTCACTTATGAAGCAGGAGGAAGTCGAACGAGAAGACAAATTACGCTGCAAAATCGAATTTAAAAAACAAAGCTTCTCCTAAACCAGCTCAACCTTCGCTGGCTTCGTGTCAGTTGTAGCTTATGCACAAGCAACCGCTGTAGACAGAAAAATAATTGCACAAGTGCACCTTAAGTGTTCACTCTATGCAAATTGGATTCCACAGCCACAGAATATTGCGCCAGAACACTCTTACAGAAGTGCTTACACACGCTGCAACTGTAAAAATGTTATTATTTTAATATATATTCCAGAAGCAGTTTGGTTGATCGGTCTGGTCATAAAAATAAATTTCTGTAACATTCAATAATCCTTGCTTTAATTTAATTTTAATGTTTAGACAATGATTACGGTCATTTCCTGACCGTAAAATGGACCCCAGGGAAAGAAGCCTATCAGCAATCCTGCAAAAAAAAAAAAAAGTCTGCTTGAACATGAAGATGTGCAGATGGTTTGGAAGCCCGCCAGACTCCGACTGGAACACTGTGGGTCTCAGCATCTCAAAAACACCAGAGCAAAATGACAGCTGCAAATAATGACGAGACTATGTAAAGTGATCACTGCCGTAGACTGCCATCTTTATTGTGTTTTCATAATTGTTCACCATAACGAACCGGGGAAAAAATACCAGAAAACATTTTGACTCCTCCTAACAGAAGAAGAAGAACACTCGCCCTTAAGGGCTTGATCTCTCCATTATGCCTGCACTATGGGTAATATTTTCACTAATTGTTGACAGGCATCCTCATTACTGCTGCCTCAAGTGAAAAGAGGCAGAAGGATGAATCTCGCAGGCACAGAAGACTACGAAGACTAATCAGCACTTGTCCTTGTGTTGTGAACAGCATCATTGGATTTCACAGACTCAGGGGTTTAGGAAACGACAGCGGGATGCAGTGACACTGCAGCACATTGGGAATGTGACCTGAATAAGCTCACAGACACCTACACGTGGATCACTGAGCCAGTCAGACTTGTGCCTAGTATCGATTTCATTATTGCATTGTAATGTACCATTTGTCAGATGTGCACTTCACAGTTCCTCATCCTTTTTCACTCCTTTTCCCTAAGTTTGTCTTCCCAGCCACCAGCCGGCTGTCGCCTTCACAGTGACAAAATGCTGATTTCCTGATGACCGGGCAATAGCTTCTCATTTGAGACAATTCAATATCATGCGTTAAATCAGCTCTAGATTTTATTTCATATTTGTCTACAGCCCTGCCATTACAGGGCGCAACCAGAGTAGCTGTAATTTCTGTCATCTTCCAAATGTGATTTTGCAGTAGGAGCATCAACACCCAATAATTTTTGTGGCCTTCTTGTAACACTACTATGAACTACTGTACAATCAGGTGGGAAAAAAAGAATGTTTCAAATACAATTTAAAATCTGACATAAAATGAAAATAATTTGATCTTTAGTTAAAAAAATATAACAAGTAGAAAAAAAATTCTATTAATAATAGAATAGTGATCATCAGACCAGAAAGTACTGTAGGCTAAATCCCAAATTTACAGAGTGCACTACAGTATGTGGCCTCTAAGAAGATATTTTGGATTTCCTCTGCAGGTCAACCTGGTAGCTACAGTAGCTCTCCTGAAGTCTAGCTAATTCGGATTGTAGTGATGGGAAGTTGGAATCATTTTAGTGACTCGGTTCTTTGAATCTCGTTCATCAAAATGAACAAATCTTTTTTTTGAGTCATTTAGTTCATTTCGTTCTTTTGATCAGAAATAAAATGAAATGTTAAATTTTCAATGAACAGACCCCCAACACGTCTACATACACAAATTTTGGCTATAATTCCAGTGATGAAAATATTACAATGAGGACATATTATGATAAACATAATGAGCAGCTCACCTCTGAGTCTGAGTCGTTTGTTCTTTTGAATCTACTGTATTAAACTGTATAGCATCTATGGGAGTCAAGTGACAAAAGAACGAACAAATGGGACCGAAAAGACTCAAAGGTAACTACTTATTTCTGTTTCCTGTACATAAGCTTCAGAGGCTTTGCGATGCTTTGCACATGTGCGCCTAGTAGAAAATGAACGAATCACTCTCAGAGAATACTCGTTCTTCTGAGTCACGTTAAAGACTTAATCGTTCATGAACGACCCATCACTATCGGATTGTCTGATACTTGTATGATATGAGAATCTTTTCAATGGCAAATATGTAAAATCTTTTCAAAATGTGGTAACAACCAGCTTCATTTCTGCAAATTTAACACATAATGGTACTGTATGTATTCCTTGGCACATACAGTACACTTGTTGCTCCTAGCCAGGGGTAGCTCAGTGGTTAAGGCATTGGACTACGGTTCGGAAGATCCCAGGTTCAAACCCCACAACCACCAA
>JAQMYL010000023.1:12757572-12769495 GCA_030014365.1 Clarias pachynema | reverse complement strand
CTTATGTTTTGTTTTAAGTTTTGCTTGAATAAACATTATTATTGAACCGCCAGCTCGCCTCCTGCAATTATGCCACGAACACGCCGACACACACCTAAGAATCATGACAGAAATATCTTACATTCTAAAGTCAGTCACATATGAATCGAAGGATCCATTATTTAATTAAATAATATTAATTAAAAATAAATAAATAAATAAAAAAATATAAAAATATATATACATATACATATATATACACGTATATATAGATTTTTTTTATTTTTTTTGTATTGTATTGTATTTGAGACTGAGGTTTTAAACAACTAACTTTCAGATGATATTCATTTGGCACAACAGAAAAGCATTCGCCTATCATCTGGACATCAGCAAATTCAATCCTGATCAGTACAGCCACTCTTGGCCATTAAAAAGCCATGCACTCTCCCCTCTCAATCACAGCCAATCACGAGACTCTATGACTTTGTATATTCAGAAGTGGGCACATAACGCTTTCCTTAGAGTGCGTTACGTTTTCTACCCCATGACATTTCACGAGCAGCAGTCCTAAAAGATGCAGTCGGCTGGCTTCACATGGCTCGGAGGAAGGGAAGCGTATAATAGCCTTCGCCATCCCTGTTGGTAGCTGTCATGTGATGGGGAGAGATGCCTGATGCATAGTTGTTGGCCAGGACTAAATTAAGGAGAAACGCTGGCAGGAAGCAAAAACAACAACAACAAGAGCAATGAAATGTGTCCAGGTGACCAGTTAGTAGACTTTGTCCTTAAAGTGTTCATCAAAATAGGCAACATGGAACACAGGGACCATTCTGTCATACACTTTAAAAACTGTAACATATCATACAGTATAACAATTCGTCCGGATGTGCCTGAAAATTATATATTAAATAATATTTTATACATGAGAGAATTGTGGTTTATTTCACACCTTCTTTGTAGAACAATCTACAATTTGTGGCTTACACGAAATTTGATCTTTCTGCTTTCTGTTCTTTCTATAGTCCTGTGATTCTCTCTCTCTCTCTCTCTCTCTCTTTCCCCGGCTGTTGTCTTGCAGTCATCGTTCACTGAAGCTGATTTGGCCAGGTGTCCAGCCAAGCAGGCATTGCTGGAGAGAGGAAATCTATTTCCATCAATCTCTCCTCCTCTTGGCATCCTCTATAAAAACACCTTTCATTTTAAAAGCTTTCACTGAGTATTTCTCTGATATTTTACTCTCTCCCTCCCTTGCTAGTTAGGAGGCCGCTGGCTGTCCCTCAGTGAACGTCGCGTCCTGATCTACATTACACACACGTACTGAAGATAGCTTGCAGGAAATTACTTGAGGCACAAGAGTAATAAACAGGCTGTGACTGGTCAAGTTGATACACCACGGGTGAATCATTTAGACTCGACGGATATTAAATATTCATATCACGATAATCTCCCTAACCTTTTATCATGGTGTACAATTATAACACAATATATAATTATCCATTAAACTATTTCTTTAGTTACATTTCAGTCCACCATGCTTCTCAGAACTATCACATGCTTCCTTGGAGATGTGTGACGCCAGCCGACTGCATATTTTTAAACTGCTGCTCACACACCCTCGGGGACAGTATAAGACAACTGAAGTGACCCATGATGGGCTAGCATCCCTATGATTGACGTGACTGTATGGGACTATATGCCATCCCTCCTCCCAAAGAGAGACCACAGGGACAATCTGCTCTCGCCCAGCTACAGATGGTTGTAGTATCACACAGGAGTCAAACTCTCATGGCTCATCTCTGTGTGATAGTGTGGATGCATTTTCGTTATCCCACTCAGGAACCATAATGTTTTAGCCCTAAAGTGAATATTATTATAGTCTTTTATTTTCAAAAGTTTACTGCCAGATCAACACTGCAAAATTTTGAGGCAAATGCTGCTTTTCCAGTATCTTTAAAATCTTGGTACTTGGACTTTAATAAATAAGAAGGTATAAAGGGCCATCTTTTGTGTCGCGATTTATGTATTGGCTTACTGACTCCAAAATCGTGTTGTTGTTTTTTTTGTTTTGTTTCTAATATCTTTGCATTTTAGTTTGTAAACTGCTGCAGTTCCTCTACAATCCTACAGGTGGTGCATTTTAAACTATTCATACACAGCATCCTGTGCGGTAGGAAAAAATTATTTGCTAAGTTTGTTTAGAATTGTAACAGAATTGAAAAAGAATTGGCTTAAAAAAAAACAATACAAATAGAATTGACAACATCGTTAGTATCGTGATAATATAACAGCAACAGGAATTTGTAAATGATTAAAAAACGTACAGCAAACTAATAGCTAATCAAGGTATTTAAATAAAAGAAGCTAATAAATGCATATAATAATGTATCCTGATATTTATCAAATATGTTTTAATCAAAGTATTAAGACACTAATGTAGACACACATGAGAATCTGAAGGCTGAGCTGCCCACACAACACAGATCTGACCTTTTTATGTGAACTCATGTTCTTATTGAATCAAACGTAATTAACTCATAATTTAGCTCATGTATTAGACAGATGAGGCAGTGTAGAGATGAAGACCTGTCAGAGTCAGGTGCTGAGGTTAAAGGCCCTCCATTAAAGAGACACACAATTAGATTAGAGCTAAAGCAAAGGTGACAAATAGGCTGCACGATATTCACTGTTGACATTGTTATTATTTTCAAGTCATTATATTTTACCTTTAAATGATTTCCTTTAACATGCTCATCAGAATTCAGGAGGTGACACAATATGAAACAATCAGCCCGTGCTGGGAAAAGAATCTCACCTTATCCTTCTCATACACCCCACGCACTGTTACTGTACCTCTTCTGTACAACGTACACTTGACCCAAGGGAACGCCACCTCGCTACATTCAAATCAATCCAGACAAAAAACTCCAGAAACAATTACAAGTCTCAGCCTGAAGACCTCATGTGTCACAGTGCACACAGTGTATAACGGCTTCGTGAAACAGAAGCAACGGAAAGGAAAACTCCGGGGGTGAAGAGGTTTCTTTACTGCAGCTCCTGGTGTCTGAGTTAAAAGCAATTACAGCTGCATAAAATGTAAAGATGTGTTTCAATGATTGTAAGACATTCGGTACATGTGGAATGACTGCAGATAATGTTATTTTATTTTTATTGTTGTTTTATTTCTGTGATAAAAATGCCAATTCCTAATTCAGAAACAGTGACACTGATCAGATACAGAATTTTCTTTTGGGATCAATAAAGTATCTATCTATCTATCTATCTATCTATCTATCATATCTAAGGTGTATGTTAACATGATCTAAACATTTAATCATAATGAAGTGTTTAATATGGCAGAACTATAACAAATAGACGTTTTTTTCCTCGATGGTTAGGTTAGGTTTCCAATCTTTCCTGACAAATCCCGCCTTCTGCATCATGATCGGCTGCAAGAATTGAGTCTCATCCATGATTGGTTAGTTACTTTACTGGGTATGAAATGGCGGCCAATCAGTGCCACTTCCTCGTCCAGAGACTCAGAGGATAAAGATAAGCACAGGAGGGAGAGAGTTGCTCATACAGAGTTTATAGATCTGCAATGGAAGCAAACTTTCCCTCCTTGAAACATGATCAAAAAACTATATTTATTCTGATAATAGAGAAAAAAATGAGGATGAGTTCTGATGATAGACGATTATTCTGATTATTAGTGAAATCTTAGAGTCCATATAAACGCACCAGATCTACACTCAGTCAGGTTCATCTGCACTCGACATACTAAGACACTAATATAGAGTATAATGAATACCCCACACATACGTATTTCTAGTTGACACTTCATCCCAACACACTCTCGGACAGCTTGCATCGTTTCACAGTCTTACTGTGTAATAATGCAGTAGCATAAACGTTCCTTTATGCGCACACCGTCGAAGATAGTTCATAATGAAAATAGCAGGCAATTTATTGATGCATCTTTTTTTAACCCCACACACACTTAACATAATCCAGTAGCTTAAATATTCCATGTAAATGTCAGTCACGCTGAGACTCCAGGGCTCAAAGGGCACGGGTACTATTCAACACAGACAGCAATGCAGCACTTCAAAGACAAAAAGCAAAGCGCCTAGCCTCCTCTGGAAACTTATTCTCTCTCACAAAATTCTCAGAGATACACCAACAAATTGGATTTCATTCGAAGGCTGCAGGGATTTGGATTTTGTCAGAGACGTGCATACACAAACACACACATATCCACATAAACGCGCCGACCTCATCAAGCTCAATCAACAGACGAGAGGAGAGAATAAAGAGGAGAGAAGATGGGAGAAGACAGGAGAGAGGAGAGATCAAAAGAAGAAAGAAGCAAAGATTGTTTAAATTCAGATCACATCACCTCTTACTCTACCCAGTGCAAAAACCTGACTATAAACACATGGTTTTTGGATATCAGTCAATTAGATTTTAACACAAATTTTGCTGACTGAGTAATTATTTGACTTGTTACTCAAATCCAAAACAGTTTAAATTAGGCACGTACTGTACCACAAGCAATAAACAACTTGAATAACAAAATGAAGTTAGATGTCTTCTAAATTTCCTGATTTCAGACATAACATACAACCAGAGATTCTGCTTTCTCTTTTTGTTTGAGTCACACTGTCGCTTTACTGTGTTTTTTTAGTGATCTTTTAGCATTTATGTAAAGAGGACACTTGACTAAAACGGTACCAGAATAAACCTGCATAATCTGCAGCATTTAGGACATTTAGGACATTTAGGACTCGCTGTCTCGATGTGGAACAGCAGTTCTAAACTACAAGATGTCAAACATACAAAAGCCATAATCTCTGGGGAAAAACTAAATGTAAGTGTGTCAGAGGAAGTTATGGAGAAGTTGAAGTTAAGATCAATTTTGCAAGTCACCCTGTTACTAGCGATATGAGTCTCTTCTTCAGAGGTAATACACTAGTGTAATATATAATATAATCTACTTCACTGGGACTCTGAGAATAAGACTGGGTATAAGAATGAGACTGACACTGTTTAAAAACTGCAAATCCTTACACTCTGACTAAATGCAATTTTAAAAAAATGAAAAATGCTCGATTTGATCTGATTTCCAATTCAACTGATCATTTGTTGATTGAATCAATTAATAATTCAGAATCGATTCACACTTTTCTAATTATTTAGGTAAACTTGCAAATGTTAAATGGTCTAAAATTAACAAAATCCCTAAAAATGCACAAAAGCTTTTGCAGAAAAGGGAAACTGCTTGCATATATGCTTGTTTTATGGGCGATTGGTAAATTACCGCCACCTACTGGACTGGAGTGTGAAGCAGAAGATTGGCATGAAAAAATCAGCTTATATTGAGACATGACATTTAAACAATGAACAAGTGGTGATGGGAGTTGGTAAACATTCCATAATTGATCATCGGTTGGAGTAAACCAAAGATCAATTAATAATCGATTGAACCGCACAATATAATGCATTTGTCAATGAAAAACATAAAAATTGAAGTGCAGGTAAGTATTACCATAGATCTTGTCCTAAGTTTTCCTACTCTCCATGAAGTTTGTCACTAGAACACGAGTAAAATGTAAGTAATTGGGGGAAATTTCCACAACCCTCATTCTGTGGTGAGACTCATATGAAGCTTCTGCAGTCCAACTGAGCTAAGTTGAGGTGGTATGTTTCAAAGTGGTGTTTTAAGTACAAATCTAACTCTTTTTTTTTTTCAGAGTAGCCATCTGGCTATACGACCAGGTCCGGTTAGCTATACACACCCGTGTTGTGAGCATTTTCAGTTATCAGTATTATATGCACGTGTTTACACTAGACAATAGTTGCCCATGTGCACAGAAAAAAAACATGCAATATGGCATGTTTAAGACTTTTAACGAGTGCTGTTTTTTTTAACTGCTTAAAATGAACAGGAAATCAACTGATCATGAATTTTAATCAATAATCGACATTAGATACTTTTAAAAGTTTAAATACTTAAAAATGCTTGAGAATATCAGACAGTAGACTTTAGTGCTATTGAATCGAATGAAACTGAAATCAGAATTCCCCAAAATGGAATCAAATTGAATCAACTGTACCTTTGATTCACAGCGCCAGAGAACATCCAAAACTCCACAGAGACAATAAAGTAAACTAACCCACAACAAAGTGCCATCCTGATTTCATTAAAAATGCTTAATTAAAGCAGAATTGAAGATAGTACGATGAAAATGCAAAAGCATTTTTTTCTGCCTGAGATGATTTCTCTAGTAATATACAGTATATGAGTACTGATTACTCTTGCTCTAAACACTGATTTCAGGACGATGGCTGAGTGCTGTGTGTTGCCCCCTGTCTCATCTGTATGCTAATGGTACACACCGTCAGAAGAACAGGGCTGCTAATGATGGAGCCTTGTGAATAGCCTGAGTGCTTGAGTTCTAATAATGACCTAACAGAGGCAAAACAAGGCTGGAGCTAAACAAAGGTCTAGCAAAACCTGCAGAGCTGAGCACAGACACCAAGCAAGGCCACACTTACCGCAGTGTCATAACCCAATGCGAGATGATGATTCATTTCTGAAAATCTATCTGCTCTGTTGATACAATCTATGAGTCATGTTGCACACGGTTACGCGTATTACTGCATATAAGTTTTCCTCGACTTACAGTACTGTGATATGTGTGTAGTTACACTGCGTTGTTGACTACACCTGAAACTATATATTATAAAAAATGCTTGTGAATTAATTGTTTCATTAAAATTTTACTAAATGTGTAAATGTAAAAACAAAATAAAGAAAGTTTGTCATTGAATTTGTCCTCATTGTTATTAAAGTATTTAAACAAAATATATCTATCAAATACTTTCTTTTTTATTCCTTGCTCTACATAAAGGCTTTACACCACAATTATAATGAAACAAGATACGCACCAAGATCGCATCAAGTGATTCAGCATGCAGGAAGATCCACCATTACTGGAACCCAGCAAGATGGAATCTGGTTACAGAAATGCCAGGAAGCGACCTGCATGACATCACTAGGCCGTAGTCTGTATTCAGTATGCTGAGCTTACTCTAAGAGGAACGTTCCAATAATTGGTGTATAATTTCCAGTAATATTAACACACACTCATTCCCTGGACACTTAACAATATCTTCACTTGGGCTTGTGCCCAGTGTTCCATTTTTCAATTTTTTATCCTTCCCTGTCAGAATTTCCTACCAGTACCAAAAATGTATTGGTCTACGCTATTTTACCAATATGTAATGCTTATAGTTTTGAAGGAAAGTAGCAATGCAATAATATTGTGTAGTATTTTTTTATATACAAGAGGCATTTTCTGACATACTGGCAGTTATATTATGACACTTTTTGTTAATTAACATTATCAGAATATAATCCGTACAGTTTTAACACGGGTAGCACAGTCTGATAGTTTTAAAAGTATATGTGAATCCACAATTCAACTCTTAAATTAACCATACAAATGATAAAATAAACAAACAAAAAATTAAAGATCATACCATCAGTTGCATTATGCATGCATTTATGGACAGGCACAACAGCAACAAAACATATTTTTAGTATTCACAATCATAGCATACAGTATATTGATTTACTTACTATACAAATCACAGTAAGAAACAAGTATTCCCACCCATGAACCTGAATAATCTTAAACCTGTGTGTTTAATAAACCCATATTAATAGCACATTTACTGTTCCAAAAATGGAATTAAAAAATTGAAAAGTAAATTGAATTCCAAGTAGATTTTTGTCCTAATTTTCTAATTGTTTTTTATATTATTATTATTATTATTATTATTATTATTAATATTGCTAAAAGTTTATTATTTTTAATATGTGAAATTCACAATATAATAATTCTGTTCCCACAGACAACTTCCACAAAAGTTTAGAGTACATGGTATAACTCTGCTGAGAACCGGTTGACAATGTGAGCGACGCATCTGCGCTCAATGGTGCTTGTTAAAAAAGGCTTCACAGTGTTTGTAACCGTGGAGGCCATATCTCTTTTAATGAATCGCCAGCAGTCAGTCTCACCTCCTGCATCTAAAATAGCCTTAAATCATGATGTGAATTAGGCAATAACCCAGCTAGATCGTACGATTCTGAGAATGTGAATCTCCTGGATAATGGAGAAAGAATAGACTGATCTCTAACCATTAAGACAGAGACAAGTTAGGAGAGTAATTGTGACATGGAGAAATGTTCCTACTTCACCTATGCCACCACTGTTTAGTCAAAGCAATGATCTAGTGGAGAATGAAGGCAGAAACATTCTGTAAATGGATTCATTTCATCTCATTCCAACACAACACATCTGCCTGCCAACGATGGACTTACTCATGAGCAAATGATAATAATGGAACTCAGCGAGAATAAGTTAGCTCATTTAAATGCTAATGTACTCCTCTCTTACCTATCATATGCACACATGCTTACAAGTGAATAGCTGAATAAGCTGGTATTACAGAAAATTGTGAGTGAGTAATGTAGTAATGCAGGCCTACTGTAGATCTATTCAAGTTTTATTCAAGGCCTACCTAAATGAACAACTCAATTCATACTTTTACCATGTAAGTTATCTAGCATAAATAGTATACCTATATTTCACCCAAGTATTTTTTTTTACTATAAAGTTTAAACATATGTACTGTAATAGCTGTTGGAACTGAGGAAAAGTTATTTCACTGGGTCCTTACAATTCAACATGTAAAAGACACATTTGGAGATCTAATTTAAGCCATTTAAATTGTTTTCATTTGGTTGAGGCAATATGCTGTGATATTAAGATCAGACATTGATCCTATCATGGATTGAAACCCTTATGTACTTTGTACATTGACCCTCAGTGACTAGTGCTCCCAGTAAGACCATCCTCCCTGAACAAATCTAAGGTAACGGGTCAGATAAAGTCCAATTCTAAAACCCCTATCGAAGGAAGAAAAAAGATTGTTTCCTGAAGTGGTGACATGGAGCCATCTCCTGAGCTTACAACCAAGGATGGAGGTCAAGGGCAATACTAGTTGGATGACAGGAATAAGATGGACAGGTTTAAACACTTTCAGTAGAACCTGGCTGTGGGAATATTACTTCACTGCAGGGAAAGATCTTCAGCTAGTGTATGAGGAAAGTTATCAGCTCTATATAGCCTTACATCAGCACACAGTATGGCTCCAGTACCAAACTTCAGGGGTAAAGAGTGTTGTCACTCCTACTCCCACAGGAGACTGGCTTCAAGACTGTATGAAGATTCTCACTACTCCTAGCCTGAGGGTCTCCTAGTTCTTCCCAGTAAACAAGCCCCGTGCTGCTTTGAGATTTCAGGTCTCGGGTAGGAAAATGATTGTACATACTGTATGTGCTAAATTGCAGTTTGGAGCATTCAGCCTTTCTGAAGTAGGTAGAGCTGTCTCTATAGTTCTCTTTGGTGACTGACAGATATGATAAGGTGTGATTGGGTGAAATGACCTCCCAGATATAAACTGAAATAGCCTTCTGTGTTAGCCATGGATTACCGATCATAAAAACTGTTTAAATACAACATTGCTCACTAGTGTAAATAAGTGTAACTATTGTATTGTTTCTCTTGTACTGTACTGTCCCTAGTTTCTATTTTTACATTTTTCTATGCTGCTGTGACAAAGAAATTTCCCCACTGTGGGACGAATAAAAGTATATCTTATCTCATCTTATGTCCCAGAGCAATTGGGCCAAAGGTCAATAATTAATTTTGTGATTGTATCTTCACACTTTAGGCCATATGTACTGGACAATTACTCGGCCCTCTTGATCGATAAATTATCTGGTAAATTCAGGACACCTTTTCTGGTTGCTTGGGAGACTCTAACAGACACTTTGATGAGAGAAATATTTCAATCAAATTGAAAGGCAGCTGCAAAAAAGTGAGCAGAAGTCCTCTGGTGTATAGTGGTAACCTTAGGACATGCAGGTGTACACCAGGAGAGTAAGCGAAGACCTCAAGTTAAGGAAATAAGCTCTACACATAATGCTCTACTCATTCTAAAAGTCTGAGCAAGATGAGCTGTAGACTTCTGAATGCCCAAGTGTAGGGTTAGTTTGGAGAAAGACCTCAAGATAGTCTGACAAATCATTTAGCACATATTGGGCATGGGGGTGAGTATATACTGAGGATATTGCTGAATGATGGACATGAACCCAGTAGACATGCCATACCGTCAGGAGCAACAGAAATTTCTGCTGATTTAGTGTCCATTTCTATGACTGGTGTTAGTAACCCCCATGGCAGTAAGTCTGGATGGGATTCTGCAACATTAATCTTGTCTGGGTTATTTTTTTAGCTTTGAGAAGTCACACCTCTTTCACAAAATCTGACAGGAACCACTCCATTATGTCTGAGTCGAACAGTAATGATTATTTAAAAAGAGCACATTTAGTGAATAGGTCATTAGCAGCGTCATTGTGCAGAAGCCTAGCCTCCGCATTCTGCGACAGAACATTATAGATGTTGGTATCGGCCTCCTTGACCTCAATATTACAGTGAACACAAGCAGTGAACAGCACAGTCAGCACTTCGGAATTGACCCAGCAACCTCTATAACGAACAGCACAGCACCATCACTCATCAGAAGGCTACCGTACAACAGAAACTCAATTAGTGCAGTGAGGAACTTTAAAAATGACTTTTAAAGTTCCTAAGAACTTCTGTCATCTGTTTTTATTACATTTTCAATTCCAAATAGCTGACTGACTTTTATCACAGGTTTAATATTATCATCAAAGACCCATCGTGTGTTTAGCAAAGTTAATCACCATATCCGTGGGAAATGGCAATGAATTGGTGAAACAGTAAAGTCCAGGTGCTCCTTAACTTTTTGATATTTTGTTGGTCAGTACAATTAATTAAACAGAATGAGCCAGTTTTCGATTCAGAATCTATTCACACTTTTTAAATTATTTAGGTAGACTTTAAATGGACTAAAATTGATAAATTCTTTAAAAATATACTACAGCTTACGCAGAAAATAGAAACCGTATACTTACACATACAAGTATACAATTTCAATCAAAGTCTTAAGCAGATTAAATTGAAAGATATTCAATTCCAATATTCAAATTCAATACCTTTTAAAATTCAATGCATTATTACTTTTGCAGTCCTGAAGCTTTGATTTAGTTAGGTAAACTTACAAATGCTAAATGGTTTTAAAATGACAAATGTCTTAAAAATATCCCACAGGATTTGCGTAAAACAGAAACTGCTTTAACCTTCTGCAAATACTACTGTCGCTCTTTTTCTTCTTAGGTGCGGTTGGTGCATTAACACCACCTACAGGTCTGGAGTATTGAACACAAATTTGGAAGAAAAAAATTATTATTGCTTTGTATGAAAGATGCCATATAAACAATCAACAAAAGAAGTTACATAGCATTTTAATGATTATTAAATACGTTTAGTAGTTTTTAATACTTCAAAACCTGAAAGAAATAGTTCTGAGCAATATAACCTTATGATTAATGACCAATTACTTTGTTTTTGGTTTGTCTGTCTGTTTGTTTGTTTGTTTGTTTGTTTGTTTGTTTGTATGTATGTATGTATGTATGTAAATATGCTCAGTCAATAAATCTGGTATAATTTTTTTCTAATGAAAGAGACATAATCAGACTGGACAGGGTGGAGTCATGTGACTACACAAGCTGTAATATATTTTTAAAGGACAGTACAGTGGAACCTCGGATTACGAGCATAATTCGTTCCGGAAGTTGGCTCGTATTCCAAAACACTCATAAACCAAATTTAATTTTTCCATAAGAAATAATGGAAACTTAAATTAGTCGTTCTACAGCCCAAAAAAATAAATACATAAAAATAATTCATACAAAATATAAAGTAAAAATAAAACAAATTAACCTGCACTT
>JAQMYL010000023.1:12737539-12751355 GCA_030014365.1 Clarias pachynema | reverse complement strand
GTACACATCGCAATATATATCGCAGGAAAAAAATATATCGCAATGTAATTTTTTCCCAATATCGTGCAGCCCTAGTTCACACTTGACTTGACCATTGTTTGATTCAATTAAAGCAAATTCTGGTGCTCCTGAACAAGTATGAAAGCTGCCATCCGAACCTCAGTGCGCACCAAACAAGCAAACCGAGACTGCTTGAAAAGTCTCGGTCCGCTTTCAGATGAACTCTGAATTCAAATTGAAATGTGAACGTACCATGATAAATATCAAATGATATTTAAAGATATTTAAATGAACCAAGTCTGCTTTGCAGATGTAGACACAGCTTTTGGATGGGCAGGGCGTGAGAAAAAGTCCTAGCTACGTCACACGCGTTAGTTAGCCCGTCACTGGACGAGTTTCGAAAGCTGCCTAGACTTAAAAAATGTTTTTAAAAAATTAAACACCAAAAGTCATTAATAAATTTAACAGCACCAAATTAAATGTTACATTTAATGAGCATCCAAGGACAGGAGTGCACATGATAGCTCAGCAGTGCTGCGTTCAATGTTTTTAAGGAAAGAGGAGAATCTATCGAAGGAGTAAAGATCGCAGCTTGCCGTTTATTTTTATTTTATTGTAATTCATTTATTTATTTGTTTGTTTGTTTATTTATTTATTGTGGGGAACAGTCACCTCTGGCGACTGTCTGGATAAAAGCTATAAAATAAAAACTGTAGGCGTATTAGCGACTATTTTATTCACCATCTGGAGCCATGCTTGTTTTTCAATGTATTACGCTACATTTTATACACTTTTCATGAGCTTTCAGCTGATAAAGTGTGAACACGCCCATAAGTGAATGAAACAGTGTGTATACTTCAACAGCAAAAATAACTGGTGTTTATTTTAAAAAATAATAATAATAATAAAAACTTTACTCATATTAGTGTGCAAAGAGCACAGCGTGGCTTCCTGTTAAAAAAAAAAAACAGCATTGTTAATGGCTCGTCAAATAATTAGCCGTATTAGCAATTCATAAGCCACTCATGGGGAAAAATAGTTTTGATAAACACATTTTATGGTAATATATCACAACCAAGTTTTGAGAGTCATTACTCATTCATTGCCTCACTACTTTGATTTCGTACAGTAAGTCAACAAACATATAGTAATTGGGAATTTATTAATATTAATATTCAGTAAGATAAAGGGAGGGAAGAGTCAGTCCACGTCATCGGTTGATGAATACTGCCCACCCCTGGAAAGGAATCCATCGTTTCAGTGTCATTTTCTTATAGGGTCGGCGGTTGCCAGCTGGACACCGGACTTTGCTCAAGGGCCCGACAGTGGCAGCTCAATAGCACTGGGACGTGGGAGGGATGTTCTGATTAGCAGTTCAGCACCATAACAACCAAGCTACCGCCAAATGATATACAGTACATAATAGTAAACATCTGTTTATGTGAAAAATGTTTCTTCACACTACAAGCAGGTGTTTTGGATTTTGTTTCTTCCCTTTTGTTCTGCTGAGTCACTGCACTTCTGTGTGTGCATGAGAGATAGAGGAATCGTAGTCGTGTTTGGGTGTTGCAAAATTTCCCTGTTCTGATGAAAGTGAAATGTAATGCAACAGATAATTACATTTGCTTCTGATTCAAAGTCAGCATTGAGTTCATAGGAAAAGCAATCCCTTGTTGATTGTTTTTCCTGAAGACATCAAGCCATGAAAGAGCAATAAAAGTTTTCCTTTTCATTGTGTAGCATTTTCATCATGTGCCTAACATTGGTGTATGGTATTTCATGCTGGTTTACTGCTATGATCTGTAATGTGTAGACTGCTTTTAAAATTGGTTAATATTGCTATTTGCTATTTTGATTTTTCACTTTGCTGAAAACGTGAACAATGCAAAATCAGCTCTGTTTTTGAAACAAACTGCACTGAGAAACAAATCAAGACTGCTCTTAATACAATTTGAGGGCAGCCCTAATCAACTGTGTGCAACATAATCACAAAAAATACTTGAGAAACATACTGAACATGAACCTTTGACTGAATAATTTAATCTCTGCAAAGGTTATTCTTTCTTCAAGGAAGCAGTCAGTCCATTGCAGTAGCATACAGGGAAGGACAGAAAGAGCGTCTGTCCGGGACATCAAAGGCCCTACTCATTAGACCAAACAGACACTGCTTTAAATTAGCCTGTCTCACACCAAGTGCATAATTGCAGCTGCCAAATTTCATTAGTGCTTTTGAAAAGACGCTGGTATTCGTCCATATTTAGATGCTCTTTCATGTCAATAGTAAACATCAGTCCCTGATGAAAGAAAAGCAAAGATAATAAGAAATTAAAGATATCGCACTGTGAACTTTGGTGTGACACAAAGTTCTGAGCACAGAGGTCATCCCTAATACTGGCTAATGATACCAACACCATGCAATCAGGAGAAATTTGTTAACGTAGATATAATAGATATACTCTCTCGGTGGAGGAAAAGTATTCATAGTTGAGTATTTTTCCGCTCATACGGAAGTGGTCGTGAACATAGACCGAGTTTAAAAAAGTTGCCAGATCAATTCCTTTCCGTACCCGTCCCGTTCCCCTGATCTTGCACACACTTCGAACACTTACACTGCGCATACCGTAGTAAATCAATTCCTTTCTGCTAGTAGTGTTTGTTAGTTTCTTTCAGGAGAAATAAACTTACAGATGAGAACAAGGTATTATTGTTTGTATATTCATTGTACAAATACTGTATATTGTGGCGCATTCTGAAATTATTACAATATCAACTGATTTTCAAAAAAAGCATATTATCTTGTAAAAATATAATATCAGCAGAGGCAATTTCACAACATGCACAAGGACAGAAAAGCCCCCAGAGCCTTGTTAGAGCCAGCTAAAAATATTAAGCAATCAACATAACATGGCACAAGGAAACACATACTGTACACACAAACACAAGTAGGTTTAAGAGCAATGCCAAAGAATCCTGAAATACAGCCCAGCTAAAAAGATTCAGCCTTAACACTGATTGAAATTCTGAGCGGGCTACTGTAGGTTGGAGCAGAATCAGAGAATCCTGGCAGTGAGGGTAACAAAGTGCCAGCTCTTAAGGCCCTGATTAAACGATGACATTCATCAGCTAACAGCTTATAATGCCTTTCCTTTCCCAAAGACTCGTCTTTTCATAGCACTCTGAGATTGCAAACTACAACTTCTCTCCACATTTAACCTCTTAAATGTGAGAAAGTATAAAAGTTTTATATTAGAAATCATAATATCTGATATCATAAATAAAAAAAACAGTAGATATGTACAGTGGATATCAGAAAATGAAACCGTTCTGCAGTTGGCATTAAACCTACAGCCCATTGCAGTGAAATTGATATATCATAAAAAGTTCCAAATTTGATAACATAATACAGTAACATTGTATCTCAAAGTATAGTGGAACCTCGGTTCACGTACATAATTTGTTCCTAAGTTCTGTTCGTAACCAGACTTGGTCATATACAGATTCAGTTTTTTCCATAGGAATACATGTAGATAGAACTAATACGTTCTCCATCACTATGAACTATATTTAACTTTTGATTTATTTTGTTTATATCACACAATATAAAACAAAGTATAAAAAAGCCTTAATTATACAAAAATAATACAACACTAAATATAAAAAAACTGTACAGGAGACAGAGCGAACACTTCATGTATTGTTCGCACAATTTTCTTAGCAAAACTCGCTGATGTGAAGAAATAGTGAATAGGAAGATGAACAGACAAATTTTATGCAAATTCTTTGGGTGTGAACCGATTTGTTCGTACTGTGGGGCGGTCTTGAACCAAGGTTCCACTGTATCTACATATTTATGGAACTGTAATCTCTGTTGAGCAAATAGGTCAGTTGAAAGTCTTTCATAATGTTTTTGTTTGTCTGTTAATTTGTTATTATTATTATGTTCATTTTAAATGTGATGCTTATTCGTTAAATGTCAGACCTGGTTTAACAACCAGTAATATATTGAAATACAAAATAATAAGGTACGCTTTTAGATGTAAAGTGAGAAATAATAAGATGTATTTGTTGTGCTCTTATAGCTAGATTTTAATCAGGGTAAAAAAACAGAGAAGACTTGGATTTTCTTTTTACAAATCTAGGTGATGATTAAACATTAGAATTCTGTACACAAATCATAAAAACATATAAATTACTGACATCTACATGAATTCCAGATTAAGGATCTATTACCTATAATAAACTTTCTGCAAATAAATAAGTGTACAGATTCATACTGTCATTTTGGATTTTAATTAATAATGCAGCACTATTCTATATCATGATACGAATATCAGAAATGCCTTTGAGAGTGGTGGCACATTCTACTGCCTGTAGAGTAAATCTGATTGGATTGTATGCCCATTACATAACCTGCTGATAAGCTGTAATTTAGCCTGTAGCCCTACAGCAGCACAATGCAAACTGTGTGACACTTGTAAATGGCAAAGAGTCCAAGAGAGAACATTTGCCATGAAAAACACACATTATGGAATCAGACTCAGTGGTAATGTATGCTTATAATAAACTGTACTATATTTTTACAAGTTATATTTACTAAAACAGTGCAAAAAAAGCACAGAAATTAATTCTTTATTCTTTATGTTTCAGGCACATCACCTCTGGATGTGATGTGATGTACGATGTGGATGTGTTGTTGATTTTGATCATTAAGAAACTTTGTATCATGAAATTATGAGTCAGTGTTTCCCAGTATAGAGTCTATACTTGGGCAGGCCACCCAGATACAGTACTGTATATTGACGGCCGGCCAAACACATTTGCTGACCCTTTCTAGAAATCTGTCTGAGAGAACGATGCCATTCGCGATCGATTAACAAGTAGTGGACACTACACCGCTCCCGCGCTAACAGAATAAACAGGTACATGAGTGGTAGCTCAAAAGTAATGTCCGCTACTAATTAATCGTTTCTCACTTCTCGTTAATCGCATGACAACTCTTCTTTATATAACCCAGGAAGATTAATAAAACTCATGAAGCATGAATCAGTCGATGACTGATTATAAAATAGAATAATATTAAACACAATAAATTAAAAATTCTGCTAGTGTGTGTCGAAGAGGGAGGCTTCAGACATCACACTGTACATTTGGGTTTATGTCATCAAGAAATTATATGTCATAAACCAAAGTTATTATTTGGTTTTAAAAAAACATGTAAATTTTACTGATACCAGAAAATGGGAATGATGTCGCAAAAATGCAGAACTCACAAAATGTGCATACTATTATTATTGCTATTGATCTTATGAATCTGTGCTATTTCTTTTTTTTTTTTCGCTCAATCATGTGTGTGTATAGCTTTTTTAAATTAAGTAAAATTCAGTTCATCATATTGTGATGAACAATCCACGGTTGTGCTGGAAAAAAAAAGGATATCCATGTCTGAGGTTAACTCTATATTGCACAATCCTGACCACATATATGTTTATTAAAACATAGTAACGCAAAAAATGTCTAAAATGCTCTAGTTTTTAAGGACTACGTGCTCTGACAAACAGTTCCATCTTTATACACAAAAGAGGGTTTAATTTACTTTGTATTACTCTTCACATAGGGTAGATGGAGGGGAAGGTTTGTAGGTCTGTAAAATGTGAAATTAATATAAATATCAAATAAATACAAATATTGTATAAAACGTCATACGTATTTATTGTTCGTTGTATGTAGTAGACCACTTTTGTGCAACAGGTAATGCCGTCCCACTGCGCTGTTTACCAGCTCTAGTATATTTCAGACCTGTAGGGGAACACTGTTAGTTCATGTATTTTCAATTTTAAGATCTTCAATTTAATTCTCAATGCCTTCTATTTGAAAGACAATTACAAGATCATTTCAGACACATTAAGACTTCACAGACATCCTACTACCGTGTTTGTAAAATGGCACCCTGACCTTCATTCCCTACAATCTGCAAAGTGTATTATGATCGTTCGGCATCTTTAGCACCTGCACTGTCGGAAATCAAGGGCAAATTCTACACTTTAGTTTAAGACGGGCTCATAAAACTTCATGAACTATACAGGTGTGATTTTGTATGTATTAAGTATAATGTATGAGTTGTTAGAAATATAAAAGAGAATATATTGAAAGGTAAGAACAAGGGCCAGTTGTTTAGGACCTTTTGTTTATTAAGGGTTAATAAATAATAGTCTATGAATTACTGCACTTTAATATTAGATTATAAAGAGTTAAAGGGCTGCTTTTCAACAAGCAATAGAACCTGGAAAAAAACTGACCTCAATAACATGGATTCAATTCACTGCACACACACACACTCTCTCTCTCTCTCTCTCTCTTTCTCTGAGGACAACCAGCTGCGCTGCACTGAGTGCTGCAAAATGAACACATGCATTACACCACTGTACAGAACAGTCGCTCTGGGCTACAACAACACACACATCTGCAGAGCAACTTCCCTTCTATCCTATTCCTAAAACACCCCCTTAACACTTCTTAAAAGCCATTTCACTGTAAACCATTAGACATTATTTATTCGTTCACTCATCTTTAATTTATCCTGGTCAGTGGATCCGAAGCCAATCCCTAGGACACGGGTGTACAGGAGGCAGGAATACACACTGGATGATGCCAGTTCACTTCAAGTCGCCATGCACATGCAGATACTGTATGGCTATTACACATAATCACTGGATGCAAACTCAAGGCTTAAAGTTTGTTATTTAACGCTCAATTAACTGCTACCTTATCGCTCTTTCTTAAGCTGGAAGAGATGAATCATAAACTGGGTGAGACATCCTTTTACAAATGACAACCGGTTATCTCCTATTTTATGAATTTACAGGTATTCACAGATCAAATGTTTGAACTGGTTCATGCATTGGAATGTATGAATGATCTGTTTGATATACATGGATCAGTCTGAGCCGGGGGTTAGGGGGGTGCAGGTGAATGTTTGGTTATGTTCTGGGTGGGGAAGGGGGTCTTTCTTTTTTTTGTGTTGCTGTAAATCAGAAAAATAATATTAATATATAATATATAATTTCACTGTTTTTAAGATATTTGTACATCATACTTGTTCCATGAAAATATTTTAATTCAGCTATCATCTATATTAAAGCAAAGCCACATGCATAAGAGTGTTAGTTAATCTGATCATTTGCACGGCTGTGGACCACAGGTAATCACAGCCATACCAGAAATGACGACAGTATAAATATGCGCACACCACAGTGCTGTTGACTTCTTGAATATGACTGCTCAGAAGCTTTTGTTTAATTTTAGCTGTCAGCAGCGCCGAATGTAACTCAAATGACAGCTTTATATACAGTACGAGTGCTCATTTCTAATACATTATCGTTTCTATAGTAACGGCTCATTTACATGTCAGACACACCATACTTAGTCTATGATTAATAATTGTTATTACAGATTGTTATTTACCACAAAAAAAAAAAGAATTATATAACATTTATTTAAAGGGAGCAATGTTCATTTTAGGAGATTTTAAACAGACAATATTTTTTTTCAATTGTTTGTTCGTTAGTTTTTTACATAAAAGTCAGTTTCTCATCTGGATATTTTTTTTGTCTTATTAACATTAAAACAAGATAAAAAGGGACTGGTGTGTGTATACAATTCTGCATATACTGTAAGTTTACATACCATGGCAGAATTTGTAAAATATTGGTCTTTTTTTTTTTTTTTTTTTTAACATGACCAATAATCCAGCAATCTTTTTTTTCAGTTTAAGGATAGTGGTGAGGTGAAGCCAGTTATTATCACAATTATGTGAGCCGTTTTTTAAATCTAAATTATAATTAAACTCACTCAACTGGTCCTGATCTAGGTTTAAAACCCACTGAAATATTTTGCCTAATAATATACACATACAAGCTGACAGACACATGTTTAAATGGCTATTAAGGCTAAGACACTAAGTGTTAGGGGCTGCACTGATTTAACTGAATACTGTGCCATGGAGAGGGCTAAAGACCTGTCAAAGCATCTTAAAGAAAAGGTATTTTTATCAATTAGGAAAAGGATATTAAAAGATATTCAAAGATTTTACATTGGCCATCTCTATATTTCAAATACTGATTTTAGAAAAGTGGAAAATTAGTGTTTCTGTTGACAACAAGCCACAGTCAGGTAGACCAGCAACGATTTCCAGGAAAATTGTTCAAAGTGTGAAGAAAAACCCACAACCAATTTCAGCTGAAACCCAGGCGCCTCTGCAAAAAAAACATGATGTAGCTATTTCTAGAAGCACAATAAGTAGGTACTTAAACAAGCATGGGCTGCATGATCAAGTTGCCAGAAAAAAGCTCTTACTGTGCCAATGCCACAAAACATCCAGCTTACGTTATGCCAAACAGCACGTAAACAAGCCTTAAAAATTTTGGCACAAAGTCATTTGAAGTGATGAGAAAAATTTAACTTTTTTTTGGCCACAACTCTAAACACCATGTCTGGAGAGGAGTCAACAAAGCGATGAGAAATGCACCTACTCTACCGTGAATGGAGGTGGATCTCTGATGTTCTGGGGCCTACAACAGAAAAAAGTGAATAAAAAAGTGAATAAAAAATATCTAAGATCTTTGACTCGGGGTGCACCACAGACATACAGACATGAGGCGAGGTCTTACAGGAAAAGCAGGGAAAGAAAGGGATTTTAAGAAGGAAGGAAAGAAGGGGAGGAAAGAAGTGAGGATGTGCATGTGTGTGTCCAGAGGGAGGGCCCAGATGGCATGTGGGCAGTCGGCTGGTGAGTGATGGCAGTGGTGCGTTTAGTGTTTTTAGTGTGCACATTCTCCTCGCTCCCAAACTCCGGACCCTGAGCTAAGGGTCTAGTAGTAATTATCTCTCGCCTGCCTTGCCAGATTCAGTGGCTCTGCCCCTTCATATACCTGCATGCCATGTAAGCCCTTAGGAATGAGCGAGGGGTGCTGTATACAGTGTTTACATCGTTCACACAGACTCTCAAACATATCCCGGAACAATGGTTGCTGCAGACTCCTGCAAAAGGAGATGATCTGCTCACGTAATGTTGATACAGTACACAACCAGAACGGCGGAATTTCACAACAATGGACAGCATAATTGTGTTACTTGGTGCCCTCTTATTAAATCTCTCTCTGAATTGTTCTGCCACCTTTTTTAAACTCAGTCCTATAAAACTCACTCAGTCCTCACTCACTTATCATCTCTCTTGCTTTATCCAGGGTCATGAGAGGCCCATGAGGCAGGGTACACCCTCGATAGGGTGTCAATCCATTCTAGGGGACACACCTACAAATACACTCAAACAATCATTCACACACTATGGGCAATCTGGGAATGCCAATTAGCCGAATCTGCATGACAATGGACTGTGGGAGTAAACCGAAGCACAGGAGGAAGCCCATCAAGCACGGGAAGAACACACAAACTCCATGCACAAAGAGGCGGGAAATTGAACCTGGAGCCTGGAGGTGCAAGGCGACAGTGCTAACCACTAAACACCGTGCTAAACACTAAACACCCTAAGAGTATGTAAATTTTTGGTGGGATCCCTCCAATCATCTTCTTAATTGTCATGTTTTGGTTAATGTTCCATGATGCTATATTGTTGAAATTCGTCCCATTAGAAACAAATTAATGTGTTTGGGCTGATATTTACATTTATCTTTAAAGAACGTTAACCTCAAAATTTCTGTCACCTATGAGCAGAACTGTACAGTTACTACAATTGCAGTTATAATAGGAACAAAAGACCATTTAAAGAAAAAAGCTTCTCGATGGTAAAAGTAATTCCATTCCAGTCAGGCCACATCACACCATGCCATTGGTGATTGTTTTCCTATAATTCTTATGGCATGGTTGCAACTTTTATTATTATTATTATTATTATTATTATTATTATTATCATTAATTATTCATCATAACATTATTTTAAAAAATTCCAGCTTTTTAAACAGCTCTAGCAGAACAATTCCAACAAAGTAGTTACTGTATATGAGACAAATAAATGGAGCTCAAATAGTTAAACAAACAAATAACAACGCAATAAAATGAACAAAAAAACTACGAAAAAACAGCTGTTTTCTGCTCTGGTTTGCTTTCAAAACAAAGGCCACTAAAAATATATTGTACACTGAACTGCAAATGCGCCCTCTTGTGATGTGTAAGTTAAAAGCGATGTGAACTGAGAAATGTTATGCAAAACAAACATTATCAGCTGTATTCCTAGTGGCAATTAATCTATTAATGACTGATCATTAACACCCTACTGCAAATGTGTTGTCACATTATAGATGCATACAAGATTTGCATCACCAGATTTCCGGGATTTATATAACATTATATAAACGTGTCCTACAAAAAAATAATACGTACGATTGTTCTCTGTTAGTGTCACTTGACTGACCTAGATACATCTCTAAGCACACACAGGTTCTAAAGGTCTCCAGGTATCACATGTAACTAACGGGTTTAAAGCTGTGAAGTTGATCTTGAGGAAACGATGCTGAGCTCTAAGACAATACTCACCAAACCCATTTCTTTTACATTCATACTATGAAAGGCTCTGTTTTAAATAGAAAAATTATGCATTTATTTGTTATTAACAAATTAGATTTTTCCCCTGTCTCCAGACAAGGACCAAAACACCACTTCACTCTTTCCCGGGAAAATTCAATTAAATGTTTTTGGAAAGAATGTACTTCTCTCTCTCCCCTCTCTTGTCCTTCCTCCATCCCTCTCTCCTCGTCTCACCCCTTTCTCTTGCCTTTCTCTCCTCCCTCCCCCCTCTCTTTTCTCTCCCTCTCCTCTCTTTTCCTTTCCTGTCTCTCCTCTCTCCCCCCCCCCCTCTCTCTCTCACAAGAGCCCAATTTAAAATTCTCCTGCTTCTGCTGGTGCATGAATAACGTCTTGATGCGCTCAGGCGACTCGGGGTGTGTTCTTTATCATCGGAGCCGCACAGAGAGACATAACGAGGGCTCTGGGGGGAGGAGTTTATGTGTTTGTGTGTGTGTGTGTGTGTGTGTGTGTGTGTGCATGTATGTGTGTGTGGTGCAGCTTGGCCAAGTTAACAGCAGGTTACCATCCTGGAGACACATCCACCCAGTGGGATAACAGAACATGGCACACACACATGTAGAACGAGTATCTCTTCCTCATTCTCACCGTTTGTTGTCTCTTTCCATTTCTCTAAATGATTCCATCTCTCTTTCTCTTAATCATACACATAGATCTATATCTCTAAAATAAATCTGCATAGTTTACTTATTATTCGGTATTTAAACAACTCTGTGGATGATGCTAAGTGGATGGGCAGAAGGGAAGGTGTGGTTCCCACATGGATCACCTTCTCAGTTCTACATCGGTTAAGGAAACACGGTTCGCACAAGAAATAGAAAGCTGTATCAGTCTTGTTTGTATCTTCCACGCATGTCTTTATAACACTGTAATTACACTCTTATAATCAGTCAGGGATTGGAACGCAAACAAAACACCTCTGATGTAAACTATTACATATTAGATGCTTAATAATCAGTATAGTCCTGCTTATTCTATACTTATCATTAATATTTCATTCGTAAATGTAATATTAATGCATAGTATGTTTTACGTTATAGAACAACAAACAATTTGTTAAAGCCTTAAACCCAACAGATAAACAATAATGAAATAATAAAGTTGTATTTAATCATAAATAATAGTAGTGATTAAATCGCCTTAAAGTATATATTTGATTTTGTTACAAAATAGCCTGAAAATTCAACAAACATTTAAAGAGCAAGTTTAAAGCCATAGTGAACTATATATACACTATATATATATATATATATATATATATATATATATATATATAATGATAACAATCATGACAATCAATAAACTTGCTTAGTTTACAATGTCTAGTCATTTTTCATGGTATATTTGGATGGATATTTAACTCAACACAGCCTGGGAGTGTACATGAGCTGAACAGAGAGAGCAGTGATGGGTTTTAAGCTCACACCGCTCAGGCTACAGCTAATGTACAAACACACAGACCGCCTAAAGACGCTGCAGATATCCATCTCTCTCTCACACACACGCACACACACACACACATTAGGGTAAAACCGTCAGTTCCATACACAAAGAATACGCGTTACCTCTATATCCGTGGTTATGGCCGTTATGTTGACATAAACCCCGGAGCTGGTGTTAAGGAGGAGACGCGCTGCCGCTCTGAGACGCTGCGCCCCGAGCCGCTTTTATAGGAGCACAACCAGCGCGTGCAGCTGCAGCTAAATAAACCTGCGCGCGCCGCGACCGTTATTCTATATTCCGCACCCGGTTTCTCAAAAAAAAAAAAAAAGGAAAGAAGAAGAAAACCACGCCCACTACAAATGTGCGCCGTTCTGATTGGTCAGAAATAACACACCGCTAAAATTAATTACGGAAAAATATTGTTTTTCGTCATTACAAAGCGATTCCAATCTACAATATGTTCATATATCAGTCTTACTTCCTCCTAATGTTTGCAAAGCATTTTAATAAATGTTAAATATTTTTTAATACTCATCATTATCAGCTATGATCATTTAATGTGTTTATACATATTCTAATGTTATATTTAATGTTGACAACCTAGGTTTTATTAAATTATATAGCTTAATGTTCCAATATTTCACAATATTTCAAACATTTATATGAATAATGATAGTTGATGTAGTGGTTAGCACTATGGCCTCGCGCCGCCAGTGTCCAGGTTCGAGTCCCGCCTGTGTTTTGTGTGTGTGAAGTTTGCATGTTCTCCCTTTGTTTGGTGGGTTTCCTCCATGTACTCCAGTTACTCCCACAGTCCGAAGACATGCAGGTTAGGCTACTGTATCTGGTGTTCACAAATTGCCTATAGTGTGTGTATGGATTGGCACCCCATCCACGATATACCTTGCCTCGTGCCCTAAGTCTCCTGAGATAGGACCCTGTGACCCTGTATACAAGATTAGATTAATTGTCATGTGTGTGTGTGTGTGTGTGTGTGTGTGTGTGTGCAGGTCTTGCAATAAATTGGTGCCCTAAGTCTCCTGGGATAGGCTCCACGCCCGTCACCTGTAGACAGTATAACCAGTATAGATAAATGAAGGATTGTTGAAAGATTTTTCAGATATTTAATTTTATTAAAAAATATATAATTTTTTAAGAAAGCTAAATTTAAAAAGAAAGCTTAAATTTTATTTTTAAGAAAGCTACTGTAAAGCATTCACTGGAGTGTGGCACCTATTAATTATTGTTCAGCTTGGGATTTTGTGTGAAAAGATTTGCAAATGTATAGTATACCAGAGGCATGCTGCTGCACTGGGAATGGCAAACAGTCTAGAGAGCAACATAAATCAGGTTAATGATTAATGGTAAATTAGAGTAATGATTTTGAGGTGATTTATAACCTACTGTGCCTGCAGAAAGGATTCATCCACTGTGAATAGTTTTCCTTTGGCTCCTGGTTTCAGCATCAAATGTTTTTTTGCGTTTTTTTTTTCCTCCAGATTTTCTCCCTAATTTAGTCGTGTCCAATTCCTCCCTGTCACTGGGGGGCTCCACATTAAGGCTACTACTACTGCCACTCAGATGGGAGGGCCGAAGACTATCACATGTTTCCTTCGAACCACGTGACGGCAGCCGACCGCATCTTTTCGAACTGCTCGCTATCGCAGACGGTTTAACACACTCGGAGGACAGCGCTATCTGCTCCTTCCGCTTGCATGAGCTCACAGACGCCCCTGATTGGCTGTAGAGCCGTGATTAATGTGGGAGCACTATGTAC